>VZTE01005518.1:4133805-4207188 GCA_013397775.1 Eulacestoma nigropectus | reverse complement strand
CCCCCCCAAATCCACTCTAATTACATTAATTCTTCCTTTTGGTGAGAGTGTGAGACCATACCGCAGCAGCTGCAGGCACACCACGTTCCACACTTCTGGAAGTGGTTCGGTCTGATGCTGATGAGGTATGTAGGACAGAATTAATTACTGCCTTATCTGTGCTCAGGCTTGAATTTCAAAGTTATGTTTGCTCTGTTGAGTGCTTATGATTTTTTGACTACAAAGGCAATGATTGTTTAGGCAAAATGAGCAACTTTTGTACCCCAGACTGTGCATTGTGAATGTGCAGCAGCAGAGCGGTGCAGTTCTACACTGAGCATGCGCTGGGAAATGGCCAGCTCTTTATTCATTCCATCTCAGTCATTTATTGATAAATAAATTAGTAATATATAGTAAAAAGTAAAATTAACTCAAGGTTTTCATTCTTTTTTTTTTTTTCAGAAAGAGCTCAGTCTCCCCAGAAGAGGAAGCTTGTAAGTATAATTATTCTTTATTCATCCCTTGGTTTGTTTTGAACATATATAGCTGTTCAGTTGTGGAAGTAATTTAGATGGGCAGATGCTCTGTTTTCTCTGTTAGCATTTTCAAGAATCTGTCATGGGCATGGAAACAGCTAGCTTGGATTTCTCTGAGACTGAAGCCTCTATTCATTTCCCTAAGTGTAGTAGGAAAAGCAGTGGTAGTCTAAGCTTACTTCTAATTGCCAGCTTGAACTGATCCTGGTATGGAAGTAGCTGCGGTGTTGAGTGTTGCCACTGTGACATCGCTGAAGTGACTCCAGAGAAGTCACTGATTATTTATGCGATATGGACAACTTTGATCACTGCTCTTCAAACAGTCTGTTGACAGAAGTCTAAGCACACAGCTCCTGGGCCACGTTTGTCAGGTGTTTGTGGAGCAGGCAGCCTGATAGAGGTATCTCAATAAAGTAGTGCATGTCAGGAAAAGTAGGCTTTTAAAACTGTGGTTTAAACAAACAGCAGTTTTTTAAAATGCATTATGATGCTTAAAGAATTTTAGCGAACTAACTTGTGTTTCAATGGTACTATTAGAGCTTAGCTTCTGCTATGCTTACAGATATATGGGGGAAGAAATTGCATTATTGATTGCATTATATAAAAGAGAAAGCTTTTGTACTGTCTGCTACTGCATTATGATTTAAAATTGTTTCCCAAAGCTTTTGGACTACAGAGATGAAGCTCACAAAAGCTTATAACCTTTCTTCCTCAGGTTTCTGGTTCTAATGAGAAATGATTTTCAGTTCTTTCAATGTAAACTATCCCCTTTGTATAAGAAACAGTGTTTGGAAAATGCTGTGTAGAGCCAGTGATTCAGGGCTGAACAATACAGAGGATCAAAAGCTCTTTTTTTAAAAGTGGGGCATGACCAGACCTTTTTGTTTAGTTCATATGACAATGATAAACCAGTCAGGGAGTTATTTAAAGAACATGAAGCACTGACTGGTTTTGGGTTTTTTTTTAACCAGTATGCCTCAAAGGCTGGCTTAATGAGATTTGAGAGATTTCTAAGACAGGTGGTGTTCATCATTTGAAGATTATGAAGGTTCTTTGATCAAATAGTGGAGCAGTGAGTTACCAGTAAGTTTTTTATTTAATGTAACTTAGATATTTTTGCACAAAACTTTTCGAATTGAAATTGAGGATGCCAGAGATATTCCAGCTCATTCCAGCATGGAGGTGGGTATGACACAAGACTACTCACGTATTTTCATTTGAGAAACCTGAGATACAAATGAAGTGCTTCAAATGTGTAGTGTTTTAGTTACTGGTAACTAAACCAAGTGACTGAATATTTTATTTCTGTATTACTTAACTCCTGTAATTTTCATTACTTCACTTTAGTTTTCTTCCACAAGTGAGTGCCTTTTAAGCTGTCATTATGTGAAGAAATTTAGCAACCTGTGTCAAGAAGATCCAGGCCATAAATTTTAAGCACAAGGTTGCAGCTCTTAGTGAGACTAAGCATCTATGAAGAATTGAAATGTCTTAGTTGCCTGTGTTAGCTAGCTGATTATTTGATGGTAGTTTCTGGAATTACAGATTCTATAGTCAAGTCAAGTACCAGGTGTAGTCAAGAACCAAATGAAATCTTATTGTTTGAGAAGTTTAACTGTTCATGAAGTCAGTAGTGCATTGTGGCTGATGTAGAGCTGTGTTGATGCTGTACTGTGAAATGTACAGGCTCACTGTAAAGGGTCTTGTGGAGTTGATCTACATGATTTTTCATATCCCAATATCAGAGTGCTTACTTGATTTAAAAAAATCCTCTTAGTTTTTGAATTAGCAATTAGAGAAATTTGTATCAAGGAATAATTATAATATATGCATGTAATATAAGGTAAAAATACACACCTACTATGTATAAATTTGTTCAACCATTCTGTCAAAAAGAATGTCATTACCACTATAGGCAGTTCTCAGTTCTTCTGGAGGCTTTTGCTCTGCTTGATTCAACTTAACAGTGAAGCTCATAAGGGAAAATATATTCTGAAAATAAAATTATTCTGAAAAGCTGCTGTTGTGCTGTGGCTGATGAGTAGGGATAGTTATGGGTGTAGCCATGTCCTGATTCATTGACTGTCAGTCGCTGAGTTTTGTTCACCAACAGAAGCAGAAGCAGGAATGGACAGGAGGATGAAGTACCTGGCTTGGAGCCAGGAACCCTCAAGAGATGCCTCCATTTTCTGCACAAACTCCATCCTTTGTAGCAGTTCAGTAGCAATTGTATTATATACAAACATCAGCCACTCAGCATTTTTTTGTGTGCTAGTCTGGAGGTTGGGGTGCACTTACTACTGTAAAAAAATAATATTTGGGGGAGGAAGTAATTATTTGCCAGCATGCCAGAAACAGAATGAGGACTTGACTATGGCTGCTGGTTTGGTGATTGCTTTGCTGGATTGTTGAGTTAGAAAGGTTTTAGCCTGTGGATTAGCTCAGGTATTTGCCATTGCTGAATGGAAAAGGATGAGCTATTCCTGACAATGCTTCTAAACTTTTTCTTTGACTCTCAATGCTTCCTATTTCCTGGGTCAGTATGAGTAATCTCTGTTTTATTGCAGGAACTGATTGTAGGCAGAGACAACAACAGTTGCTGTGCTTGTTTGTGCTGAGGAAAAGGAGTGGAGTTACATGTCTCACTGTATTTGTCAGGAGAACATGAGACATTTTGTCACCTAAAGAAGGTCTTGGGTGGAAACTGAAGAGAATGAATGGTAGGATGGAGCCTGTGAAGTCTGTTGATGAGTGTTGATGACTGTTTCCATATTAGCGGAAGGAAACACAGGCACACGGTAAAGGATGGCTTTGCACTTGGATATCTTGCAATCTTAATTTTGAAATAATCAGCACAGAGTGAGCAGACATGTAAAACAGATGGGGGAATTGTATGCAGGGTGACATTAAGAGAAATGCCTGATAATTTAGATACCATTTTGTTGTTAATGTGCTTAAAGTGTTTGTGTTTCTATAGGGGGTTATGTTTAATGCGCTAAAGGAAATTATATTCAGCTGGGTTGTAGGCTGCTAAGAGATTGAATAGTTAGAGAACAGGAATAAGTAGTTATATTTTGTCTCTGGTGTGGTTCAATAATCAGAGTTCAAAGTTTTCCTTTAATGAATTATGCATATAAATGTATTGGTTATGTTTTTCCCCATGCTTTGTTCACAAAAGAAATAATTACCATTCATGAATATTTTCTTTAGTTTCAAATAGCGAATGTGCAGTGATAGACTCAAACTTTGATCTCCAGCCTATTAGTCGAAGTGGTTTAATTATTTTCAGCCATTATCCTGTTCTGTTCTCTGTACAGAGATCAGTTTTTGTATTGTTGGCTGCAGCTTTCACATGGTTTTGATGTGCACCTGCACGTGAATCGCACTAGAGACGTTCCAGACTTGAAAGGACAAAGGTGGGGCCTTTGCAGCAGGAGCATCCCGTGGTGAAGCACCTCTCTGTGTTCATGTGTTTAAGAGCAGTTCAGCACCCAGAAGATCAGGCTGAAAGCTGCATTTCATTGTGGCTGCAGGATGCACAGCACCAGCCTGGAGCTCACTATTGCTTCTGGTTGCCTCTTTGGCTGATCAATAGTCACTAAATCCAGTTGGGGTTGCCCTTGAGCCATCTGGTTTCTTGTTCAGTACCCCAATAACAAAAAATTAATAATAAATTCAGTTCTTTATAGCATGAACCTTATTGACCTGTTCAGGCTTTTTAATGAAAAATGTGGGTTTATATTTGAAAGCCTCATGGTTTCTAAGGCAGGGTTTATGGTGTGGGTTGCTATAATTTTTGTGCTATCTAAATGCAAAATTTTCTAAAAAGAAAATATGGCTTTCCCATATTATGTCCAAATTTGAAAAGAGTAATTTCCTCAGCAAACTATATTTGCTAAACCAGTTTCTAACTTAAGCTATAAGGGGTTTTTTTTGTTAATTATTTCCTGCTATCAACCATCTGTATCAAATATACTTTTAAAGTCTGTATACAAATGGAAAAAGAAAATGGAGGCATAAGAAACATGAAAAAATAATTTTAATCCAGGATATATCCAGTAAAAAGACACATTTGTGTGAACCAAATCTTACAGACTGCTGTTTTGATGGTGATTGGTGCTGGTAAAGAGGAGTATTTACCTGAAGTTTTTATGTCTATATCTCTGAAATATGGTAAACAACATAAAAGTGTTTGCTAAAGACATGTGCAAGCCTTTTATGGTGGTCTTTATTCCTTCTAATCACTTTTTAAGGCAGGTTATGTCCCCTGTGGGACTTGTTTTCTCTCATTCTCTTCCTCCTCCTCTGCACTACCATTCTACTTATAAACTTCTGAAGATTCTTAGTTTCTGCTGCCCTAGACATTTCTGAGGGTGTTTCATTAAACAAGTCTTCATCATAATTTGTTAAACTTACCCCCAGCTTCTTGACAGTAAAATAACACACAAACACACCAAGGAATTCTATGGGGGGATGTGCTGAACTACTTGTATTCTTTTTGATGTTTAGACCTTGGAAACAATAAGAAGTTTGATGGCAGGAAAGAAAATTTCTGGCCTTTAGTGCTGGTTTATGTCTTTGTGCTGCCATGCTCAGGTGCTGTGGGAATTTCCTCTGTATCTGCAGAGAAATGGAGTATATAATTCAGTTTCTGCTCGTCTTGGCGGGTGAGTGTTTCTGCTGGTGATGGATCGATGCCATTTCCCTGCCAGGAGCAAGTGCCATTGTCCCAAGAGTGGGAAAGCCAAAGTGCAGGGAGTGGATGAAAAATGGTTCTGAAAAGGAGTAGGGAATTTTGCTGCTTTTGCACTCTGTTCTGATTTGGATGTGGAAGTAAAGTAAGAAATAATGCCTCCAGTGAATGCATTCTGCTTGTGGTGCTTTATATAGATGGGCGGAGAAAGAGGTGCTCTTTTCTAACCACCCCATCCTTCTCTGAGTGTGTAGAAGCAGCTCACAAGCAGTAGGTCAAAAATAACCTGCTGCTCTTAAGCTGATCCATGGGGCTGGTTCTGGAGGTGGAACGTGCCCAATTATTCTTACAGGGCTCTACAGCAGTGCTGCTATTCGTGTATTAGGCTTTAAAAATAATTTGAAAGCATTGTTTCTCTAAAAGAAGCGATTTGGTGAATCAGGAGTATTTTAGTGTTCTGTATAGACTGTAATCTCAGAGACAGAGAATTTATGGAGGTTCTCATCAAGGATTTAAAAGTGGAAAAAGTACTTTGCACAGTTTTTATTGTCAAGTTTCCACTACTTAATCCAGGCTCTCATTTAATAAGCACAATAGAATTGTACGTAGCATACCAAATTTGTAGTTTTTGTTGCTTGCTGTGCTGTCTTACTCCAGAGGCACAGTGTGGGGGGCAGGGGCTCTGGCTGTGTAAGGAACAGCCACCCTGAGCCTCCTGAGCCTGGCACTCTGTTCTCCTGGCTGTTGAGAGGTTGGGATTTTGTAGTGTGGGGCTGTGACTAGAATCATGGAAGGGTCTCAAGATAGGAGTTGTCACGTGGAATTTGACTTAGTTGATGAGTAGTTGTGAATGGCAGCCTAAATACAGCCTTTAGGACTTTAAAGCCTACTAAACATATATGTGGAATTTTTTGGGGGAAAAGTGACATTCTTACGGATAGCCATTTAAAAAGTGTTGGACATAATTTGGGGCAGTTTTATTAATAGCACGAAATTGATTTTGAGCTGATTGAAGTTGCTGCTTGCAAGCCGAACTGCCAGACTTGCAGCGTAAGGAGAACTTTGCCTCCTAGTGAAGGTGTTCCCCCTTCCTCCCTTCCAGCCTCCGGCTCCCCGGGCTGCTGCTGTGTTCTCAGTGCTGGAATCCATAAAGTCTGTGGCTGGAACACGGCTTGGGAGTTACGGGAAGATGTTTTAAGATGCAAGTTGTGCGTGTAGTTGAGGGGATTGATTTCTGGACAAGGGCTGGTTCACGTGTCCCCGCCGGCCGGGAGCAGCTGCTCCTCGCACACCGCTGAGGGCTCTGCCAGGCTTTGGGTGGGAGCGCTGCCTCTGTTCCTGTCGCCGTGCGAGTTTCCAAGCTGCTCCGTCAGATTCCTGCCAGAATCCTTTCAAGTGTGCCATCGCTCCCTTTGGTTTGGTGAGGAGGGCTGCTCCTGCTCCTGGCAGCCCAGGAGTTGGTGGCTGGCGGTGTGACAGGTCAGATGGCCCCTCTGTGTCCTGGGCTTGTTGGCACCTTCCTTTCCTTCTGGTGGGCTCCGTTTCCTTTCGCCGGATGCTGTGAATAGGCTCGCAGAAGATTTTATAATCTGAATTTTTATTTTTTATAAATAATTAGGTTTTTGACATGAGCTGTGTGATTAATCTGGACCATTACTGAACTCCCGAGGTCTCTCTGGCACTGCGGGTATATGAAGAGCTTGGAATTGCACTGATTGTTCTGTGCTCTGCTTTGGAGTGATAACAGTGGCCTCTCCTTCCCAGCTCTAAGCCTCTTATGCTGGGAAGAGGCATATCAGTGTATCAGCACAATGATGAAGCGGAGGAAACAGAGGCTTGGAGCTCCATCTCTGCGGATCCAGTAAGGACTGTTGTGAAAAATAAATTGCACTTGGTCATTTCAAATTGAAGCTATGAAGAAAAACTGACCAGAATTTTCTGTGGATAGACAATGCTTTGATTTGTTAGAACTTTCTTTATCTCTCACGCTTATTTATCTGTACACGAAATTTCATTTTGGAAGCTTTAACATTTTACTTCTGTGGAGTATTAACCATTAAGTATAGCCAAAAAAACCAGTGTTTAGATGTTTTTAACTGGGATATATTTTGGTTAGGTTTTGTCCCAAGCATTAGAGTAGTAAAACGGAATGTAACTCTGTCTTTCTAGTTTGATCATTCTTCAGATTTAAAAAGCACTTTTAATAATATGTCAGAAAGCTGTCAGTGTTAAAATCTCCAGAAGTCTTTGCTACCTTTGCTGTCTTCTAGAATTAAGAATGCTATTCAAAACTTCTAGATTTGAAGCAAGAAGTCTCTACTTACATTGCCACATCTATTTCTACAAATGGAATTTTAACAAGCATTTCCTTTTTATGCTTGTGTCCTTTATAAATGCTTTAAAATCTACTAACGGAAATGGCTATTTATGATGTTCGTAATTATATTTATTATTTCTGTTAGATAAAATTAAGGAAATTGGATATTTAATACTGTGTTCATAAGTAGAGGAGGTAAAAAGAATCTATCAGTGTAGTCAGTGGAGGGAGGAGCAGAGTAAGAGGCAGGCTTAACCTTTTCCGTCTGCAGACTGTAAAGCTCATCAGCTGTTTAAGCAGAGATTGCTGGTGGGGAGGATTTCCAGTATGTAAAGGTTGCTTAACTGATAAATATTTGGATTCTTCAGGAAATTTAAAGCTAGGAGCATGGACAAACATGCTTGACTTCAGGACTTTAAGTGTAAAATATCTGAATTCTAAACAAAACTGAAGCATGCCTCAAATTTCCATTTTGCTCACTTTTATGTTTAAATATGGTAAATAGAAACTTTTTTTCACCCTTCAGTCAAAAATCTAAGTTATAAGTGTAAGAATACAGTGGCACTAATTTGTATTCTAAGATATAAGCGCACTTTGTAATACCAATAATTGTAAGTTAACTTTTACTTTATTTCTAGTGAAGGACATCTCATCGTGTATAGTTCACTAAAGTAGGTGTTAGAACCTCTGCGCTGTGTTTATGTACAAGTCTGTTTGCAGCTTTTTGAAAAGCAGCTACTTTGAGACCTTCTCTGTGCCCTGTGTGAATACAAATGTGCATTGGCTGCTGACCCTGCAAAAGCAGGATAGGTCACAGAGCTGAGCACAGAGCTGGGCATCAGCACCCTCAGCTGCAATCCTGATGCTACCGTGGATGTGCTGTGGACATGTCACTAAACCTCTTCATGCCTCAGTTTCCCCACTGCTAAAATTAGAATAAAGCCATTTTGCAGTGCTGCTTTCAGGCTTAATTAGTTGTTGCTCTAAAACAACTGCCACTGCTAAATGTTGTTTTCTAGTTAATGGTTTGTGTAGTTCATATTCTCACAGTTGCGTGTTTTGGTTATTGCCACAGGCGTGGCATGGAACCATGGCTCCCAAATTGTGAAGGCAGTGATACAAATGGTCTGTTTGCTGCTGGTGCCATTATCAATTTGTTCTTTTTTCTCAATTAAACCTTTTAGATTAGAGATTGACAATGTTGTGTACTCCAGAAAGCCTGGAAATCACTGTGAGAAGAGATCTGGATAATTCCAGATTAGAGGATTTTTGTAGTGGAAAAATAATATTGAATAGATACTAAATTGACTGTAAAATACATTTTGGTTTGGGTGATAATGGAAAGGAATGACTTTTGACCACTTAGTTTATTGCATTTGTTTAGAAGATATAACTTGTATTTTGGAATTATCTTTTTTTTTTCTTTATTGAAACAGAAGATGTGATATTGACCCTGATTTTTTTCTTCTACTGTGGTACCTTGTCAGAATCTCCTCTCCTTTGTACTCCCACTGCCGAGGAAATGATGTTCATCAGCACATGTTCTCTCCTACATCTGCTCCAGGTCTGCAGCATCTTAAATTCCCATTTAGTGCTGACTGTGCACTTGTCACTTCTCCTCTAGTATTTTACCTGAACTCACAAGCCCAGAGCAATCCATCTAGTCCGTGCTACAGCCATCCTTTCCAGTGGAGGTAAGGAGAGGTATCAACTAGGAATTTCTAACAGTTTGGTGTTGCCATAACAATCTATGAACTTAACAGCTTTACAGTTCAAGAGAATAACATCTAACAGAAGGAAACAGCTTCCTGGTCACAACTTACTTCCAGCCATTTAGTGTTCAAGTTGATGTTGCTTATTGGGACAAATTTTTTATAGTTTGTGTGTAGACCCTATGTAGGGAAGAAGATAAAATGGATTAAGGAATGGAAACCTGTCTGATGGTGTGTGCATGCCTGTTCCTGGTGGTACTTTGTGTTAGCACATGTGCAACTTGTACCGTGCAGCAGAGGAGCCCTCATAGGCATGTCTGGTGTCAGGAAAACCAACTTAAAGCAGCCTAGAGTGGGGTCCTTAAAAACCCGTCTAAATAGTGGGTCTGTGCTAAATACTGCACTCTGTTCTATTCACTGGAAATCCACACTGTCTTCTTACAGAGGCTGGCAGGCTGAAGTCTCCAAGCACAGGGTATACAAGGGATTAGGAGTAGAATCAAGCCTGTTGTTAGCAGGCTTGAGTGAAGAATACAAGAGTTTCTAAACCAAAAATAGCCCAAACCAGCTCAGTTTATATTAAAGCACTTAACAGCTCAACTGATACATTTTCCCTTCAGGATTAGCTCTTGCTCCTCATTGTGCTCTTATGGGCCAAGCACAGCCATCAGCAGCCCCAGGGGAAACCTTCGGCTTCTTCACCGAGAGGAAACTTCACCAGCTCTCAGGGGGACAGTCCCAGGCAAAGGCTCACACACGCTGGAGATCTTTGTGTGTGCGGTTATGAAACCGGAGCTCAGTGGTGCCTACTTAAAGCTTGAGCCAACATAGCACAAGAGGGCTGGTTTTGAAGTTCACATGCTGCGGGGTGGATGTGGCCGGTCAAATTTCAGTTACTCGTCAGGTGGTAATGCAATAGCCCCTGAATCTAGATGTTATTTCAGAGGGAGGTTGCTCTTGCTGGCCAGCTTTGGTAGGACTAACAAGAAAATGTGAAGTTGAACTATTTTAGGCTTCTGCCCCTCTAATGCAGAGTAATGTATGTGACATCTGTTGAGTGGAAATCAGGTTGTCAGCAGAGGAAAGGGACGTTGCGTGTGTCTGTCCTCGTTGTGTATGGCCATGGAGAGAGGCTTGCCCAGCATCTGCCGCTTTCCCTGCACGTTGGGCAGCAATTGGTGACAGTTCTTAATAAGGTGCTCTCTTTGGCAGCACTTGGGGGAAGTGAGGGGCAGCGACTACAGAGCAGTCTCCTAACATTTCAATGTCATTGCCATCAATCTAATTTTAAATGAATTTTTATTATTTAAAGGCTGGTATTGGGTAATGTTCCTTTAAACAAGGGTGATTAAACTCGATTAAATGCTGTTTAGCCTTGGGGCTAATTAACAGACTGGTAAGTGGCAATTAAATATCAAGATTAGGTTATTGTTAAAGTCAGTTGAGAATTGTTCTTTTCGGAAATGAGATCTGGTGATTATTGATTATTTTCATAAGTCTTTTTGGTACTTACTGCTTTTTCTTCCTCTGAGAAGCCTTCAATTTTCAGAGTTCTGACATGGGTCAGTGAATAATTTTCTCTTTAAGAACAGTTCATATAAAAGTCTTAGTAGCAAGCTTCATTCCACTGTTACTATGGACTCTTTGATAATAATATTTTTCCCATATGGGGACCTTCCAGCCATCTGCTCTTTAAATACTGAATGGTTGATGATTCACAGATACATGGTTCTGTATAAGAGCTTAGGTTGACTTTAATAAGTTTTTATTTTTGTTCTTGTTGCTTTCACCTGTGCAGCTCTTGATCCTGTTTTATCCTGTCTTTCTTTGTTGTAGTTTTGTTTACTTGGTTACGATGCCAGTGATAGCCATTCCTGCTTGCTTAGAGCAAAGGTTCATCTTGGCAAGTTACCACTGTCATTGATCTACTCAGCTTAACACCTCAGGTTAGCCAGGCAGTGATTCATTTCCATGGCTATGCAGGGAACTGCTGGAAAATGTAACAAGAAAAACTTGTGCCTTCACGTTAAATCTTCCTCACTTTTTATCTTTGGTATATTGCATTTGCAAGAATTTGCACAGATTTTCCCTCCTTCCCTGTATTTTGTGGTGCCATTGATAATTTTACGTTGACAGATGAACGACTGTTGGTGCATCTGATGTCAAGACAGATGGCATGGAAGTTCATGGCTTCTGAAAGAATCTAATTAAGATAGAACTATTGAATTCTTGATAGATGGAAAATATTTTGTACATAACCTTTGAACAAATGAAAATAATGTAAACCTTTCAAAAGAGTGAAAAGAAATGTGGTCTGATTACAATAAAAACAAATTGATAACAGGTGGAATAAGACTGCTATAGTTGATGGAAATGTGGGTTGGAATTAAGGTCATGCATCTTTAGCAAGAAAAGAGAATTATGTCCAAAACGGAACAAGTGCTGAGTCTTGTCTTTGGGATCTGGTGTGCACTCTTTTGGGGGTAACAGGAAAGTCAAATTACTGAAGAAGAAAATGAGGCTGTGTTTCACAGCTGGTCCTCTTTATGAGCTGGCAGATCTTTGTGCACCCATATTTGTCCTTTAATTTAATCAAAATGTGAATTTACAGCATTTTTTGATCTCAAGTTGCTTAAGAGATGTCATGAATTGATTGTTCCAACTTGGAAGTGATGAACTGTGAGATTAAAGGAGAGTGCGATTACCCCCGTTCCAGAAAATGTTGCATTCTGTGTACACCCTCAGCAAGATATAAGAAATTTTCAGTAATTCTAGAAACAGTTTGATTTGTTTGTGGTAAGAAGGATAAAAGTCTTCAGGTGCTGTTTTTCTGGCATCTCTGAGTGCTGCAGCTGAGGTGAAGTCTCAGTGGAAATTTGCTTCAATTTCCTAACAAACCAAGGGAAGAGTTGGCTTCAGCTGGATCATTCAAGGGGTATTTTCTCATGCTATTTCAATTTCATGAATTCGTGCCAGTTGTGGAACATGTTCTTATAGGGATGTATGGTGGAGGTTATTTTTTTAGGAATGTTTTCCCTTGGAAATTCTAGCTTTAATGAAGTCTATTGGAAATAGCTATTAATTTTTTTTATAGCTTTGCAGAGTAGTTTAATAGAATTTTTTCTTAGACTGTACAAAATCTGGTCACCATTTGTGGGTGTGATGGTGACCAGACCCTTGCTGTCTTATTTAAGTAAAACAAAAATGGGAAACCTAATGTTGCTCCAAAATAGTCTTTAAGCATGCTACATAATTACTTGATCAGTGTGTAATTACAATGTTATGAGTTTTATATAATTAGGATTTTATGGACATCTGTGATGTAATTTAAGAATATATTAATTTATTTACATAAAAAGCCTATTCTAGGAAACAAGTCTTTAATCAATAACTGTGGTAAATAACAAGAATATATTGTACATAGGCGTTCAGCAAATCTCCTGGAGGGTTGCCTGCCTTTATTTAAAGCCTTTTTTGTACAAGCTGTTGCAATGGATGAGGGGAGACCTATATTTAGAGCTATGGCTTGTTTGGGTGTATGAGTGAGGTTGGGTGGGCAGTGTCCTGGGCGACTGCTCCATTGCAGTGAATCAAATGGGCTTTGCAGATTTGCAGGGTGCTGGTCAGCAAACCCTCACCAAAGGGTGGGAATGGAGACATCCACCTTCTTGGAATGGGTCTCCTGTTAGACCGTGGCTCTTTGTCTTGTGAAGGAGGATGGCTGGTGTGCCTCGATGCGAGTCCTGTAACTCCAGTCCTGCTGCTTCAAGGCAGATGCAGAAATCTCTGCCGTGGAATAAGGGTATATTCTTGGCACACACATCCCCAGATCACCTGTGGTTTGGGTTTTGTAGACTGCACATATTTTATAACATTAGGGCAGCAGCTGTAAACAGAAGTTTAGTCAAAAACATTTCAGAATTCAGACTTGATAAGTTTCTTTATTTTTATTTTGAAATACCTTGAGGCTTATCAAAAGTTGTTGATGGTTTCCTATGTTTGCTTAAATTTTGCTTAGTGTTGTGTCATTTGATATAATACAGGTTTTAAGAGTTTGTTTTTTTTTTTTTTAGTTAGAAATTCCTCTTTGACAAATGTTGGAGGATTAATGAAGAGGCCTATATTCAGTTTGAATGACATTTGGAAATTGTTCTGGTTTTGCAGTAAGTGTTATCCACCTGGTTTAGTGCTTGATTTAGTACAGGTTCTGCTTTCTTAAATGTGCTAAATAATTGGTCAGAGTTGACTGCAAGACAGCATAATGTCACTTTTGGAAACACTGTAGATCAGCAATTCAAGAATAATGAGAAACAGAACAACTTTGTGGATATATCGTTATGCATAATGTGAATGATGAATTTTGAGTAGGTAAGCTTTTGGCAACTGAATTCTAATCTACATCTCACATTGAATGAATGAGTTTCCCAGAATTGATTTTTTTTTTAATGGAAATTTTTCTCCTTACTCCTTTTCTTTTGTACTGGTTATTATTCTTGGGAATCATTTTTCCCATCTAAGAAACTACATGGGAGGGACACACTGGTGATACCTGAAACATGACAGGCTCACATAACTCTTTGTGTGTCTTGGACTGATGGAAACTGTTAGTTTACTTTAATATGGTTGGGAATATTGAGGCATGGTGGCATGAATGGTATAGTTTTTTCATGCGAAGGCATTATATAAATGCAAAAATCCCTACATCCTTCCTAGAGCTTCAGTAGCAGAAGAGTTAAACCCTGGGGTTTGGAGCCCGAGGTGTGAATTCTTGTCTCGTTCCAGGCTCACCATTTGGCTGCCCTCCATGGGACCACTTGTAAATCATAACCTGGTGGTTTGACCTGGGAAATTGGAGGCTCCCAGGAGGGAGCTTGTACTTGTGACTTTAGAAGTTGGAGGACTTTACTGTTTGTTGGCCATTTCACCTATAAACCGTATAAGGTTATGGTTCATAACTGGTTTTTCTATATAATCGTGTTTGAAGGCTGTGATCTGCTGGTGCACCTGTGTTTGAGCCGACTCATTTACTACCCCTGCACTATTCAGAGTTTGGGATGGTTGGGACAAGTCAGCAACTTCTAGGGAAGAATGAAGAGCTCAGAAGGTTCTTAAGAGACTGTAGTAAATATTGCAGCCTTTCTTTTTCTGTCTTTATCCTCAAATAACAGTGAGTTCCTCAAACGACAGCGGTGTGCTCAGTTCTCTATAAAATTTTTCCTTCCAAGTAGTCTCTCCTTCAAAGACCTTTTGATCTTGAATACAGATAGAGAAACAAGAGCACTGAAAGATTCCTGGCAAGAGAATAGTTCTGAGAAAGAAATACAAATTCTTAACCAGACAGTCATGTGTTTATTATTGTTGATAGACAGTGCCATGCATTATCCAAGATTTGTTTTTAATTGGACTATGAGGCAACCAGGGGCTATTTTTAGTTTTAATTTGGAAAATGAGTGAGTGTGCAAAGGGGCCTGTTAATGTCCTGTGCTGAAGCACTATAATAGTAGAGATGTACTAACAGCAAGTACCTGGTGTCACCTTCACAGCATGGAGCTGGGGGGAAGCAGAGGTTATTTTACACAGCTGTGTGTATCAGCCCAGGACTGTTCCTGCCCATGAGCAGCAGGTTCTTTTCCAATGTGTTTCCTTAAAAAATTGCTTTTTGAAGACAAGTGTTACAGCTTTAATTTAGTTAGATAAACCATTTAGTGGATCAATATCAACCTGAAAGCTTAAGGAAAGTTCAGAATGTAAAGAAGGAAAGAGGATCTCAGGGTAGCTTTTCACCAATTTTTGGAATGGTATCCCATTTCAGCTGTGTCTCTCTATCCTGAGCTATGGTGAACTTTTGTCTCAAATTTATGCTCTTGTTTGAATATTCATAACTACCATGCCAGAGGGCCTGCAGAGCTTCATCTGCTGTAAATGAACCCACTCGTGCTGTTTCTACAGGCTGCATCTGTGCTCCCCTTTTCTTCAGCATCTCTCTATTCCTGTTTTTGTTCATTCATCTCAAATATGCTTCTCTTAGTGTTCTAAGTTCTCTCTTCTCCTCATTTATCTCCTGAAATTTTGCTACTTTGGCTAGTTGTTATTATTCTGTCATTCAATCTCTTGTGTGGTACTTGAGAGCATAATCTTCTAACCTAGTTTACATTACACTGTCACTATGAATTATTAATGTTCTAAAATAAAATCTTCAAACTGTAATCTTTGCTGTGGTGAAAGAGCTCTGTGTGCTTTTGTTTCCTTCCTGTTCTCCCTGTCCTTTCCTTTCTTCAGACCTTTAGTTCTTTAGAGCAGGGATGTTATTGATCCAGCCGTCTGGGAACGACTTGCTGTGCACTGAGAATTACATTGTCACATCTCTGGGCTGAGATGGTCATTTATTTACATAAACACTAAAAAAGCCATTTTTGGAAGTAATTATTTTGATTCTCATCAAAGACATGCTGCGCAGGTAGAAGTGATAGTGTGTTTGGGTTATAGCTTGTCTGAGAAGGTGAATATTATTTTTTGTACTCTTTATTACCTTTCTGGTTTTGTTCCTGAGATGCTCACTTTTGTTTGTGAGCAGATGAGAAATTTAAAATAGCAGAACAGGTCAAGTTATAATTCTCAGAAAATTTCTAGGGCAAAATTTTCCACTGAAAGAAATCTGGTCAAAGTCCCTACTAGCTTTCCTCCACACTTCATTTTAATGCAGCTGCTTGCCCATTCTGCTTCCGAGAGACTGGAAGATTCCAGAATCATTAAACGTCCAATTTTCCAAGTGAATCAACACACAAATATTGACCAGAAGTGTTCCTTTAAAGTCACGAGTGTCTGCATTGCCCTTGCAGAGAACTTGCAATTAGTTTGAGCAAAATGCAGTTGATTAGAGCTGCGTTTGTCTTCGGCACGGAGGAGCAGCCCGTGGGGACGTGTCCCGGCCTGTGCCCCATGGCTGAGTGCGCTCAACCTCCGCTCATGACAAGATGGATCACAAAGCTGGGACCTGTCGCTTCTGCAACTTTCCCCTTCTTGTCAAAAACAAGGGCAGCTGCAGACTCGGCCGCAGGACGCCGCAGTCGGTGTTTTACATCGTGCTCTTGTGAGTGGTCGCTAATGTGAGAAGTATTTCTTGGTTTTGGGGTTGTGCTTGCTCTGCAGGAAGAGCGTTCTCCGGACACGCAGGTGGTGTTGGTTTGCACGCGTGATCTGTGCTCTCTCCGCTTCTGTGTTTGTTTAGAAGTCTGTATGTTGTACTAAATACTTTGGCCAGCTGGAAGTAGGATTTGCTTTTCTTACTGGCTGCATTTTAATAGGTAGTGCAGAAAATGTTTGTTTAAAAATATTTTTAAAAATTACTTACATTTTTGCTTAAATTTTGATTTCTTTATCTTTCCCTAATATATAAAATCTGTGTAATGCTACATCTTCTAATAAAAATTTGGAAGAAAAGAAAATAAAGTGAATACAAGGTGGATATTCCCATTTATCAACACTTTCTCTTTTTCTTTATATGTGAGATGGCTTAAAAGGTCATTGGTGAGGTGGGTTATGAAAGTAATTTATTTTAAAACCAAGCAATTTTGTTATATATTTTTGTTTCTGGCTATATTATTTAGATTTATTTGTGCCATTTTTAATGTTACGGTAGAGTGTAGTAAGATTTAGCATTGCAAACTGATAAATTTTGGTTTTAGTATTTCAACATGAATGTTTCTCTGGAGACTGCAGAAATCATTAAGAGTTCCATATCTGTCCATTATGTACTTTATTTCAAAGCTGAGAATTCAGTTTGAGTCAATTTATCTTAATTTATTAAATCTGCATCTGTGTTCTAACATTTATGTCTCCACTTATATATAGGTAGACATACATGTTAGAAGTCATATATAAAATAAATGTCTTCATTCCAGACCTTCTAAATATTATATGTATTTTAGGAAACTTTGGTTTTGGAATGTGTCACCTTTGTGGGTTTCTCAGAATTACTGTAGAACATTGATAGAGTTGTATCAAACTGTAGTTATTTAAAAATATATGGTCCAGGCTTGTTCTCGTGTTGGATCTGATTTTATGTAATATATTTTTCTGAGGCATACAACCTGGAGTAGTTTGTTTGCCTGACAGTTGATGATATCTTATCACAGTTTTCCCAGACTTTAAGATTAAAAGCTAAGCTTTTGCTGTGAAGATTCATAGTATTCCAGAGGAATGGCTATAATAGGGGCCAATTTCTGTTAAAAATTCATGTCCAAATAAGGATGCAATTCTGCCTTTAAAACTAGATAAACTTTTTATCCTTTTTTTGTGTGTGTGTCTACTAGCACCCCTGATGTTTCCCAAGCATGGTTTTGATTTCTCATGTCTCTTCTGTACCGTGCTTATTTTGTGAAGTCTATTCTTATCCCATGCTCTAACTTCATTAAGAATTTATGCTTGAAAATGTAAAATTCATCCTCTTCGTCTGTTCATTACATTAGCATCCCCCTTGCTCCCAGAATAACTCTTCTTAGCCAAAGTCCTACAAAATAAGCTTTTTGTCTCAGAAAAGCCGTGGTGAATGCAAGGGCTTTACAATATCCTTAACATTTCAGCTGAGCCTGAGTGTGTTAACCAGGGAAAGAGGAAACAAGCTGTGGAGTGGAACGTCCTGCACCAGAGATTTGGGTTGGAGCGAACAACCTGAATTACACTGAGAAACAAATCAGATGCCAGAGCTTGTTTTAGAGTTCAGGCTTGATTTGGTCTTGTGGGTAATACGCTGTGAAACAGGTGACAGCACTCCCTGCTCGCTGCTCACCGCGTGTGCCCTGAGCCTGGGGGCACCACGGTGATCCTTGGCACAGAGACTGCGCAGGCTGCTGCCCTGGGATGCGCGCTGGGGATTTGTGGGCTTGCATACATGAGGGGAGCCCTTTTTGCTTTTGTGAGCTGGTAATTGAGAGCTGAGTAACTCAAAGCCCTCTAATTCACCCACTGAAATACAGCTCAGTTCCCTCTCTTTGTTGTTTGCTGTGTTCATTTTACCTTAATTACTTGCATGTTGTCTTGGTTTAGTTTTAGCCATCCACTGGTATTTCTTCTTCAGTCCTCACTCCCTGCAAAGACACAAAGTCTGCCAGCCACCTTTGCTGCTGCTCTTACCCTGATTTGTCCTTTCGGCTCTGCCACTGTAGCTTCTCTGTAAAATGGGGGGAATAACACCTGCTTTTTCAAATCTGCTTTGCTGACATAGTTTTGTTGGAGTGGTTATGGAGCATGTCTGTCAAGGACTGTGTGTTACAGCTCTTTGGGATATATACAAAACCCGTGTTACAGGAGAATAAGCAATAGCCTGGTGGCGTTACTCAAGTACAGGGAGTCAGAGGTGGAAAAATTCTGCAAAGAGCTGAAGTGCTGTACTTCTTCATGGAGAGGCTGCTGCAGGCTGGAGTGGCAGGAGAAGAGATTAAGTTATCTTCCTGTTTGCAAATCCAGTTGCACAGTGATTTCATTAAGACTGTATTACAGTTAAAAAGGAAGCTTTAAGTGCTTTGGGATAAATAATACATGACAAAGATGAGGAGATGCTATGGTGGCAAGAGGAGGCTCAATCTGTGTTTTCCTTTGGATAAATTTTGGCTGGTGAAGTTGAGGGAGAATCCTTGGATGAGGCTGTTGGGGTTACAGCAGCACTCTGTGGTGCTGTGTTTTTTGCAAGTGCTGGGAATGTCCTTAACTACATTTTGGATAAAATATTAGAAGATTTCTGTGTAAATAGGAAGTGACATTTTCAGATCTGATTTTCAGTATTGTTGTTTTTCAAATAACATTTCTCAATTTTTATGGCATTTGAATCACATATGGAGGTTACATTTGATTAAATTGGACAACTGACATTTGAATCGCACATGAAGAAGGCAGGGCTAGGGAAAGAACGCAAGAACTAGTAACTTATTTAAAGAGGATAATTGACCTTTCCATGGCATCTGAGCCCAATTGTCAAGTCTGTGAGTTTGAAATTATATTAAGCATATGTTATATTGGAGTTGCTGAACGTCTTGCTAGTGTTACTTGGGAAGGATAGCATTGTGTGGAATATTAACATACTAATATTTTTTGTAAATAAAAATACAAAGAATATTTCTTTTTATGTATTCATAGGATTTGGGGCACAGTTAACTTGGTGTTTTAGCGCTGCTCACTTCTTATCACTATTTAGTAGTGTTTTCACTTAGAAGCTATGAGTTGTGATGATGGAGGTGTAGTTGATGTCTTCTATATCTCAGTACAATTTTGTGAGAGTTGTTTTAGACTGAAATCAGAGCACTTGCTTGTGCTTAACTGTGCAGTGATATTGTAGTGCATTAGATAGCATTTCAGGCTGTCCACTAGGATGGCAACCCCTGTTAGTTCAGTAACTGTGCTCTATTAAAGTTACATGAGGAGCTGGCAGCTTCCATGCAGGTGCAGTGCCTGATAGGTGCTCCAGTAAATGTTTCTGATCCTTTGAATCATTAACTAGTGCAGTCACTAGGATGTTCCCTGCATAGGGAACGGACACCAGAGGGAAGTTTAGTTGTTCTTCACCCCCAAACCCCTTGGCCATCAGCTTTTTGTTTAACCTCATATGGATATGTCTTTGGGTACCCTTTTATACAGAGGTAGCAATTGAAATCCATGGGAGCCACTGTAGTAGAAGAGAATTACTCTTTAGTTTTGGGGTGGTGGCTTGGTGATTTCTGCCCCCAAAGGAAGAAATCTATGGTTTTTTAACCTAGCAAATGATAGAAAAGTGAACCTTGAAGATACATTCAACCTAATGTTTTCTGTCAGGCTGTTACTTAGGAGTCTTGCGATTGCAGGCGGCTCGAAGACAGTCTGTTCTTCGCTTGCGTAGGTCACTGTTCAAATAATAATGATGCCCCAAATAGCTCAACACACATCTCCCATGTAATTTTTTTTTTGAAGGAACATTCCTTTTAAAAAAAAAAAAGCGTAAAGGAAGAACTTTATCCTTTCTCTCTATTGAAAGACCAAAGTTTTCTGCTTTTTTAAGGAGTTTTTACACCTTACACACTTCTCACTGTATGGTGATATAGAGCAGGTATCTCTTCACCTGTGTTAACTTACGCTTAATTATAGTAGAATAATTTTCTGTGCTCATTGGGCATACAATTTAAAGTTTAAAATAAAGGCAATATGCTCTTTATAGAGATAGAATGTATCTTCTTTTGTTGTGACTTCTCCGAAGAATTTGGCTTTGCTAGCACAATAGTTTTAATTTCTGGGTATTTCTAGTGAATAATTTGTGGGTTTGAGTCTAATGACTGTTTAAAAAAGTTATGTCTGAGAGTATCATGTTCTTATGTGAAATGTAATACAGTGTAACCATTCAAGTGATGGAGTAATTAGCAAGAGGAAGGTTTTTCCCAATTAGTATTTTGACTGGTTTCCATTAGAAGTTTTCCTTTACCACAGTGTAACTCATGAAATTCATCTTCATTTGGCAACTACTGCACTATTACATGGTTCAACCTGGTTGAAGTGTTTAAAAATATAATCAATACTCTGTGGAAGCTTTTCTTGATACATAAGACTTAAACTTCAGACTTAAGACATAAGATTCAGTCTTAAACATAAGACTTAGACTTCAACTTAAAATACAGTCAGTCACAGGAGTTTTGATCTTTGGGATATTCTTTTTCAAAATTACCTCATTGATCTGCTTGGTGCTGCTTCAAACTTTTCAGGAAGTTCAGCTTACTTCTAAAATGACAGATTTTATTTAAAAGATGATGATCTTATACCGAGGAAATTTATTAATGATAAATGTAACTGCTATAAAAAAGTCCAGAAAGCAATGGGTTTCATGTGGACTGTTTGCCTAATTGCATTCTCATTTAATGTCAGGCTTAATTAATGTCCTACTTTGGTAATGGTAAAGATGAGAAATTGGGAGAGTCGTTGACACTGACTATTTATAACTGTCCAGTGGATGCAGTGTCATTAGGAGGGCCCTGGAATCTGTACGTTTGGTTGACAGAGAAATACTCCATCATCACAGGAGCTGCTGAAATGTTCTGCAGGTGGTCTTTTCAGAGGACAAGTTGGGTGTAAAGTGGAGAAGGTGCATTAGGAAGATTGATGGAGACTAAATATCCTGAAAGGTGAGTGGGAGAATGTTATAAAGGAAGAGGTTTCTTTAGGCTTGGAATAACCCAGGGTCTGGAATTCACAAAGACATTTTAATGTTATTATGAGTTAAATAAAATAGAAAACTCATCTTGTAACCTATTTGTGTGAGTGTGCTGTTGACATGTTTTCTCATATACAGATGTGGTATATTTTTGAGTTAGTGAGAAGTTTAGTTTCTGGTCCAAATTTTCCAAAATGTTTTGCTGATTGTGCAGAGACAGTTCCTTTGAAGGATTTCATTTGTCATTGTAGATGTGAGAAAATCCTTATGCTTCCTATATTTGTTGCTACTAAAGACAATTCTGCAAATGTTGACACTGTCATATTTTAAGACATGACTTATTTTAAAAGCTTTTTGGCGGTTTGCGTTCTTCTGGTTTTCTAGCAAAAACACTGCATCTCCAAGTGTGGTGTCTTCACCTGTTTTTGGGTACTCTGAACTTCTCAGGGGTCTCTGGGCCCCAAAATGAGTGCTTTGCAGGCGCTGATTTGCAGGATTAGAGTTTGTTGCTTCCTTGTGGAATAGGCATTTTGAAAAGCAGAAATATAAAGTGTTAAAAGAAATTTCTGCTGGTTTTGAACCAGTGTTATGTAATTCTCAAAGTTCTTTTTGCAGTTCTTGGGCAAAAGCTCTGCAGAATTGTGTTAAATTGCAAGATGGGTGTACAGAGGGGTTTCTGATGATAGCAAACACCTCATCCCCTTCCCTGCTTGGGGTGCCCTGTGTTCCCCAGCAACAGCAGAGGATGGACAGAGTTTAGCTGGATTAACATTGCTGTAGGGCTGTCAGTCACTGATGCCCATGGAGAAATGTTCTCCTAAAATGGCTTCTCCTTTTTGTGGTCTTCCTGCAAGAGATATGAAAGTGCTGCAGCTGAGTACAGTGATAATGAATGATACGTCTTCAACTACTGAATTTTCAATCATTTTTGAAAGAAGCATGACTAATACAGATTTAGGGGTGTTAGCTGATTGTGATCTTATTTACTAACTATAAGCAGTCAGGAATTTATTTCTGTTGTGATAGGTTTATTTTGTTAGTTAGCTGAACACTTTTTTTCCACCATTATTGGTCGTGAATTTCAATTAGTGTTTTAGCTGACAGAGTAAAATTTTCATACCTTTTCAAGACCAGGGTTTATTGGAATTGGAAGGTCACATAATATCCTGAATATAACTCTAAAAGGCTAGTGTTCAGTTTCAACTTGATTAGTATATGATATTATGTGGACACAAAAATGAATGTGTTTACTCTTTCTCATCAGTAGTAGAGTGGCAGTTTGGTTTGGTTGTACTCTTAACTTTGTGAAATAAAACCACTATGTGATTTAAATGAATTTTGTAAAAATGTTTAAAAGCACTAGAAAATATAGCCGTGTTGTGCAGAGATTCTAAAAATCCCATTTGTCTGTTTTGAAGCCCAGATGGAAGGGAATACTTTGCTCAATCAGATACTGCGATTCTTGATGAATGTATGTATTAAAAACATGTCATTATTTAATGAAAATTATGAAGACCATCTAATTCTTCCATGAGATTGTGTGGAAAGCTAAAGTGAGTCTAGTGGGATTTCTTTCTCCCAGACATTTTTGTGGGTTTTTTTTAGGGCTGTATTGTGCTTGGAAGGCTGTGCCAGCTGTTGATTGTCATCTTTCTCATGTCTGTGATAAAAAGCCACTCAAGAAGGCTGAAATATGAGAACGTCATTAGCTTTCCTACTGGCAGAAGTGCTTAAAAAAGCCACAATAGAAAGAAAATAGATTGCATACTGAAATTAAGGAAAAAAAAAGAAGGCTGCTCCAGTGAGGTTTTGTTTAGACCCCGGAAAAAGCAAAAACATGGCAAGAGGCTTCTACAGGCACAAAGGGAAACAGTGAACTTGTGGCTGATGTGCAAGGGGGTGTGTGGGAAACCTCTGATGTGCATCACACGAGTCCTGCTTGCGTTTTGTTGTCAGAATTCAGCTGGTTGAGTTGTTTTTGGACACCAGGTGCTACGTAGGAGTTTGTGTTTACTGTGGCTGACGTGTATGTGGTGTGGCTGACTTCAGGGGGAGAATGGATTTCTGGTTTTAAATTGAACTTAGGAGACGTTGGAAGCTTTTTTTTTTTTTTTAATTAAAAATCTGCTTGGGTTACTAAAGATGAAAGATGGGATTTGTTTAAAGGTGGAAGATTTAATTAAGAAAATAAGCAAAATGCCCCTGATGTGCCCCGTGTAGTTAGGAAAAGAAGAGCCACCATGTCAGAATAAAAACACAAACTAGACAGTCAGTGGTGCTTTCTGTGCAGACACAGCTTAAACCCTCCTGTGTTATTCAGGGTTGCAAACAGTGCCCAGTTATGGTTTTGAAAATATTCAAAATATTTTGTTTGTAATTAGATGAACATAGAGAGATGTGTAGAAAGCATGTATGTTGTGTATTTGGCAAACTCCAGGTTTAAAGTGTATATATTAGGAAGAGAATAAATATCTCATTTTGCACTGCCTCCTAAGGTGGAGGGCGGGAGGCAGGGATGGAGCAGGGAGAAAACAGAGGCGGTGGAAACAGCAGCAATATGTACGCTTGCCTGCCTGTCTCACATTAATGGAACAGCTTGCAAGGTCTACAGGGAATTTGCATTGGCTCTGTCACTGGTATTATTTAGTTCCTTATTTATTGCTAGTGGCTTGATTGTGCTGTATTTTCCCAGCAATGAAAGCTTTTAAAGATCATGTCTGACTCCTTTTGGACAGTGCTGTCCAATTTCTCTCTGCCTGCTACCAGCATGTTGAGACGATCCAAAAGGTAATCTAAGGATTTTGCGAGTAATTCTTACAATGTTTTTCTAAGGTACTTGCTTTAATACTGTTTAATCTTGCTTTTTTCCCTGTTTTAACAGATTGAATCATATTCCTAGTACATTAGATATGATTTCTTAATTTCTGAATGATTTGTAATTGTATTCATTGTAAAAATCATGCTGTGCAGATCTACCGATCGTTCTTTTAAGAGATATTTATTTAAATGCATTGTTTCTTCTCATACTATGTGAATGTGATAAGGGGTTTGTTTCTACAAATGATGGATAGATGCTTACTGGGAGCAAGCTGCTTTATTATTTGAAGTAGCAAAACAGTATTATATTGAAATAGGCAGCACCGTGAAAGACTTGCAAATATTTTGACTTACAGCACTTACAGTCTTCACAGAGATATGCATAACCTTAAATTTTAAATAATGCTTCATACATTTAGCGTATTTTTTTATTAGAGATGTGAATATGTTAATGTAGCAGTTAATAGGATGAGTGTATTTACACTGCTCTCTGGATTTTGATAAAATCCCATTGAAGTGTGCGAACTAATGAATGGTATCAGATCTGATGCAATACAGGGGTGTCCCTTCAACACTGGGAAATATCAGCATAATTATCACTCATCAGGTGCTCTGTGGAGCTTAACATTTGTAGCCTGAAAACTTACTAGTGAGACTGGTAGGTAGCTAATCCTGACTAAAGCAGTATATTCAGATTTATGAGTAAACAGTTGCATCTGGTATCAGAATTTCTCAGCAGCTGGTTTGTTGATGCAGTTAATAATCTATGTAAGACTCATAACAATATAAGCTTTGGCTTGAGTTTTAAGGTGAATTTTGTTCATCAGCTATCAGAAGTTATATTAATCTTTTTTAGAGGCTTGTGGCTTCTACCAACTAATATTTCGAGGGACTCTTAATTTTTTGTTATTATTCCACATTTGTGATCTAAATTTTATCAAAGTTGTGTTCTGTGCTGCCAGTGACTTCTAGAAATCTTAGTGGCAATGAAGAAAGATTTTGTAAACAGAGATCTTAGTTGCCAGGAATTGCATTAGCGATGTTCTTTTCAAAATTGTTGTCTTTAGCCTGTTTTTTAAAGTAAAAGAGCTCCTTGAGATTCAGGTTGTATGTTGATGTCTCTGCTCCAAGCAGTAACTTTCACACCCATTGAGCAGTTGTAGCAGTGGTTTGATGGAGTGACAGAAGTGATAGAGGTAAAGCTCCATATTTTCTTACAGATTTCTGGAATTTGGCTGGGGAGAGGAAAGGGAGGCAAATTATTGTCCTGTGCCTCCATTTCCAAAGGCTGAGGTAGGTTGGACTTGGCTTTCAGGTGCTCTTGGCCACCAACCTGTGAGCATGAGAGCAGCCTGGTGTAATGAGACCTGGCTCGCCGTGAGAGCCAGGTGAGCTGGGCAGAGCCAGGAGGGAAGGAGCTGGTTTAGGGCAGGTGATGAAGGACACTTTTGCATAAGCAAATAGGTGTTAGACCTTCAGATTCTGGATCCTTTTATTACTCCTGCTTGCACAACTTTGGTTTCCTAAAGCTCACTCCATTCCACATGGTGTGCAGCGTGCCTAAAGGTAGTATTTTGTGAAAATTCGGCAATAATGATCTCCCAAACAGTGGGACGCCCACAGTGTCTCTCCTAACAAAAATAAACCATGCTTTTTCAATATCTTGTTAGTGTGCCATTTTGAATTTAAAATTACGCATCAAAGTCAGAAACAATTTGAGAGATACTAACAAGGTTTCAGGTGTGATATTTTGTCAGAAAACTCCTACTCAAAATTTGCAATTCCATTTATTTGTTAGTAGTTGAAGTGCAAAAAGAAAGAAATTGATCTATAAATCCGCTGAGCATCTTAATGGAAAAGAGATGACTTTTTATTGATTTAATCACATAAACGAGTATTAGGTATTTCAAAATGATCAAACAGTGCTATGAGGCTTCAGAGCAGAGAGCTGCTGCACGAAGTCACGTGGTGGAAATCCCATTTTGCACAGGATGGAAACCGCAGCCTTCAGCCAGCCTCAGAAATAAAATATTTGAGCATGTGTGACAGTTTGCTGGGAATATCACCTTCTGCCGAGCCGGGCTGGCAGCCTGCCAGCTCTTTGCCTGCCGGCTTGGGGGTGATGGGTGGGCAGGTTGGGCTGGTCTGAGAAGTATTGTGATAAATCACTGTAATAATGTGATTCTTGCCAGGGTATCCATCCTGAAATCTCATGTCCATGTATGCAATGACTTTGCTCCTGAGAGTGGTCACTGCACATGGAGTGCGTTGCAGTGCCATGACCTGGGTGTTTCTGTGCGCTAATGTTCTCAGGATTGTGGCATCTGGGCACTAGGAATGGAGCACTCTATCACTAAATAAATAAATATTTTTCCATTTTAACTGGCCCCCTTTCAAAGCATAATGTTCACTTCTTAGTGCGCTTCCTTTAAAAATTATGATTGCAAATTAAATTTCTCCTGTAACGTTGCAATCTTGGGCATGTTTAGCAGCAGAGGATTTTTTTCTGTGACAAATATTTGATATGGTTTTCCTCTGCTCTGTTGGTAAAACTTCCGTACCGTCCTTTTGCATTAGTGGTAGCTTGTGTGCTCTTAATTCTGGGCTTCTCCACCTTCGATTTCTCTCAGTTTTAATTTGGTTTCACATTGCAAGAAAGGGTTACTAGTGGTATTTTGACTACTGAGCTATGGCACATTTCTCTATAATGGCTTCTGATATGTACTAAAAATCCTAGAGGGCTTGACTCCCATATGGCTTCTCTTACATTAGGAGGCAAATGGGAAGGACTTCTCTTTCTCCTTGGTGCATTTTGTTGAAATGAGCTCTCTTGTGCAGCTGGTGGGATTCTTGCCGCAGCTAATGGCTCTGGAAAAGTGAACCATCTGCTCCTCCGGTCAAAGTGGCTGGATTGTTTCTTCTTGAATGTATTCCCGGAAGGATAGAGAAAGTCAAGAGCAAACTGTAAATACATAAGTTTCTCATGGGAGGGGTGACATAAACATGAATCACTTTTACCTGTCAAACTGGTTCTGTATAAATATTTATGAGTTTAAACTATAGGAGAAATGTGAGAACTCCTTGCTTCAAAGGGCATATGGGTCTGGTATTCTGATATCAGCTCTACTGAGGCATTGCCTATTGAAATTGGATTATGGAAAGATAAAGCATAATTCTGATGTATTTAAATTAAATGTCTCTGGATTTAAGTCCTTTTGTTTCTTTGCACTTTGGGCATATCTTGAATATACTCTTGCAATTTGATATTAGCAGTGCTGTAGAATTGTGCAAGTGAGTGTTTGTTGGTCTTGTAAAACTGACTTAGAATGCTGATTTCTAATGTTTCCTCTTTTTTTCATTTTAATCCTCTCTGGGTGGAACAGGCTGTGACTGGGTTTTAATGATTTCACTTTTGTTTAGTGACTTCCTCTTTGCAAAGTTAAGATGGGAGATTTGTGTGTTGAAGTGACTTGAAAGATAAGTCTGGAGGATGAAAAACGTGTATTTCTGTGAGGAAGGACGTCTTGGATTTGTATCCACAATTGCCATTGATGCTTTAATTCTCTTTCCTCTTCTTCTTTCAGTGAAAGAGCTTTAGTGATACAATAATTTTTTAAAGTCACAAGAATTAACTAATTATAAAGTGTAAAGCAATCTTTAAGTAGCAAAACACCTCTAAAATCAGTGATACTGTGGAAATCGTATTTCATTACAAACAGTTCCTTGGTAACTAAAAAAATGCTATTAATTTTTGAAATATTCACAAACAGTAAGAGAAACCACCTTTCACTGGGTTGTAAATGAGTGAATGGAAATAATCAGGTGGCTAGGAACACATAAATGGTGCTTTCTGATGCATTGGTGTTTTTCTGGTAACTTTTCAGCTGCCATAACAGGACCACGTTAGACAGTAAGTCCATACATATCCCCCCAAATGTATTCAGTGTCTTTTTATGCTGAATCATCTAGATTGACATTAAAAGCTGTGTGTGCCTCCTCCATATACACATTGTCACATTGAAGAAAAAACAATTAGATTGACGCTAGCAGAATACTTACTTTTGTGTGGTAAGATAAAGCTGATGTTAAAAATGTGAGTCTATACTACAATTAACTTTAAAGTGACAGCTGTCACGCCACACATTTCCTTGCTCACATGAATAACATAAGAAATGTTTCCCTTATGTTGGGAAGGATGGGAAAGACCTGGAAATCTGATGCTTTTGATAATACTTAGCTCGATTTTTTTTTTTTTTGCCTAGCTCAGCATATTAAATGACCTCCTGACACTCATAATTGGAGAGGAAATTTCATTTAAATTACTTCTGCTAGGTATTTCAATATGGCCTTAGGACAAAAGCACTGCTTGGGGGAGAAAAAATTTCCACCTTATCTTCTGAAAATCTCTTTATGACAGTAGTCTGTTGGATTGCATGGAAATGTAATGGGTATTTTGCTCACTAATGGATGAGTTTTGGGGAGCTTCCAATACACTCTCCATTACAGGATATTTGCACTACTTAAATACAATGAAAGAGGCTGGTCCAATGAATGGGCGGAAGGTCTTCCTAAAACCTCAAAACATTTGTAATGATTCAGGCAATCTACTTGGATTGCTTGTAATTTCTAGTTTATGTGGGATTTGATGTAAGTAATATTTTATATTCACTTTGAATACTGTTGGCAGTTTCCCTGCTCGACTAAAACCCGGGGAAAGGGTCTTAGAGGGTTAACACTGAAGTTTTGAGCCTTGAAAGCTTTTTGTTCAGATCGAAACTCTCTTGTATGAACATTTGGCTATTGCCCAGGACAAACCAGTTTTTCAAGTCAAAACCTTTGTGGAGAGCAAATGAAGCAACACACAAATTGCAGACAATTTCATGAATTATTTGGATCCTTCACCTGAAGGAGACTGCTGAGTATAAAATAATGTTGCACTGGTGTTTTAAGTGAGCTAAATGAAATACTGGAGTAAGGCACTGGTTTGAGGAGAAGTAAGAGGAAAAGGGAGATCCTGAACTTTACTGAGGATGCTCAGATCAGGTCAGTGCTACTGTGGAAAGTAAGAGAGTACATACTGGCACGTGATTGGCCTGGAAATGTGCAGTTCTTGTGTTTAATTGAGGTCGACACATTTGGGTGTTGGAATCGTTACAAAGTCTGTGCATCTGCTTATTTTGACTGTTTTTTGTCTCTGACAAGCGTGTTTTAAATCAGAGCGCCCACCAGCCTAAAGCTCTGGGATGGACTTGGAGATGTTTCTGGATCTGAGGAACCTCTGCCCATGCCATGATGTTACTCTTTGCAGGTCCCTGTTCTTTTGAGAGGTGTGAAGTTGTGGTCAGGAGCAAACTAAGAGACGTTCTCTGGTGCACTTGAGATTCCTGTTATTTTACTGAAAGCTGAATGCTAACGTTAACAAGGAACTGTACACCCTAGAGCACAATGTTTTTTATAAAAAGGAGACCTTATTTAGGGAACTGAGAGATACAGTGTATGGCATGTCATCTTCTATCACCTACCTGGAGAGAAATGACTTAATTTTCAGTCAGGTGCTGAACACTTTGTATTGGCCACCATCTTGGTTACCATATTGAGCAAGTAAACATCTTTTCAAATCATTAAGGAAAACACCTTTGATGTGATTTGATTCTATATTTGTAGCTAATTATCAGATAATACCTATATAGTTTTTCTCCACTCATAGCCCAGTTATCTTTTTTTTTTCCAATTATTTTGAGGACTACAGATTAATACTTAAGTGTTCCTTAGAACAGATTTGCAGATAAAATAATACGTACTTCTGTAGTGAAATATGCTAGGTTATTCCAAGCCTCTTAAAAATTTAGTTTTAAAGACTGTTCTGGTGTATTTGTTTTTGGTTCTATGTCAGCTAAAGGTAGAAGAGTCCAGAGAACTGGGATTCAGAAGGGGAATGCTTACAAATCCTGTGCTGGGGAGTCCTTGTGCCAGATATGAAATCCAAGCCACCTGATACCAGTCCCTCTTGTCTATCATTTTAGGCAATGCTATGCAGTAAGTTGGACATGTTTTGAGATTGTTAGCTTAATCAGTCACCGTCTTTTCCACAAAAATGCCTCAAGTTTGGTATTCAACTGTCATATTTTATATGAGGACAAAGCTTAGTCATGTACTGAAAATCGAAGCAAATGTTATGCTTATGTATCAGTACGATGCTTGCATGAGTCTCCCCATATTCATTACTGCCTGCTGTGTTTACGTAGTACTAAGCATATAATTTAAACTCCTCCAGAATTAGTAGAAGATGTAAACGTCACTTGACGTGTTCTAGTTGATGTTGAGGGAGTTACTTCTGGTATCATGCGACACTGGCAGTGAGCATGTGCCAGAGGAGAGACTCACAGTGACGTGAGATAAAAATCTTCTGCAGGCACACATAAGAACAGTCTTTCCCTGAATCTTTGTTCTCTGAGGAAGCGAGCTTGAATCCTGCGGTGGCTTTTGAAATTACTTATTTCCAGTATATTGGGTGTTTTCCTGTCCTTTAATTGTGTTCCAGTCTTGATTGCATGGTAAATTAGTATGTTACAATTAGCAGACCTAATTTAAATTAAGCATGATTGCTCTGAAATTTGAATACCTGACTTTCTGTAAGTGTTTGCATTTGTCTTCCTCTGTGTCTTCATTTGTGTATGTTCTGCAATTTTAATGGGTCTCATTTGTTTTCCTGCTGGCCATGCTGGTTTCAGACTATGTGGCAGAACAGAACTGCTGCAGCAAGAACACTGGGATGTCACAATATATGGCTCCCAGAAATGAATTTTACAACAGTCTTATACAGAAATAGGCTAATGATGTTTAACGGCCCTATCTTTCCCCAGTTTGTCTCAGAGAAACTTGGGCTGTGTTTTCCTGTGCTTGTGAGTTTCTGCTAAAGTTTGTTAGACACCATTTGTAAAAATAATGCTTAGCTGCTCTTAGTTCCTTTAGTTATGAATAAGTACATAAAGCATTCAAAAAGCTTTTAGCAGTTTCTTTGCTTGCATTCTGATCCAATTTTACATGAGGTACATTTATTAAATATCTGCTTTTTTAACATTTGTGTAAATTATGGTTCTGATTTTACTAGGTTTTAGTTTTTTCTTACTTTCTCTTATGATTTCTTTTTGTTATCACTGCTACCATCCATTTATTTTCAAGACATTCATGTATTTGTACGTACCATCTACCATCTTACTGTAACTGGAATTGATTTTGATTTTACTTTTCAGCCTTCTTAAGTAGAATAGCTCTTAAAACAAGTACCCTTTCTTGGCAGTGGTGAACTGCTTCACCCTTTGGATGTACTGCATGTGCAAGCTTTAGCTTTCAGCTTGTGACTTCCAATGTTTGTGTTTTTCTTCTACTCAGTTTTGTGAATGGTTGTTCCAGCTTCAGCCTGCTAAAATTTCAAACCCTGTGTGTGTATCTATTTGTATTACACGTTTGTATAGTTATTAAATGGGAACAGCCATCCTTGTATGAAAAATTGATGGCTGTTGGATAATGAACATTTGGCTCAGCAAGCAGGCTTTACACAAAAGAAAGAGGTTTAACATGTAATCAGGCTTGATTGTTCCAGAAACTTCCCCTTGCTGCAGATCTGTGGGCTGCTCTGTATGCCAGGGCAGGATCTGCACCCAGGGCCTCCCCCTCTTCTCCTGCCTTTTGTGGTTTTGTTGCTCCATTAGCATGAAACGCCTTCTACAGGTGTATTTTCTTATTATTTTAGTAGCCAGCTTATTTGATGTGATCTAGGCTGCAGTATAGTTATCTAATGTATTTTTATAAATAATTTTTTCATGTCTTTTTAAGTGTGTTGTTTTTATCCGGGACAGTGGTTTATCGACAGACCTGTCTCTGTAAATGAGTAAGGACCACATAAACTGAACGCTTTATTTCAACACTGCACTGTATCTCTCTACATGAATTTATACCAGTTTTACTGGCTGCACCAAGCATTTTCAATGTCCACAGGACTTCAGCTCCTATCTGTCCCCTTCTTTGATGTTTAGAGCCAACTGTTATCTCGGTAGCCTCTTTTCCCTCTCTGCCATTCAATCAGTGCATTGATCAGAAAGGTCTCAAGCAGCATTTCTTCTTCCAAAGCTGCAGGGAACAACCTGAGCAATCGGAAATTCTCTCTTAGTGTCTGTTTTGAATTAAAGCACCATGTTGGCACACACGTCTCACCTTTGACTTGGTCTGGTTGGGAACTGCTCTGCTCAGCCCTGGTTGAGTCCAGGCAGGCAGAGCGTGGCATTTTCCTGTCTAAGACAGCTTAGTCCTGGACAAACGTCAAAAGTTTTGTAGCCTGCCTACAGGGATTACAGTTTTGTTAAGCCTGGATGTTTTCCTAATATGTCCATTGGACTATTATCAGTCTACCTTAGTACACTCATGCTTTCCTGTTATATTTTAAAGGTGTTTTTGAGGATTTTTCTCCCATCTCTGTGTGTGTACAAACATAATAAGCAAGAAATTGTTTCCAATGCTTCTGTTTGAAGGCCTTTAGGGGCTGAATGTTTGTGTGTACATGTATACATGTACTTTAATACTTTCACAGAAAAGCAGTTTTCCCCTCTTGAGGAAATGAATCTTTCTTCATTGGACTGTCTTTTACAAGTATCCTGTTATTTTTAAAAAATTTTCTTAAGTGGATGCTGATTTTTTTTCCTTTGGTTTTATTTTGTAAGAAGCTGCTAAGAGTTGGGAAGCAGTATTGCTTTAGAAAGGGGAGGGTCTTGGTAATGAAAATAGAAAGCACATTTTCACCTTCTAAGTCTAGAAGCAAAAGTATAAATTTAAAGCATCATTGTAAGGTAGGCAGATCAAGACTTTAATTTTCTGGATCAATGTCATTGTCTACTACACTTTGCCACTGGGGATGAATTTGAGAATTGTTTACCTATTCAATGAATATTTTTATATGTTGAAACTCTGCAGAATTAGGAAAGGGAGAACAGAAATCCCAGTAAGATAAAAGAGCACGATTCTCATAGCAGGCAATGGTTAGGGCACTGCCTGGGTCACAAAGGTAGGAGGGATGAGAGTGTTGATGTATCAGTGGTGCAAAGCATGATAATGTATATGTTGCAGCTTACCTTGTTTTTTTGGGTATTTTTTAAAAGGTCAGATATTTTGGTCCCTTTAGCTTCTGGGTTAAATTCAAAATATCTACAAAGCCTTTCTGTCGAAAGGTACGTAGAACTGAAAAACTGAGGGATGGTGATTTTACAGAAAGCTTCCTAAAATGGTGTGGAAGTGCTTGCAGATGAGGACACAGGGAGTTCGTTTATTGTCTAACAACGTGCTCTCTTTGTTGTCTGCTCCTCTGGCACGTTTGTCCAGATGTGGTGCCATGTTCTGTTCAGGATTTTCTGTGCTCTAATATGCTGGAAGCTGCTTGCAAGTTAAATATACTGGGTGATTCTTAAGAGAGTTGATGTTGCAGAGCTGAGGATGATGGTAAGTGAGGCTCATGTGCGAAATAGCAGAGGCAGCAGGGGTGGAAGCATGACCCAGCACTTGTCTGAAAGGCAAAGCAGAGCTCTAGTTCCAACAGGTAGGGAAGCACATTGTGGGTGTAACATTCTGCCAAGCAAGCACAAACCCTGACACTCTGCAGTGGGGTTGTTATTGTTGGTCTCCATAGCTGGAAAGATGAGTCTTACCAACAGAGCAAAACCTTTCCAGTGGAGCTCAGGAGAGCACCTTAAGAACATGTATTTTAAAAATGTGGAAATAATGAATAATGATGATTGCAAACATCCTAGTCTTGTTCAGAATGTTGCCATCATGGTTATTACTCTACTGTTCAGCCGTGTGAATATTTGTGTTCTGTGCAGTAGAGGCAACTCCCCTGACAGTCTGATTTGGAGATGATTTCTAAAATAGTGTATTGTTAGAATAGATTTAAAATTAGATCAGTAATTAATCCTCATGCTGAGGTTTGGAACCACAGGTAGCTGATAATGAGCTAATTTGTAACGTTTTTTGATTCTTAAACTAAGAAAATGACTGAAACAAAATGAAGAGAACCGTTCATGTTGTGGGCTACAAAGCAACCAAATGAGTTTTCATATTATTTTATGTAACGTTTACATTAAACCTGGAAAACTTTCTTTCCATTTTCAGCTCAATTGCTTTGTTTCCTGGATGCGTCTTCAGGAGGGTGTCTAGAGTAGGTTTGTTATATTGTGCACCTGTATGTAATTGTATGCTCCACGGTTAGAGGATTTGAAACAATATAAAATCACTTTGTCATTTCATTCTGGAATTTGTTTGCTTGGATTTTTTTGGAGGAAAAGAAATGGGATAAACTATCTTCGTGAGAATTGCCAAGTAGAGACTTATTTAAAAAGTAGCTATGCTACGTGAAGCATTTAATAATAGATTTGGAGGAAATGGGAAATGAAAGTATGCAGTTATGCTTAGCTTTCATTCAATCAGCCTTTCACACTTCGTGATGTAACTTAATGGCTGTATAATGCATAACACAACTGAAGCAGGAGATAGGAATGCTTGAGAAGGTGTGTTTTATTTTTTGCCCTTTTAAATAATGTCTATATTTATTCTGGGGTCTCTCTTCCATAATCAGAGATTTTTTTCTTACTTTTATTCTTTTATGCTAAAACAAAGATAAGATTCAAGTGTGTTCAGAGTAAAGTGGATTCATGTAGTTGAGAACGGCTGTACCAGTCACTGTAATTTGTTGTGACATCCCATTTTGTTTGGCTTTGCAGAGTTGTTCCTATGTTGTTAATAATGCAAAAGGTCTGGACTATGCAACGTGGTGTAAGCAGGTGTGCACCAGCTTCAAGCATTAGGAAAATTAGACATAAATGTGGTGTTCACTGACAATTTCAGCCTTTTCTTTTGTAATTTCTTAGCTTGCGGTGATGCTGCTTCTTCAATTTGAACTCTAAATGAAGTAGGAGGACTTGTCTAACATATAGCTTGGTTTAGATGAAAGGAAAATGGCCTTTCATGCAATAAGTTAATTCCCAAGTACAAAGATGTTAATTTTCCTTAAAACAAAAGAACCATCTGCACCCATTTTACTCCTTGCTTTGTAAGTCTTGCATTGCTTGACTCTGTGTTCACCTCAGTTAATGTGTTTGGTAGCATGCTGAAAGGTGTGGTGGCATTATGGAAAACGATGTCCTTTGTGTGTTTTACCCCCGTGCACTCTCTGGATATCTGTACAGAAGTGCAACCCACGCTTCACAAGTTGACTGCATCTTTTTCCTCTGTGCTCCTCTTTTTTTGTCCGGTTTATTTTGTCTCATGGGCTTCAAAACAATGAGCAATGCAAATTTGAGTAGAGCCTGGCTTGCTGAACAACTTGCATCTATTTCTGTGTTTGTAGTAATTAAACTGTAGAAAACTTCTTGTGGAGGAGAACCTTGCACTCAGGCAGTTGGTTTTCATTGTTGTTTTTATTTAGATTCCAAAGTTCAGTCGTATTTGAAGTTCTTTAAAAAGATGGTGGTAACAGGAATACTGTAATCCAGTCTCAGGATCATGGGGGTTAGGGATTGATCTTATAAAGGAGTGAATGGCAGGGAAAGATTGTCCAGAGATGCACTGGAGAAAGGCTCCTTAGTTTTTTAGTCTGGACAAAATAACCAGGAAGGAATCCAAATTCAGAATGGTTCCTTGCTCCTGGGACTTTAATGACAGGAAATAAAATGCAGTTTTCCGAGGTGCTGTTGGGAAGAAGACAGCTCTGTGTCTGTTGTGATGGAGGCTCTGTGTCTGTTGTGATGGAGGCTCTGCCTGCAATCTTTAAGAAGTTGCTTGTTGGACTTGTGCTTCCATCCTTCACATCTTAACTGTGTGTAATTGTATTTCTTTACAACAAAAGCAGTGTTTATTGTAGGAATGTGCAGCCCCCCAAACCTACGCCCTGAATAATAAGACTTTTTTCCCCAGTTATTCTAGGATGAATAACTCTTAAACTATTCTTGAATGTGGAAAAAAAAGAAATCAGTTGAACCAGATGCTTACTTATCTATTTTAGAGAACTAATTATCCCTGTTGTTGGTAGTGCTAAAGCTTACAAAATTGCTTCCATCTTTGAATTACTATAATTAAGACGATAACTTCCACATCTAGTTAACATTGCTGTGCAGCTGCTGCATTCATTGACATGCAGATTTTGGATTTTGTAAATTTTCTGTCATTGTGAATAAAAATTTTAAATACTTATTTTCATTTCCAAAATGTCTGTTTCTCATAAAGAGCTCTTTGTAAAGCAAATCAACTGAAACCAAACTTCTGTAACATCAGAGGAGAATCTGGTGAAGTTTGGTTAGGTGATATTACATTTTAGGAAAATATGTAACCACAAGTAACTTTTGTAGATATGTTTGCTCTGAATTTTGGATCTCAGTTCGTAGGGATTTGTTTGGGGTTACTGAATTGAATGTCACATCTGGAACAAGTATGATGTTTGTCTTCTGAAATGCTATTTTAAAAGAAGCTAGTGCAAGAGTTAATCTGGCACTCTGACAACCTGAGGTAGTTTACAAAATGCCTAAATTAAAATTTTCTGTCGAAGACCGGGCTTGATGATCTTGGAGGTCTTTTCCAACCTTAGCGATTCTATGACGAATCGCTAATATGAATAAAATGCATTTATGAATACTAGGCAAAATGTGATCTAAGCTATACTTTTTCCATATATTTTATTTCTTCGAGTTGATTTCTGTCAAAGTCAATGAGAAGGCTTGTGCAATCAGTGTTATCTTGTTTACTTACATACTCCAGCAGCTTCAGCTACAAGAAATTCCTCAAGGCCTATAAATTCAGATAGACTTTGAGAAACTTCCTTATCATTATTCATTTATAATAACCAGCATTGGTATGAAATTGCTTGGTAGTGTTGGTTGGTTATTTATATTTACATTGTTTTTTTCTGTGGCCCTCACTTTCATTACACGGATGCCTCATGGGCATTAATCAGTTTTGCTCAGTGAGTTGAAGATGTCCCCTGAGTAAACTGCTAAAATAAAGAATCAAATATCGATTTATGCTGAAACTGAGACATTGGTTTCTTTTTCAGACTGAATATGCATATGGAACAAGGTGCACCCGTGGTGCTCGTTTTAGAGGCTTGCCCTGGGATTGTCTGTGGGTGAGGAGGAGGAGGAGGTTGGTTGGGGTGCAGCTGAAGAACCGGGGGCTGCGTGCAGGTCGCAGGTACTACGCCAGTTGTGCTCAGAAATAACTCTGGGCAAGGCTGCTGGCTCGGGGGCACATTTCAGTGGGTCCAAAAGCAGTGTCCAGTTACCAGACCCACGTCCAATGTCCTGCAGTGTTCAGTTTCAGGAACGCGCTGGGGACACTTCAGTACACGTAACAAACGATATTTTTACTGCAGGCAGAGAAGGTAACTCTAGAAATAGAGTAAAAGCTCTATTTCCATAGCAATGCAAAGGCATTGTTTCAACTGTTTCAATATAAAATATCCTTTTTACTATGTGTTTCCAGAATTAAATCGAGGTGCTCCTGTGTTCTCACAGGTTTCTAGACTCGGGTTTGGCCGCGTGGGTGTTCGACCAGGGCAGGGAGGGCAGAGCTCTCCATGGGCTGCAGCTCGACCCGACAGCTCTGGGCCCTACAGAAACTCTGCGCTATTAAAATCATCTTTTGCCTAAACTGGAAGACCTGGAGGGGATTTGCTCTCTGAAATTATGAAGTGGGATCTGAGAAAAAAAAAAAAGTTAACAAGACCCGTAGCAAATTGTGAGAGGAAAGGAGGCTCAGAGCAGGGTTTGCCTTGCGTTTAATGAAAAGAGCAAAACTTTGGCTTATAAACAAATAATAATGCTTGAAATCTCTCTGGACTGGTTAAAAACTGGTTTTTTTCTAGTTAAAAAGTAAGAGATGTATAGCCAACCTTTTTCCCTTTTACTTTCTCCTATTACTCCTGTTTTCTTATGTGGATTGAATTAATTTTTGAGCAAGAAGACATACAGTATTGTTTTGAGAATTTGTGAACAGTAATAAATAATAATGATTAATGCAATTTAAAGGATTAACAATAAGATCTCCTCATTATCATTGGCCTGGTAGCTCAGTTTTAAGCCCAGCTAAATGTCTGGCTAAAATGAATCTTCCAGGAAATAATTTTTTCTTCATTGGAGCTGTTTCTGCCAACACTTAAATTGACTAGTTTGAATTTCTTTGGCACAAAGCCCTGCTTAAAGCCAGCTTTGCGTCTTTCATGTTTAGCTGTTCTTTAGGAGGTGCTCAAATGCTGTCATAGTGACTTGTTGGGGGAGAGGTCATCCCACTGAAGTCTGCATGTTACCTCCTCCCTTCACCCTTTTTTTTTGTGTTTTCGTGACTACCAGAACTTCATCACTCCTGTACTGCATTTCCTCTAGGATTCCTAGGTCTGTTAAAAGCTTTTTCTCTATGCACAGAGAGCTCTCTTCAGCCAGTAGAGAGTATGATTGTACTTGTATATTTTTCTGAACATATAACACGAATTTGAAAAGTTGGGTGTTGTGTTTTTAGTCTTTGTGTTTAAGATTTGCCTTATTGCCAACACACGTAAGTCATAGAAATGGCTAAACAGACCCAAGTGGTGTTTCTCTTTTGCAGAAGAGAGATCCAGGAAAATTAAAAGTTATTCGATGTTGAGGGTGCAAAGAGAATAATATTTTATTCCCAACTTGAGGCTAGGCTTTCACTCCAAGCCATTCCATCCTCTGGGTACATTTGTGTAAACCTGACCTATTTTAAGGGATCTCAGCTGTGCTTGCTCTCCAGCTTCTTAACCCTTTCTTTTTTGGCTCCTTATTTTGGCAAAGAACAGCAGAGAAAATGGGTTTGTAAAATTCTGTTCAGCTGGGAAAATGCAGGCAAGCCGTTAAAAAGCTCTGAGTTTGGGACAGTTCACTTCCCCTGTTATGCTGTGGTTTAAATATACCAAGTTTCCATAGCCAGCTCCAGGCATTGCTGTGGTAAAGTGCTTTAGGAACTCTCTTTAGCAAAGAGATACAACTGTAGAGAATGGAGCTCTGTTTTCTCACTGTGCTAGTGGTTTTTAGTGAGCAAGATCTTAAATTCTTACATTATATTTGATAGTAAAATACCCAGGATTTTTTAAAATTTCTTACATAGTAACATATATTACACTAGAATACTCAGGAATTTCATGTTGCAAGAAAGATTTTGTGCTAATATAAACAATGATTATCTGGTATTAATGTTGGAATTTAGTATTCTGGTTTTTTTCAGCAGTTACTGGAATAGAGTAACTGAAAACATGTTAAAAATATCCATGAACTGAGATTTTAAGCTTCTTAAAATCAGGCTGTTAGTTTTTCCACGAGATGTGCACAATGGCAATCAGTTTTTGGACGGACTGTTGTTGAATAATACATGAGTGTAAATGGAGATTGTATGGAATCAGTTGGATAATTTTGAGGAATGCTTTAAGTACACTAAAGAGCCTGAATAGCAGTTAATGGTGCTTCAACTTTATTACTGTTTATTGTAGTTGGCAGTTCAGTTGTATTTTTTTCTGCATCAAGTTCTCCAGTTTCCTATAGAACAGCAATAAAATAAGCTTACAAATAATAATAGTCAGATGCACTGTATCCTGTGGCAGCAAAATACTTTTGCATTAAATTGTAGTTCTTGGCAGCCCAAGTGTGTTTATTGTTGGGCAGCTCCAGCAGATCAGTCATTGCACGAAGGACCTGGTAGACGTCAGCATTTGGGGTCTGCAAGCAAAGAGGCTTTGCTTGTGCCTGGGGAACCCAGTGTGGAGCTTCACAGGGCACCCCTGGAGTGGGGCCAGCGAGCTCCTTGTTCAGCCTTTGCTCGACCTTCCCTGCTCCTGGCTATTCTCCCACCCCTATCAACACCAGGGAGATTCTAGTTATTCTAGCTGAAGTAAGCAGGAATGTCTCTGCCGTGTAAGAAGCAAGCTGGAGGTACAGTAAATAGATTTATTTAGCTGTAATACTTAGTTGTTTGTAAGATTTTGCTGGGAACTTAATTTCTTCTGTTTAAACAGCAGGAGAAGTGGCAATCACAAAGGGATTTAACTATCTAGCTGCTCTTCCTCACAGCTCCCATGATTCAAAAATGTTTCCCTCGCTCATTGCGATTCCTTTTATCATGTTTAGAGCTAAATGTTTGCTACCAGCAGTCACAAGCTGGGAAGCAAATGGAGGAACACAGCCTTCTCTTCATTTGTCTCGGTTCTGAAACTCCCAACAGGGAAAAAATAAATCTGAACTGTCCCATAAGAAGTGTCACTTTCCTCGCTGGAACAAAATCATGGCAATGAGTGTAGTTGATGTGGTGGAGGCGTGTCTGAAACTTGCTTTGCAGAGTTTTCCATTGATATTGCCACATGTGTTCACAAAGATTTTTGGATCTCAGGTTTTAAGTTTGATTAGTAATCCCACTCATCTGCTGGGTTGTGCTAACACTTTGCTCTGTAATTTTACCTCTGCCCTAAGGAATATGCTGCAGTTTCCTTATAACCAAGCCAATAATTGTAACGGATTTATTTCCTAGGTTGGATATTGGTAAGTGTATCCAAAGCACTCTGGGGTATTTTACATTGGTGTTTGCTTTTTGTGTGAGTTGTAAAGCATGAGTTGCACATATTCTGTGAATCAGGAATGAGTTACCAGCTATCTCCAGTGGCCTGTGCAGCAAATGCTTCCATAGTGTTGAAACACTTGCTGCTGACCAAGTACCTTTTGTCCCTGTACATTTCCTTCTTTGCAGGGTCACTACTGAGATCGAGAGTGTGAGAAAATACGACCCTAAATACAGAGAGATTCCTCCTTAGCTGAAAGAGATCCTGCAGGACCTGCCTCGAGGTGCTGTTGTCCATCTGACCGTGCCTAATGGTTTATCTTTCTTTCTTTCAGCTGTCGGACAAGCAACAGGAAGAGTTTGATTGTAACATCCAGCACATCTCCAACTCTCCCACGGCCACATTCCCCTCTTCATGGACACGCAGGTAACTCCCTAGGACTGCTCTGCCTGGGAATTATTAGCATAAATGCCAGTAGTCACTGTAGTGAGTGTGAAATACTGATACTCAGCATCAAAATATGCCCTTTGGAAATTATTCCAACTGTAATTTTTCGCCTTCTCTAACTTGTAAAAGAGTCCTTACAGTTTCAAGAGAAATGTTTTATGTTCTGCACTTTCTAGTTTGCTTCCGTATCCATCCTCCACTCTTCCTGGGGGATTCAATCCTCTTACGTCCTGCAAAAGAGCCTGAGATGCAAAATGAAGCCAAATAAAATTAGATAAATACATTTAAGTAAATCCCTTTTTTTGAGTCTCTGAGCATGGTTAATTTGTGCCAGTGATTTAACTGCAGTTCTCATGAGGAGGAACATCCTGCCTGTTTCCATGTGCCTCCGGCAGCTGTGCAGTGTGCCATCGTATGGTCTCTGTCTGCTACTCACAGCAACATGAGGTGTTTGGAAGTTTTATTTCTTTTTTACATTGCTGCCTATTTTACCATGGCAGCAACTGGGAAATGCTCATTTCAGAGCACATGGGCACGGGCTTGTTAGTCATTGAAGTGAAGTATGTGGGTATGTTCTTCCAATAGAAAAAGAAGGAATAATTCTTCAGAAAGAGTCACACACGCAGATTCAACAGCTTGCCTGAACAGCATGTTCCCCTGTTTTTGTTGCTGAGGGAGGTAGGTGATGTGTGACGACTTTGTTTTCGCCGTTTCAAAATGCCAGAGAGGATGGTTGGGCTCCAGGTACATCCCTAATGGGCACCAGTCAGTAGCATGAAACAGCTGGAACATTTGTGGCGCATCATCCACAGTGGAGCCTCTCTGGAAACACGTCACTGCTGCATGTAAGACAAAGAATGTTGTTTCCATTATAATCAGACTGTGTTCCTCCTACATGGCAGTATGTTCTGTAAATGCTTTCTGGAGACTGAAACTAAGGCAATGCTGAGAAAGAACAGCAAACTGATAGTAGCTCAGCTAGAAGGAGCCATCTGCTTCTATTTGCAGAGCTTTGCATCTCAAGAGGTGACATCCAGCGTGTTGAAAGGAAAAAGAAGGCCAAAGTTATTGTTCAGGGATGCCCATAAAAGCCTCATTCACTGTTAAGTTTTCATAAAAATCTGCCATATTTTCTTGGGATGCTATGAAAAGCCCAGTCACGGAAAGCTGGGAAGATGCTTTAAGTACATTGATATTCTAAAATGACCCATGATTTTCAAATTAAAATGTTAACAAAATCTTATAAGTGGTATATTAAAACAGTTTTCTACTTCAGAATCTGAAATAAAATGGAGGGCCAAAAATGTGTATAGGACCATCCCCTTTCACTTCAAACTCCCTCGTTGCTGTTTGTGTGGTTATGGTAGTGATGACCTTGTAAAATTTAGTTTCAGCAATGCATTTTTCTTGGTAGAGATTCTCCACTTGGTTCCATTGTGCTTTTTGCTTTGAATTCATTTATGTGTTGGTTTCACTAAATTCTAAATTAACTCTATAAGCCTTTAACTGAGAAAAAGACATATCCTTGCTTAGGAGATTGCAACAAGATATTGACATGATCATTGCTCAAAAAACGAATGCAGAAATATTCATAATAGAAACATTTATATTTTATTTTCTTTTTATTTGCTTTTCTGTCTACTTAAAAAATTAGGTTTCTTCTGGTGATTTTGGTGCTGTTTCAGGCTTTACAAGCTTATAATTTATTAGAAGTATGTGAGTGTCTTCTAAAAAGAAGAGTAACTACTCAGTGGTGAGCCACCTTACTTTAGCAGTAAATGTCACATACTTCCTTTTTTTTTCTGATGTTGCAGATGGGATTTAAAATTATTAATTAAAAGGACATCCTTTGTTACCTGCAAGAGTAGCCAGTAGCGCATAGGAAGATAAATTAATTGTAATTTGAGTTCTTTACCAGTAGTATACTTAGGAGTCTTCCCTGGGGGGNAAGAGTAGCCAGTAGCGCATAGGAAGATAAATTAATTGTAATTTGAGTTCTTTACCAGTAGTATATTTAGGAGTCTTCCCTGGGGGGAAAAAAAAAATTATTCAAGAGACAAAAGTAGATGAAATTTAGAGTAAAGTCACAAATATTTTCTTAAGAAATATCATATATGAGGAGTGAATTTGAGAACAGGCTGTGATATTTGTTTAGTATTTGAACAGAATCTATCAATCTGTTTGTTCAGGCACACGCAGTGATAAGTTACTAAGAAACACTGGTGCCTCTCCCTGGCCTCTTTTGTCTTGAACTTTCATCTTGTTGTCTTAATGCCCGTTCTGAACCTCTCCTACAAATCAAAGGAAGAGCAAACATGCAGAGAAACCAGGGAGGCTTTCTGAAATGTTTCTGTTCAGACACCACACTAAAATAAAGTCCTGTATGGCAGTAATGTCCGGAGTTATTCTTCTGTATGTGATGTAGAAGTCAGTGGGTGAGATCCAGGGCAGTTGTCTTTCTGTCAGGCAAACCTACCTGTTCATGAGCACTGGTCCAGGCAGAGGGACTTACTGTCTCAAAGAGCATCCCAACAAGATGCCAGGAAATTTCATATCCTAGGAAATTTAGAAGAAAAGTATTACTTAAAGAGTTCTCAGCATTTCAGAAAGAAGTACATTCAAACAGTTTGAACCCTGCCATGAAATCACTTCTGAATCAAGAACACTTAAGTGTGCTAGTTCAGTGTTCAAACTCCATGGAATAGCATTTTCTAGAATGAGCTGGTACCTTGGCAGAAAGAGCTACAGCTCGTGGGGAAGTCACGCTGCTGGTTTAGTCTCCCAAACCTGTAGTGGCCAGTTTTAGGAATGCAAGTTTGAAAATTTTGCCTTTATTTTAAATACTTTTTGTTTAGAAATGAGAGGGGCAAGTAAAGAGGTACACATGTATTCCTTAATTTTTTTTTCTATTTCTTTGGATCCATTTTTTAAAATCTGAAAATTACAAAGAGGTTACACCATAAGGTTGATAACTAAGTTGCCATCAGATTATATTTTAAATCAAAAAGCTTAAAATCAAAGAAGTAACATTATAATTTAGTAGTAAAGAGATAGGTACTTAGAGCTGAAAAACTGAAGCTCAGGCTATTTAAAAATTTACTTTCCACAGCTCTAAGGTGGCCAGGTTGCTCTCTGGCTTCCAGTGGAGGCACTTGTCACTGCTAGGACCTTTGCCCTGCTCCCATCTGTAATGGCACACAGAGGGAGCTGCTCAGAGGCAGCACTGTGCTACTGAATTAAATGATTCTGCTCTTACACTGCAAGTTCAGTTCCACCTTCTGGCAGAAAAATGGCTTTTGCTGACGTGTCTATTTATTTATTATTTTTAGAGTGTGCAGAGTATGTAACATCCCACCCTAGATCCTGCCCTGGTTATCAAAGCTGAGGTTCATCAGCACGTCATGCCTGTGATCCTTGGATGGTGTGACAGCACCATGGCATTCATTGTTTATGAGACTGGTGGTACACAGGGTGCTTTAAATATTTTGCTCATTTTGAAATTTGTGTGTGCTGGAAGGCATCTAATTCTGTAGCATGCATATGACATTTAGGTGCTTGCTTTAATATTCAGCAAATAATTTGAATATCCTACATAGAAGACCACGAAAACTTTGCCTTTTGTATTTATTTATTAATTTTTATAGCTCTCAGAAGTATGGCTCTCAGTTTTACAACATGGTTCTATTGTGAGTTTTTGGACTCATAACCTATCTGATGAGTGTCATTCATGTTTGTAGGGGATAGCAGGGACTGTCATTGCTTGTAAGGTCTGGTTTCATATTTTGGAGGTAGTGGATTTACAGATGCTTTGGCTGCATCCTTCTTCCTGTGTCCGGAAGATGTAAAGGTTCCTGCCTGAATTATTGGTGTAGCTGTGTTGATTTACCTAATGGGCAATCATTCTGTGTAACAGCCTCCCTCGAGACAGAGGCTTTTCAGGTTCAGTAGTAGCCAACTATAACCCTGGAGCAACAGGGGAATGTACCTTTGCTACAGAATAAATAGGGTTTCGATCAGCCTTGGTGAACGAGACCATTGCGCTCAGGCTTCTCTTATTAAAATACCTTCATCTCGAGCAGATGCAGGGAAATTTAGGGAAAGTAGTAATTCCCCGTCTCCCTGTTGTTGTTTTAAAAGCTTCACCCAGACTTGAATTGGGTAGAAAAACTAATTGCTTTTCATTTTAAAACTAGAAGCAAATCACAGGGGATCTAATTAAAATTCCAGTGTCTGAAAGGAAATATGCCATATACATCTGAAAAAGTAGTTGCTCAAAAATTAGTAGTATCTCTGTACCACACAGTGCAGGCTCAGAAGAGTTTGAACACCCACATACTTAATTTCAAAATTTAAAAACTGTCATTACCCAATTTGCTCAGTTATTCTGAAATTCTATTTTGATCATACTCCGGAAAGTTCAGAGATTGATGAAGATATAAAAAGGCAATGACACTTCATTGCTTGTTTATAACAACATTGGGCAATGAGATTTTTGTTCAAAACTATCATCTTGACACAGTAGTGTTCATTATCAGTAAGCTTGAAAAGTGAGAGGGCGAAGACCAAGGTTCCCACCAAAGCTGGCAGCCTTCCTTGCTTTGTTAGATCATCTGCATGACCATGGAAAGGCCTCGCTCCTGCTGCATCCTAAAATGCTTCTTCAGCAGCTTTCTTCTAGCAAGTGATTGGTGACCCTCACCCTAAGGCATGTGCTGCTACCTGGATGTGTGTGTTCATGCATGACGGAGTTGTTCACTTTGGTGACTTCTTCAGTCTCCTTGGAAGCTTGCAATACCTCCTAGACTGGAACTGTCAGACCTCTCCATCTTCTTGTGATTCAAAAGTAGCAAAATGGTTCAGATTTTCCGCTGTGACCGTAAGAATTAAAATGACTGCAAGCTTAATAAATGAAAGCACTGAAAATTATTTAGCTATTGGTTTCTGATCACTCTCTCCCCTCTGTACTTGGGATATACAGGGAATGGGTTAAATAGTATCCACTTTTGGATGAAGATTTGAATTGTGTTATATTAAACTGTGAACTCATTGTTAGTCTTAACTAACTAAAAGAAAACCAAGCCAAAGGAAAACAAACCTGTTGCTCAAACTCCTTGTTTTTAATTTAGTTTGCTCTTGATGAAGCAGGTTGTGGAATGGTCTGGAATTCACTTATCTCTCCAGTTCTCTCGTCACCCCATGACACGTTACATCAGCCTGGGGCTGGTTTAATCTCAACCAGCTGCTATTTTTCCCCTCACAGACTTGCAGACCAGATGGAGTTTGCTGGCCTGTGCTGCACTGTGGCCATCCTCATACCCCAGGAGGTATCAGCCTGTTCCCCCTCTCCTCCTCCTCCTCCTCCTTCCCCGCCCCAACACACATGTACCAGGTGTGCACACCTTGCTCACAGGAGTTGTGCAGAGATGCTGCTGCAGCCTTTTGTGACCCATTTGTAAGGGTGAAATGTTAGGGAATGTTGCCTTCAACTGAGCACCATGCTTGTATTTTGCTCCTGCTCAGTGGAACAGCAAAGGTGTGTGGATAGCTTGGATTGAAATTAATGTGACTTAATGATAAGCTTCAGTAGGTTGCTGGATGGGACTGAAACCTCAAAATCACTGCTGCCCTGAGGGGCAAGCTGGGCAACTCAAGCCTCTGAAACAGAGTCAAGTCCTTTGCATATGACTCGTATTTGAGGTTTGACTTTTCAACATGGCTTTTAAAATAAAACCATTTTATATGGGATCTAAATTTAAAACCATTTCTGATGTACCTTGCAGTGTATTGCTTTTCCAGAATCTATTTCATTTTCCTGATCTTATTTTAGTGCTATATTGTTGTCTTTGCACAAAAAAATTGCTCTTGACACGTTTACTGTGTATAGTTTCTCTTCTGTGCCCGTATTAATGATCAGAGAAAGCAAACCACTTCATGCCCAATAGAAAGCACACTCTCTGTTGTGAAGCTTCCAAATTCATCCACAACTTTCAAACATTTCTGTAGTTAGTTTGTAAATGATCCTGGCTTTCAGAAGGGCTTTCTGTGCGATGGTTGCTTTTTACTATGAAATCAAATACATTGCAATAAACCACTCACTATGCTTTACACACTGTGTGACAAAGCCCAGAGGAAAAACACTCATGCCAAGAGAAAAGTAAATTTTTTTTTTTCCTTTCTGTATAGTTTCACTGGTACTTTCATTTTCATGGTAAAAGTCCTATTTCAGAAAAGTGGTAGTTAGTGTGACTACTGATAGGTTTTAGCCCAATCATCTTACATATACATAGTCCTTTTATTCTCGTGTGCAGTTCTCATGGTATGCCTTTTTTTTTTCTCAGTGAATTTTACATTCAACCTTGGCATACATTGGGAAGAAAAGTTTTCTTACTGTTTATTATTCCTGAAACTGTCATCAGTGTAATTTCTAACTCAGGTTTTTCATTGACAAGTGATAGGAAAAGCTTGTAGGTAGAAATTATTGCAAAATATTAAAAGGCTCTGTTGTCTATGGGTGGTACATTGAAAGTAGGAAATTAAACATACCCTTTAAATTATTTTAAAAGGAGGAAAAATATTGGAACATCTGTGTCAGAACATTTCTTTAGCAAACTAATGCTCAAAGACTCAAAGCTCCATATTTCCAATTATTTGTGACTACAGCTTGCAGTTGAAAGTCTTTCAGAACACTGAAAACTGACTCCATTTTCTGCAAATGTGAATGAAATGGTTTTGAACTGTTAATTTTTGTTTTCTTGAACAGGTAGCAGCCCCTTGGACAGTCCCAGGAACTTCTCTCCAAATGCACCTGCTCATTTTTCCTTTGTTCCTGCCCGAAGGTAAAGCAAGATCTATTCTCTCTGGACTGGCAAGCAAATAGTCTATACACTTTATTTACAAATGGCCCATGGGTTAGAACATTTTTGATTGTGTCTTACTTTCTTAGATGTTTGCAATTTTGTTTTATTTTACTCCTTATGGATTACATCTTGGCAGCACCAGAATGTATTAGGTACTTTTCAGACCTAGAAAAAAGATAAAGTAAATTAAGTAGTTAATGGTGCTTAGGGAAGAGACAACGTTCTCCCAGAAGGATGACATGTAGGGCATGTGATCTGACAAATAATTTAGTCATAGTGACATTAAAGCCAGTCACGATTAGGTAATTGTAACTTAGTTTAGTCCTAGATGTTGCTCTCATTGAGGTGTATTGAAAATGTGCTGATCTTTGCTGTGTCTGCACAAAGATATAAACATACCTTAAATTAGGTGTGCACAGCTCTATGCCTTCATTCCCTGCCTTCTCACTGGTAGTGACTCTTGAGTTTTCTCTGCTGTCTTGGGCATTGCTGTCAAGAGAACGTTACTGCTCTAGTGAGGAAAACAGCTGATAATTGAAATTGCAGGTCTACAAGAACCTCTAGAAAAGCAGCACTGAGAGACCTAAATGTGAAGCTGTCATCTGTCCTGCAGCAAGTGCTGGACAGGTGCTGGTCATGCGGTGTATCAAACTGCTGGAAAGAAATCTGATACTACAGTGGTGGATTTACTGTCAGCAGTGGGATAGAAGGAATAGAGACAGCTGGGAAAAGCAGAAAAATGGTGATTTGAATGTTGAATCCCCACAGGTAGGCAGAAATGGATAATGATACAGAAAGTTAAATTTCGTGAGAAAGAAAGGACAGGGAAATTAGAGAGCTCCCAAGCAGGGTTTGTGCATAGGAGGTGGGTTATTAGATTCAAGTGTGAGGAAGGTATTTTGGATTTGTTAAACTCTGCCTTGGCTGAAAAAAACCCAATCTGTGTTAAAATGATCTGAGAATGGGAAATATGTGATCATCCTGAGAGGAAGTAAGTTTTCTGAGAATGACAGATTTAACTTTAGGACTAGTTAGAAAAAAAGATAAGTCTCAAAACTTCAAAGAAGAATAAAGGGTTAGAATTTGATGGAATAAGGTACACCCTTCATCTGAATGGCAGGAAAATCCTGGAGCATTTCTCCACTGAGGTGATTTGCTAGAAGACCTGGTGTCCTTGAATTCTGTTTGAAGTAGACTTTGGTCTTCTGGTCTTATGCAAGAAAGAGCTTTTTAATAGCATGTGAAATGTAAGACACTGGATATATATTTTCCTGTTGCCTCAGAGGGAAAATTAGTGCTTTACCTGCTGGTAAAACAATTCAAATAGAGTCATCCATCTTTGTTTTTAAAGCCTGATCTGGGTGTATTCAATAAGCTCTGTTGAAATCAGCTGAACTTTTAGCAATTTTCACAGTATCTGGAGTATCTCGCAGGAGTTCTGGATCCTAGAACACAGTAGAAAAGTTGCAGCAGAATCCACTGTCAAAACTTTAACATAGTTTTTCAACATCATGTTTCAACTTGATGCTTCAGTATCATGGCTTTCTAAAAGTTCAGACAGCAAATACATGTTTTAATAATAAAACTCTGAGAAGTACCCTTTCGTACTTTTCCATTTTAAAAATCTAATTTTTAAAGAAATAGGTGAATAAAGGTTAAGCCTGTCCTGTTGAGTACAATGGTTCATTTTACAGTATGCATGTTCCTCTATACTTTTTCTGCCAGGGAAAAGAACACTTAAGCACTGCTTGTTTTAGAAACCTGTTTCTATTTTCTGCTTGCATTACACCCTGAATAGCTGTGCCAGCAGTAACAACAGATCCATACTAGATTACCCCATACTGGTATCAGAATAACTTCTGTATGATGGAATTAAGGAATTGCAAGTATGGTGCCAGAGAAATGGGTGCTTCATAGTACCCTTTTCATTGACATTGCATGGGGCTTAAGAGATGGCCCTTACCTCATTTCCTGCCATTGCCATTACAGGAATTACTTGTTGCTGATTTTCTGCCTTTTATTAGTGGTGTAATTTCTTCATTTATTATCTTGTTTGGACATCATTTGTGATTTCCATTCTTTCATTATAGTCCTGTAATGAGTTCTTTCTTGAGATGGAATAGGAAACTTGTTTGGAAAGCTTGTGTTATTGTAAAGCCACTACAATTTACTGCAAGATTGCCCTTAGTCTGAGTTGTGATTAACCATAAATCCCTTGTTAGATATCCTTTCAATGGTTGTGTCGTAGCCACAACACTGGCAGGAATCCTCCTGTTGGAATAAGGAAATGTATGATTAATTCTGCTCATATTCACTAAAACTGATCTTGGAGGAATACCACTAACAGAAGATGAAGGTTTTTTTTTCAGAAATCACATGCATCTTTTACTTCTTCCTCTCTCATAATTATTGTACAATTTTTTCCACACAGCCATGGACACAGAGCAGACAGGTAACGTGTATCCCATTGCTGCTGTTTGTGTGTATGTATGAACTGTGCTTCTGTGCAGCTGAGCACGTGTCCCTAACAAGTTCATGCTGTAACAACCCCATTTAGGCATTCAGCTTCTAGTCTCTGTAATAGAAAATCTTTACATTTTGGCTTAACATGATAAACAGGTAGCGCTCTGGAGAAGACGTGTTGTTTTTCTAACTCCTTCTTGTTTGAAATTGATTTGCTTCTTCATGAAATAGCATTTAACTGCCATAAAAACACCTCCTTAATTAACTAATTAAAATGTCATTTTAGAGGCAAAATTTGTTGTTTGCATGTCTTTGTTGTGCTAGCAAAGTGTCTGTAATAAAGAAAAAACCTTAAGATTTCATTCCAAGTCTTATCCTGAAGTAATATTGCCTGTTGTCTCTCTAAAAATATGTTTATTAGCAAAACACTGAAGTAGCTTTGAAATGTTTTGCATAAATGGAGGAGGAATTTGCTTTAAAAGTCTTTTTCCTTTCTTTTGATTTGGAAGATTTTCACTCTTGTCCCACTTCTTTCTGCTAGAGTAGAGCTGATATGTGTGTCCTGACTGCTTAGCACATTGCTTGCCTTGATTGCATCAGCAGAAAATAGCCCAAACATGAAGGGATGTGCTGGAATTCTCTGATTGAGAAAGATATTGTCTTTTAACTTGATCAAAATGAAAATTCTGAAGTTGTTTCAGTACACCATTTAGGTAATTCAGTAAAAAAAAAAAAAGGTTTTCTTTTGCAAGATATGAGTTAACTTGTGCAGCAAGCAACAGAGTGTTTTGCTTTGGGACTGAGGATCCAAAGTGAGGTTGAATCATTGACCTAAATATTTCCCCAATGCCTCTGTATATTACAAGAAGCTGAGTGAAGATCATTGAAGTTTGGTGTTCAATCCCTCACCACAGCATGCAACAACTTTGTAATGCTGATAGTTGTTGTTTTTCAGGGTTAAGAAAGGAATTCCATTTCACTTGAAATTATTTTGAGATTGTTCTTTTACATTTACTTGTCTTGCCAGAGAAAAAATCACCTGTGGCTAAATGGGGTTTAGCTGTAACACAAGCATGCAATAAAATAATAAGTCTGCATTACAGACTTATTATTTTTTTTAATGCATGAGGCATGAGTCTTTTTAAAACTTTGTTGACATAATATTCTTTCAGTGATGTGGAACAGTGAGTTTATTTCCCTCTCATTCTAAGATAGATGGCAAAGAGTTGTGCCTGAAAATAAAAGGAACTAGAGCTGGAAAAACTGTAAACAGGGATTTTTTTCTTGGTGGGCACTGAATTTTTTTTCTGGAGATGAGGCTTCATGGGCATGGATGGTGGGATGAGAAATATTACTATGAAGATAACAGTTGAGGTTTTTTTAATCACTATTTCAGACCTGTACCAAACATCCTATTTTATAATGCACTTGCATAAATGCACTGTATTTATGTTTATCAACTCCCCCCCACCATATCTTTCCAAAGCAAGTTAAAGCAATGAACTGTTCTAATTCAGCTTCGTGTTATGACCAGTTACTGATAATCTGCTGCAAGAAAAACCCCAAGCAAATGGAAACTGATATGAGGAGGAGACTTTTTAACATCCGTCCCATTGTGCAACAGGACATGGTTGTCCATTTTAATTACACAAAATGTGGAAAAATAGATCAGAGACAGAAAAAGTGCTGTGAGACTGAGGTGAATGTTCCGTTTCCATCCTCACTGAGATTTGGTTTGGGGGAAGAAGAGGGTTTCAAGGAGGGCAACACTGATTCTTCTCAAAGCTTTTGTGTAGTTCCTCAATTTCTCTGTTTTGACATTGGCAAAACAAGACCTTTGTGCAATACCTCCACAATGTTTTGTATGTTTTTCCCTGAGGGACATGTTTATTTGGCTACAATAGGGAAATAACTACTAATGTTAAACTGACTGGAGGAGAAAGGATCCTAGGTGAGATTTCTGTGATTTATGTCTGTATTTCTAGTGGGCCCCTTGGCTCTGTGCCTATCTGCTGTTGTGGGTTTAATTTCCCAGCCATGCCAGGCAATGTGCTGGGCAGAATGCCCTCTGAGTAGGTAAACAAATTAATCTGCTTTCAGTTGATTCTTGATCTAATGTGATTTTTTGTCCTCAATCTGAATCTTCGTTTGGAAGACAAGGAGCTGCATAAGTATGTTAGGCATGAGTGTCTTTTTCAAATAAGTTTGCAAGGAGCTGTTTTTATTTGTCTGTTTGCAAGGAGCTGGTTTTTTTGTCTGTGTTAGAAACTCCAAGTTTTGTACAAGTCCAAAGCATCTACTTAATGCAGGATTCTGGTGCCCCTTTGCTTTGTCTTTTCCAAGGTCACCTAGTTTTTAACTTTACTAAGCTTTTAAAACTTACTGTAACTTCTTTTTCACAAGTGTGATTGTAAATAGGGTACCTGATTTATCTGAATAACTCAAGACATTAATAGAAACGTGAGGTTAAGCGATATGGAGGAGAAAATTGCTTATTTCTCTCAAGAATTAGCCACAATATGTTCCTGACTGTGATTTCCCTTTTCCCCAGAACGGATGGACGCCGCTGGTCCTTGGCCTCCCTTCCTTCGTCTGGATATGGAACAAACACTCCCAGTTCAACAGTTTCAGTAAGTGACACAGACTTTTCCAAGCAATTCAGTTTGTACAAATACACCCTAACAAATCAGCTTCTGAGTCTCTACTAAAATACTGGATCTTTCTTCATTGTTCTGCTAACATTATTTAATATACTAATTATTTTAAAAATTATTTTAATTATTGGTTCTGCTGCTTTTTTCCTCCATTTCCCAGCTCCTATCATCTTGCACTTTGCCTTTAGCATTGGTGAAATCCCAGTGCAGCACTTGGCTCGAGTGATCATTTGAGAGGCACAGAGTCTCCAAAGTGGCAGGACTCAGAGATAGTGCATAAATACCTTCCAGCTCTCAACTTTTTGTAACTGGGAAATGAAATTCCTGTCCGCTTTCAAGTACTTAGTCTGAAAACCTCTGCTACCAGGCTAGCAGCAAGAAAAACTGATAAGCCACATCTGTTATTCAACTCCAATAATTTGAACCTCCTAATGAAGCTTTTCAGTTCTTACACCTGTCATTAGAAAGGCTGGCTGCAGTGTGCTTGAGTTCTGTCAGTAATACCACTAAGCTGGCAGCACCACGTTAACCCTTGTGACTCTGACATGCTTCCTAAAATGAATCTTAATCTTTAGTTTAAGTCACCTAGGTGTTGTGGTTATCCACATGAGAACCTTGCAAAGACAAGCATAGAAACATTACAACTATAAAGGCTGCCCGTACAGACTTAATGTAACATGCTTTTGTATGTGTGTTATGGTGTCTTCAGCTGTGTGGTAACAAATCACTGCCTCTTTCCATAATACTGATCATTTGGTTTTGTATTAATTGTTTAGAGTACATTCCTAATAATTGTAACACCTTCTTTAATTAGGACTCAGTACTGCACGTTATGCAGATCTTACACTGTGTCATTGTTTTCCTTGTGAACTCCTTAAGTTCATCCATAAACTTTCTAGTGCCTCTCAAACACAAATTTATCAGTTTCTTTGGAGGTGAGTGTTAAATTCAGTCTATATAGAAAGAGAAGAAATTGGGGTCAAAAGTTTCCTATTAGTATAAGTTGATATGATTAAAATTTGATTTTGCAATGTTAATCTTATCTCTATAACTTCGTTTGTTCAGACACATTCTTGCAAACCCTAGTTCACGCAATTTCTACCATTTGTTATCGTTTGAACTTCAAGACAGTTGTTTTCTTGTTGAGTTTGGGTTTTTTTTGGTCTCCCTAGAAGGCAGGTGACTTGATTTCCATGTGCATATAGATATGTGGGTAGGAGCACAGAAAAATGTAGAAAGATCCGTTATCAACGTGAAAAAGATGTCCCTGGTTTCGGTGCCACACATTATTATGTATTCAAGTATCTAAGAACAGCTGTTAAAAAGAGTCTGTGCTTTGGCCTTTATAGTCTTAGGTGAGATCTTCATGGGCATAATCCATGTCTAAGTCCTCTTCTAGGAACAAGCTATGGGAGCATGGAGCAAGTACAGTTACCCTCTGTATGGATGACATCCAAATAGTCTGATCATTGGTAGCCACCATGACAGCTTCCAATTTGCTTGTGAAGATGACACCTTTGGAGGCCAAACTGCTTTTTTTCAAGAGTTTGACCAGACTTCAAGTGATTGTCCACAAAGAGAGCAAAAGTAACAACACCAAAAATCTGCTGGAAGTATCAGTTCTTCCTTTGAAATCGGGACATCAAGACTACTTTTAGAAAATTCTCAGCTTTCTGGCATGGGAAATAAAGCAAATTTGTCTCTTGTCATGTTCCCAGGAATAGATAGATCATTTTGATTGATGTTTTCCCATTAAAAAAACAAACAAACAATGCAACAAATCTGAGATAGACATGTCACATAGAAAGAATCAGTTCAAACAGTAATTTTTCGAAGTATGAGTAACAGGGAGGTGAAATGAGAAGCATAAAGTGATAGTCGTAGGTAGACCTGAATTCACTTTCCTGCAGGAAATAGGTTGAAACATGTAATTCCAAGACTTTTATTCTTTTTTCCTAAATGACTGAGTTTTCTCATCTCTAGTGCTTTTGCTGGTTCAGTGGTACGATCTAGAAAGACACTGAAATGGGCTTTTTATTAAGTAGGGATGCAATTGTTGGAGCCATTAAACCTGGTATTACATTTCTAAGCCAATCCTATTATCACAGCATTTCACAGATTAGAATTAATTTGAATTGATCTGAATAACACCTCTGAAGTTGATAAGCAGTGTTATTCCTGCATAGACTTCGAAACTGAAGTAAGAGGTAGTGAAGGGGCTTGTCGAAAGGGCGCAATGAATTAGTGCTGCAGATATGAATTTAACAGAAATTTGGGCTTCCATTTCATATGATCAGTCCTCAAGATTATGTTTCTTTCTCAAGCAAGGTAGAAGGAAGCCAGCAGACCTCCCTTCTGGTGTATGTGTCAGTGGGAAATGAAATAGCAAGAAGGGCAATGTCCGTTCTGTGTCCTGCTGGTTGAGTTTTGTATGAGAGCAGGAGCTGAACCTCATCTCTGTGGTCATAGATCACCTGCTCTGCCAACCTACTGAACAAACCAAGGCATTTACCTAGTTTAAGGTCAGTGAGAACCTGTAGATTCTGCTGTGTTTTTTGCTTCCAAATGAGGTATGACACTTAAATAAAAGACAAACCACATTTGCCCTTTCTGTACAAATCATGAAGACCAGATGTATCATCAAACCAACACTGAAAAAGCTGGAGAAGACCTTTCAAGTTAGGTGAACATAAAATAGTTAGATGGGCCAATATACAATTATTTTTAAGCAGTTAATCTGCAATTCATGTTTTAGATACAGAGTTAGTTTATAAGCAACTGTAGTATAGCTTGATATTTTTTTTTACTGGAGAAGAGTTGGCTAATTCTGTGTCTGTAATTAAGACACCAGGGGGATATTTGTATTAGTCTGCTGCACATATTGAGCACTGTGATGTGATTACCTGAAAATCGATACTTCAGAAGTGTTTCACTTTGCTTTCAAGCTTTTTCATTGAAAGGTCGTACACCTTAATACTGCCAGAGAAGCCCTTGGCAGAGAAAAGTCCATGGTCTTTATCTTCAGGGCCTTCATTAATCATTCTCTGGAATTCCAAACTCTGTGATCTGATTTCTTTTAGGGAGAGGAAACGGAGGGAGGATTTTGCTGGGCCATCCATGGGTTGACTAGCACGTCTTCCCCAGGGATTTTGCTGTTGGGAAGCATAAAATTTTCAATGATTTTTCTAGATTATAAGTTTTGATTTTTTTTTTCCTAATTCAAGTAACTATGTGCTAACCTTCCTTAATTTGTTTTGAATCAGACATGTATTTGCAATTCCAGAACTTGGGTATCTGCTAATGCAGGTTTGTAAGATGATGTCTTTAGTACTTCCTGCTCTGCTACAGGATCTGTGTTATTCCCCATGGATGGGATTTCAGCTGCCACCTAACTTTTTCTTTGAGAATTTTTCATAAGCTGGTACTTTTTCCTGCTCCTTGTATTGTTTGAGACACAAAGAAAGACAGCAAAGAAATCTCTGAAAATCAGAATAAGACTTGCATAATTCTGTACTTAACGGAGACAATGGTCACTGTATTTGGCATAAACAGTTTGAGCAGCAGAACAGCTGTGGGCACAGGGGCAAATACCCACACTCTGTCTTGGCTTCAGTGTGGAATAGACCAGGGCAAGCTGATACACCACCTGGGTAATCATCAATGTGTGGACACTGGGCTGGAAGCGACTTTCCAATGATCCCTCCACGTAGACCCGCCTGAAAGAAAACGTTGGAAGTGGTGGCTTCCAGTTCCAGGCACACTTGGGAAGTTTGTGCACATCCCAAGGCTTTCAAGGGGGTTCTTTTCTGTAAATACTTCTTTGCAGTGCAGTGGGAGCGGGTCTGGGATCTGGAGCCAACTAAATTTTAATCTAAGAATAGGATCTTTAGGTTTATAGGTTCTTATATCACCTGGTTTTATGTTGCTTACAATACTTAGAATAATTACACCACTTGAACAGATGCATTCTATGTGACTTGTTTATCTCAGATTTGTTGGTTGATCAGGTTTTTTCCCTCAGAAAATGTCAATCCAAATGATGTAGCTATATGACAAGAGACAGATATGCCTTCTTTCCCATGCTAGGTGAGTTAAAACTTTAGTCATATGTGTTATATCGTATATAATTCCCTCCTACCAATACTTCTGGTACTAGGATGTGGTGCTTCCAGTCTGAGTGAATGTTATTGTAGCAAAAGGAAAGGTTTTTCTGCTGAAACAGTGTTACATAATTAATTTCATCAGATAATAAGGAGCTGTGGAACTTAGGTCAGGGTGATTATTTTAATAAGGCCCATTGGTGGTGTTCAGTGCTACTCTGATTGTTCAGCACCTTTTTTTTTCCTTTTTCCCTTTTGTTTTTAAAGAGAATTTTTAATTTCTCCTTATGTAATTTATATTCTTACTTTTGTAAAATGGAAAGGGGCATTGAAGAATCACACACACAAAAAATATATTTGTTAGTTGACCTTCAGCTTTTTCCCCTGGAACGTCCAACTTTGGTGTTATTAAAATTTTCCACAAATAATTCTTTTAATCTCGTGTTTTATGAGATCCACAAATTAAAACAGTTTCATGTCTATTATTATCACAGGACATGTGTCCTATAAATGCTTGTTTACAACTCATTTACAGAAAAATAAGCTGTTTAACTCAATAATAAGAAACTCTGTTAATCTTAAAACAAAGTCAGATACTTTACTTTATTATTGCCTCCCTGGGTAGAAAAGAAGCCTGATGGGTAATGAAAAGGAGAAATAAAATCCTGATCATTTACAATATCAATTTCCAATGAGAGCTAATAACCAGCAGAATACTCTTAGGTCTACACAGCTCCATAGCATTCTGCATGCCAGTGAAACTCCTGAGCTAAGAGAGCATGAGGGAAAAGGAAAGAAAGTTGCTCACCACTCCAGGAACCTCCTTGTCCTTTCCAGAGTAGTGCTGGTACTCACGTGCCTTCCTTTCTGTCTCCTGATAGTAAATTACCTGCATGATCAGATGTACTGGTTCCAGAATCAGATGCAGTGGTTCCCTAGCCCTCTCCCAAAGTTTTCCTGATCTCACCAGCTCTGTCATTGAATGTAAGGGTTGGCTTAGCCTAATGAGAACAATAAAAGAGGCACCTGGTCTGATAAATAGCTTTCTTTTCCGCTGGAGTGCGCAGTGTCTGGCAGAATCCGTTCCTCTTCCATTCATTAGCTGACCCCTATGCATGCGTTTAGTGCATTTCTTTTCTGTATTTTTTTCTGTACTCAGTCATCATGCTCATCTCAGGAGAAGCTGCACCAGCTGCCCTTTCAGCCCACGGCAGATGAACTTCATTTCCTGACAAAGCATTTCAGTACTGAGAGCATCACTGATGAGGAAGGGCGCCATTCTCCAGCCTTGAGGCCTCGATCTCGCAGTCTCAGGTGAGCTTTGGATCGTTTCTTGAATTTTTAAGGTGTTGGACACGTGTATTGCATTTCTTTATGTGCTTTCAGATCTAAGAATTGTCATTTTTAGGTTCTTTGTTACATGTTTTTGAAACTATTTTAATCAACATTTAACTCACCTCACCTGATCAGAAGAGATTTTTTCTCATATTTGATGCTGAGGTTTTGGATTGCAAAGTGATTGGTATGCTCTGCTTTTGTATTTTCACAGTAACTATATGAAAACATGATCCACAAATGTCTCAAACTAAATGCACAGGATGCAGATTTCCTTTAGTGAAGTTTCTTCTCAGAATTTTGCTACAGCAATATAAGGATGTGGTTATAACCACTTTTAATAACTTTTCTGGCAATGTTTCTGAAGGGGTATGAAAACCAGGGTAGATAAAGTCCAAACCTTAAACAGAACGCACCCCAGAGTAGTTTTGTAACAGTGCTGACACCATTTCTCCTGCATTAGTAGTTGAATAATTTTACTGTTGCTTCAGAGAACTGGTTGTTCAAAGATAACTATCCAGGGTTATTTGCTTGTGTAGTTGATTTTTCCACGCATAAAACCAGAAGCAACTAGAATTTCATCTTCCACAGAATTAGAGAATGGCTGAGGTTGGAAGGGAGCTCTGGAGGTCATCCTGTCCAAAGCCCTATTCAAGCAGACTGCCCAGGATCATGTCCATATGGCTTTTGAATATCTCCAAGGACAGAGATTCCACAAATTCTCTGGGCAATCTTTCTTGCAGATCTCTTAACAGTTATATGGAATAAATCCACAAGCATTTTGTATCACAGCAAAAGGCTTTAAGTTTTGCTAAGCCTTTAGTGCAGAACCAAATGAATGGAAGTCTAAGGAAAGTCTAGACACACCGTGTGAAAGAAAAAGGCTTTTACAAGCAGGGTTGAAGGAGGTGAAGTCTTCATTCATCTGAGGGTGTCAGAGGTGGATATCACCTTTAGATTAATGGACAACATTCAAAACTCTGCCAGCTGGAAATGCTGAGTCAGTGTGCCCAGCTCAGGACCTGGTTGAGAGTTTGTAAAAGGAGGAAATGAACCAGGCCAGGATAATGACAAAACCCATGGTGAATATCCTGTCATGGCAGAGCTGACCTTTCATGATTATTTGTAATTATTTGTGTGTTCTGAACTTCAGTGCAGGCTGCATGGTAATTGCATATGGATCTGCTAAGTGTAGTTACACGGTAATCTACAGGAGCAGGTGAGTACCCTGGGTAGTGGCACACTTAGCCAGCGACCTCCTCAGTGCCATGTAGTAAAACACTAATTATACAATTTGTACTAAGCCTCTTGGAACAGCAGTCCTACTTCAGTCCTTGTGCTGCCCCTCTTAACGCTGGCTCCTGCTGAGTAGTGTAACTGTAGTGGTACTAATTCTCTAGAGGTGAGGCAGCTGCTGTAGGTAGACAACACATGCTAGAATAATTATTGTCCTTTAACACAGGTGTAATCCTGTTGTGGAAGACACTTTTGCTAATGCAAGAATGATATACACAACCGTGTGAAGAGCCCAATTTTATTTTCTTCCTTGTTAGTATGGGTTATCAGGTTGCAGAGAATTTTGCCTCTGTGAGCCAATTTGAAGCAGACTTACCATGGAGTAGGTTTATAATCTGTGGTAGGATGAGATTAATTCAGTGTGTCGTATAACTGATTAATCTTCTTCCTCTCTTGGATACTTTGTCTATCTCTCTCTGGTTTTTAGTGTGGTAATGGCCAGCCTTATTGGTATTCCAAAGCTTAGAATGAAGTAATTTAATTTTTTCAACATACTGTGCCTCATTTGGTTTTCATTTTGCTTATTGCTGATACTGTGATGCTGCGTGGCTCTAAAGCACCCTTGCCACTACCAAGCATTCATGCTGGCCCTTGCACCTCCAAGGAAAATTGATATCTCAATCCAACCAATTGGAGCAATGTTTGCAGGAGCAAAACCCCTCTTTGGCAGAGGGCAGCCTGTACTTGTAAACAAACAAGTACTGAAATATGTGAAGACCAGACCTTGTTCACTGCACAAAGCTTACTTATTTATTTGCCCACACCTTAGAGTTAGCTCACTTGGTGAGAAGATACTTTAACTTACTTAAAAAATAAAAGCTGAGAACAGCTTTTGTTTTTCAACATTAAATTAAATTAAGCAGTAATTTCCTAAAAATGTATTTTTTCATAAGCATTCAATGGCCTTGTTTGATCAGCTTTAATGAAAAGCAGATGAACAAAATACATCAGACATTTCCCTTAATTGGCAGCCATGGCTTTGTAATTTAAAAGATGGTCTGATTGTTAATGTTTATTCATTTTTCATCCTATATAACTACAGCCTTACATCTCTTTTTGAGAGAGGAACTGGCACCTTGAGATGTCACTCTCAAATGCCGGGACTTTTTTTTTTTTCTCTGTAACCCAAGATTTTTTTTTTAGAAGTGTCAGATGATCCTTTTATACTCCTAGATATAGAATATTGCCTAGGAGTAACTTCTGGAAAAATACACTTACTTCTTTGGCTAGAAATGTACCTTTTTCTTGTAGCTAGCTGCAAATGTGCTGTTCATACAGAGCACTCTTAATGATCAAACTGGATGATAAAACTAACAAAGTGTGCAGTCGTGGAGGCTGCATTGACAGGTTGGTGGCACCTCTGCTGCTTGAGGTGTTCTGCCAGTGTGCCTTGGAGATACTCATCTTTTATCTAATCATGCCTTATTTGAAATGCCCGAAATTTCTGCCCTGAAGAAATGGCAGTGGTTCTTTCTCAGCTGCTTTCCTATGCAGGGGGAAGGAGGAACACAAGATCATCACTGGAATGCAAAGGTGTGATGTCCTTACAAAGCTGCTTGCAAAATCCAGGAGCCTGTTCTCACATCTGTCTCAACAAGATCCAGTACTCATGTGCTCAGTCAAAGCATTTCCATGTGACCCACCTGTTTTGGTGCTTGCAGTGTGTCTTCAGATTTCTTTATTACCTGCAGAAGTAGTTTCTAAATATCATCTCTCAACTGTTCTCTCTTTTTTCTTTTTTTTTTTTTTTTTTTCTTTGTAATGCAACCTTCAAATCCTTCAAGTTATTGACCGACAGAGAGATCTCCAGGCTACATTCACTTTGTTTAGAACAATCCTGGGCTTTACCTGAGTAAGATCTTTTCTCCCTGGAGTAATATGAATGAAAAGTTGTGAATTCTTGCACTAAACTTGGCATCATTACTCTTTTTAAGTTAGAGAGTTGCTGCCTTCCATCTTTTCCCAGTTCTCTTTACTTGTCATCTTTAGCACTTGCTCACACGTGGGAATGTGTGGAGAATGTCAGAGATAAAAGTAGAGTTAACTAATAGTGACTTTTTCAGGAGCTACCTTTGTGCAGTCACTCAGCCCACCAATCTGCCCATTTTTCTTGATCTCTTTTTGTATTTCAGGATAATGTTGTCTAGGGAAAAAGGGTTGAAGATTGTTGCAGTGAATTTTTGTGTAGTTGAAGTAGATGAGATCATCCTTAATCAAATATGCTTCTTCATCTCTTTGCTGGGTAGTGCTTTTTAAATGCAATCCCCCAGCCTGACTTCCAGCACACTGGATCCTGCCATTAGGAATATACAGACAAAACTCCTGGAAAATACCAAAAAAGACTTCTGGTGTAAAATGCCTAAGAAGGAATAGGTGTTATGAAAACCAGTGGCCTGCGTAGTCCATTTTTATCTTTCATCCTGCAGGCTGTGGGGCTCTCTCATCTCAGTGCACTTTAGAGGCAGCTTTAACCACTTGAGTAATCGTGGTGGGTTCATCACTTCACGCTGCTGCTCTCAGTGCTGTCCACCACAAGCTGTGGAGCAGGGATTCACACCCCCATGGACTGGGGGAAGGATAATCGTTTTGTATTCCACAGCATAAGGCATCTATTCCTTCTGAAAACACGTTCTGACTGCATTACAGATAATGTTGGTCTCTTTGTTTTCTCTCTCAAGACAGTGAGTCCTGTGAACTTGTCTTGAAAAGGCTCTTCAAAGTGATTGGTTTTAAATTTATTAACTTTCGGGTTCATTCACCATTTTCGTGGTTTTCTATTATGAAGAAAACTGAGTATTCTTATTTGTGCTTTGTACTGCTCATTACTCCAAATTTCTGCTCTCATTCTAAAGAAGTCTCAGTCTTTGTTGGCATGCATAAAACCCCTGAAATATTGGGAAGAGCAAGTTGCAGCCCCTGCTGCTGGGGGAGTTTTCTGACTTCTAGATCAATGTAATTTTCATTACCTCAAAGATTTAAATTTTTATTTCTTGGGAGAAGAGGAAGGCTCACCTTCAGCAGAAGGCTTATCTTAGTGCCTACGTTATCCAGCTTTAGCTCTCTAGTTTTCAGATTCCTTATTTTGTGTGTCTGGAAATGACAGAAAATTAAAGCCTATAGTTTCAAGTTTCCTGTAAGAGCTGATTTTGGTCGTGTCCTGTAAATACAACCAAATTAAGCCTTTATGTACAGGGTGAAAGCAGAGGGAAGCACAGTGCTTTAGCTTCTCTGCTTTTTCCTAATAAATACAGCTGTCACAGTGAAGGAAAAATTACATATTTATAAATGTCTCGGTTTTATTTAGTCACACTTAAACTAGATTTTGTAAGATTTAAGTTATTGCTATAAATGTTGCTCCTTGAAATAGCTGTCTGTACGTTATTTTCACTTTCGAGCATCAGATAAGGACACATGAGTTTTGACAAGTTGAAAGCAGCAGAAGTCTTTGTGGGAGATAAATATCCCTGAAAATCCACCACCACATCATCTCATAAAGTGGAGGGTGCGTGAAGAAGGGGAAGAGAGAGAGTAGTTTTTCATTCTGCTGTTAAGCTTAGGGGGACAGATATTATTCTTCTAATGTCTGCTCTGCTGAAATGAAAAACTCACTGACAATAATAATTTCTTTGACCTACCTATCTGCACCAAGAAAAAGGAAGGAGCCTGCCTTTTGTCTAAAAATGTTATGCACGTGCACAGCATGTGTCCTCTGTTTTGCAGAAAATAATCTGTTCCTTTTTGAGTCTTGAAATGTTAGACCAGTTTAGTTCTGTCTGTGAAATTTTTGGTGCTGGATAGATGTGTGAAGCTTTTGCATTTGAAAAGATGTCATGCCAGTAAAATGTATTAAACTCCTTTTATCTTTTTTCTAAATTTCCTTATGTTCTCCCTTGGTGGCATTCAGTTATCTGCCCAGTCCATGTTTCTTTTTCACCTGGTTGTGTCCCAGAGGTGCTGTAAAGTACCCAGCAGTGCTTGGCAGGCAGCCTTTGGTTAGTTACTCAGGTATCCAGCTAATTAGTTCCTTAGTTTCCCAAGCTAAGGATCAACATTAAAAATTATGGTGCAGTATATTACGTTGCAGTCTTGCTGTAGTCAGCTAGACATTTAATTTGACCTGGTATATTGAGCAAATTTTATTTTGGATGACAATGTGACCCTTGATCTGAGGTTTTATCCGGAGTTTTTTGGGTACTCTGTTGTTTTAGTTGGTAAAAAGTGGCATTGATGAGCTCCCAGAGGTGAGAGACAGAACTGCAAATGCCCAAGAAAGCTGAGGGTTTTTAAATGTTCACTTTCTTGCCAAAGAATTTGCACAGAAATTGTTTCGTAAAAAAAAAAAAGCAAACCCAATAAATTCTCCTATCATCATGGTTCTCCCTAAGGAAATGCTACATCTGCTGGCAGGACAGCTCAAGTAGCCTGATTTCTGCATAGCTCTTAATTTCCTGTATCCATATGAATAAAGTGCCTTGAAAGCAAAAGGCAAAATCCCTCATGTTTTACTTTAGCCTTAAGACAGCAAATACTTAAGCATGCGCAAATTTTAGTGTTAAAATGAAGTATGTATGTGCCTCTATTTCTGTGTAAGTATCAAAGGGTTTATATGTGCTTGTAATTTATACCTCAGTTAGATCACACAGAGAAAAATTACATTAGAGAAAAAGAAATTCTTCAATAACTGTGTTCACCAAGTCCTTCAGCTCCATATGAAGTACCAGTAAACAAGTGCCGTGTTTGGTCTTAGAGAAAAAAGAATAAGGATATCAGGCTAGATGTGCAGGCGAATTTTCTTACAAGTCTGCAATTTAAGTGTTCTTACTTCTGTTTAATTATGTCATACATTACATATGAATATAAATGTAAGTTTATTTTTAAAGAAGATTCTCCTTGATTAAAAATAGCTATCTACCAAGCTAAGGGAAGTTGATGAAAATGTCTTTTTACTTGCTATTCATAACATCCAAATCAGTTTTCTTCTTCTTTAACATAAGGATTCAGTGACAGATTTAATCTGAAGTGCATTTTGTCAAGCTAAGGGATAAACAGTAATAAAAACAAGACATGATGTAATAATGGAATTTCAGTACAAGGCATGAAATGAGTTTGGTACTGCTACAGTCTGTGAGCTAATGGGTTAAATTTTCTTTGATTTGTTAATATATGTTGCCAAAATAATGTTTTTTCTCTAAGTAGGTTAGCAGCAAGGTAGTAACTGTAATGCATTCCAAGTTTAAAATGCATTTATTCCATTTAGAGAGATTCATTTCATCCTTCACGAGGAAGTTTGAAATGTTTGAACCCATTCAAGATAAAATTTTATCTTTTGACATAGAGTATTTTTAGCAGTATTTAGTACTCTCAAAACCATAAAGACAAAGATCATGTAAGATGCCAAATAATTGAAGCCCTTGCTTGTCTTGAACGTTGAAAGAAGGTAACTGGAGAAATGAGCTGCTGCAGGCGATCTGTAGCTGGGGATTATCTGCATTACCTCATCCGGCTGTCCTCAGTGGCAGAGTGAGTCAGAGCCCTGCATACCATCAGATGTGATGAAATGAGATGCAACCCTTCTTTAAAAAAACCCACCCAAACAGTAATAGAAATGCAGCTTATCAAGATTTAGTGTCCTCTTTTTTTGGCATGCCTTGAAGTTTCTTGCTAACCTGCGCATAGATGCATATGGATCTGAGGTGTAACGTGCATCAAGGGAGTGCAGCTTTCATAAAAGTGCTCTGTCCCTGTTGCCTGCGGTATTTGTATATAAGATTTAGCTGAATAACAGTGCTCATGCATCCCTCCTCTAGTGCAGTATCCTTCAGACAAAGGAAAACAAATAGTCTCAACTTTCTTACTTCCTATTGCTCTGCTCCCTTCTGACACTGGAGACCCCAGAGCTCACTGTGATTTCTTTTGGAGCAGGGCTGCTCCCTCTGCCATGGAGGGCAGTCACAGAATGAGGGGAATAACAAATGTATCTGCAGTAAATGCACTGGCGTTTTACAAGCTTCTGTGTTAGGGTTTGCATTCAGTGGAAACAGGGGGGTTTCTGCCAGAGTCCGTGAGGGGACAGGGATGTGGGCAGTCTCCAGGTGACTGCAGGCTGCCATTGCTTGCCAGGATCTTCTCTGAAGTTCGGCATCTGCGCATTACTGAAGTGAACTCGGAGCTTTAGAAGGGCTACAGTCAATGTGGCAGCATTATGACCAGCACTGGGTTTTGAAAACTTCCGGTGTGATATCTGTAAATGATAACATAATTTCTTTTCTCCTCCAGCCCTGGTCGCTCTCCAGTTTCCTTTGACAGTGAAATAATAATGATGAATCATGTGTACAAAGAAAGATTTCCAAAGGTAAAGAATCACTTTTTGAATAATGCATTCAATGAACTTGTGTCCAAGCTCAGAATTAATTTGTAGTGCTTGTTGGAGGAGCCCAGCTCTTATGTCTCATTTCCGAGCAGTGCAGTTTGCGTAGAGTTTGAAGCTGCCTCTTCATCTTCATATGTTAATTCTGCAGTAGAAGAGATAGATTTAGTATACGTAGAGATTAGGATGGAAAAGGCTGAATTGTTTTTTTGTATGTGTTTCATATTTGCTAAATTTCTGATGTCTTCTGTTGGCATGAGAAATCCTCACAAGAGTGAGAAGGGCCATGCCTTGGCTTTTTAAAATGCTGAATATTGAAACCTGTGGAAGCAAGTTAAAAGTTAGCATCTCATTGACATGAATGTAGGAGATCCCACAGCTGTCGATATGGCCATTCCTTCCTGTTCCACCACCAGCAAAAATAGATGTTTCTCTGGAGACAGGATGTCAGGGATTATAGTGGTAGAAACACCGCGTGTTTATTGCTTGGGGCAATGATTTTAGGCTTCCACAGTCTTGTCTAAAAGTTCTGAAAACTGCCTCACATTTTACATCCTTACTCTGGAGACCCAGGGAGGAATACAGCCTCAGGACCAAGATATTTTTATGGTCATTTACATTTGCAGAAAGCGTGTTTTGATTAATTTTTGTTGTTTGCTCATGTGAACATAACTTTTGCCTCTGATACGTTATCTTTATTCTCAGAAAACGCTATTGTATTTTGGAATACTTTTTAAGCCTCCTGCAATTTGGAATTGCAGATATTACTTTAGCACCCTACTTGTTTATGCTTTAAGGTCTGCGTTAATAAAATTTAGGAGTAATTTCTCTTTATTCTGCACTTTTAGGCCACGGCACAGATGGAAGAACGGCTGGCTGAGTTTATTGCCTCGAATGCTCCAGAGAATGTGCTGCAATTAGCGGATGGGGTCCTAAGTTTCATTCATCATCAAGTTATTGAACTGGCCAGAGATTGCCTAGATAAATCACGTGAAGGTCTTATTACTTCTCGGTACTTTTATGAGCTGCAGGAAAACTTAGAGAAACTTCTTCAGGATGTAAGTGCCATCTGGAAAGTAGAATATGTTATTTTGATTGAAATTTTAACCAATAAGCCAGAGCTTTGATTTTAGGAGAGACAGTGTGGATTCCAGGAGAGGGGCAGCAGGTGGGGGGTGTCAGGAGATCTGAGATGTTCCAGTCTGCTCTTGATCTGCTGTGGGTGGATTTGAGTAAATCACTTCACCTGAACTTTGTACAGAAATTGAATGTGAATATGAGTAAGTCAAAGGCAGTCTTTACTATTGATGAAAATTGAGTTTATTCAGATGAACGAAATTACTGAAATCTTTTTTCATGAACTTCAGGACTCTGAATGACTTAGTAATTAAAATAGTGCCTTCAAGGAGTGAAAACACCATAGTTACTAGTGTTGCTGTAAATTTTTCACAAAAGATTTTCTTGAGCTGAACTTAATCCAGTTGTGTGTTTTTAGTACTTCGATGTGTTTTGTGGCATTCAAAGCATATGAAAATACACAAGGGGGCACAATTTTAATGCATGCTCAGTGTGCTTCAGCTACTCATTAAAAATTGCTCTTTCCCTTTAAAATGGAAGTAGTACTAAATTTCAAGCCTCTCTTAGAATTTATGCTGTAACTGTTGTGAAGAGTCAGTGCTATTGCCAATTGCTGGGTCCAGACCTCTGTTTAGGAATATCTTCCTAATCCTCTGCTTTGATTTAATGATACAGCAAGCTGAAAATAACAGGTTTTATAAAGATTGCAGTCTCAGATAGCAAATGTCACAGAGACACCTGGAAACACAACATCTGAAATATATTGTTTTCTGTTATGATTTTAATTTAATTTTATTTTTATTGATCAGTTTGCCAGCCCATTGGTGTGAATTGCACTAACTTGTGCCCCTTTGCCACTCTTTTCAGACATTAGAAGAAGGCAGATGAATAAAAATACTATATTTATATACAATTGTTGTATTAAAAAGCTTTGTGAAAGCTGCAGGAACTTCCCTTGTATCAGCTAAATTTTTTGGCTACCCTATTTATCTAAGTATGGCTGTAATTTTTCTGGTATTTGTTATGCTTGAGAGAAGAATGACTCATGTTTGGATTTCTGGTGTTCTGCTTGGATGGGGAATATAATTTTGACAGACCAAGAGAGGTAAGGAATAACTTTTGAGGGGCTGTATGTTTGTCTGCCTATAGGATATCAGTAACCACTTGTAGATCCCCCTTGTATCTCCAGAGTCTGGAAACAGGGTGTTTGCACACATCAGCTGTGAAATGAGGGATCAGTCCTCTTTGGGTGATAGTTTGGAAGTTGGAAAGGTTTCATTAAAAGTGGTTTTGTATGCTCAGCAAAATCCCTTACATTTCAGGGGCACAGGGGGACTACGCTGTGTTTTACTGCTTCTGGTAGCAGATCCTTGGAGCCTGAAATTCTCCCTCTCCCTGACTTTCCTCCTCTGTGTGAGGACAGTGATTTCTTACACCATAAGGAACTAAGAGAGCCATAAATTAGGGCTGGCCACTTCCAGTCTGCATTTTCAGTCCTGTCTTCAGGCCTGAAGAGGTTAATCAGGGTCTCGGAGGAGGTGTGGGTCATATAAATCAGCTTTTTCCTTTTCTCCCCTTTCTCTCAGAACAACTCCTCAAAATACACTTCTTAAATGTCCCTTTCCCCTTGATCCTACAGGCATTATCCTGCTGCTCTGAAATACTGGGAAAGGTGACATTGATCTGTTATTAGAGGAGGTACAATGGTCATCTCTGAGTTTGTTCAGGAATTGACATTAGGGGCTTTCTTTACCCTCTTCCTCCTTAACTTCTGCAGAGCCAGGGCGAGAGAAGGGTCAGTTCTTCAGCTTGATTCATTTACTGTAGGAAGTAAGGTGGGCTAGAGGTGATTAAAAGGAAAGTTGAGAGAGGGAAGGGAGGCAGAACAGGCTGGGAAGGAAGAGAACAAAGACATTAAAGACGTCAGAGGAAAGCCAAAGGCTTCATTCCACATCTTTCTCATTTGGTTTTTTTTCCATGTCCTATGGCTTTTTCTGTTCCTTAGCTTATCTTTTAGATTTTAATATTTAAAAGCTACTTGTTTCCTCTGCTTGCTTAGTTTGTGCTTTGCCCTTCAGACTGCACTCTGCAAGGAAATAATAGGAGCATTTTAGTCAAAATATATAGAAATTGGTGATACTATTTCTTTTGGAGGACTCACCTGAAACACAGGACTTTTTGGAGTCAAGTTTAGACTATTCCAAATTTGATGGCTGGATCTTAACCTTTGCTTAGGTTGTAAAGTATCAATAGGTACATAAATAATGCCAATTAGAAGCTGTTTGACTTGGGCAGTTGTATGGTCTGTGTAGTAGACTATGGGGTTTTATGGTATGTTTTTATAACATATTGAAAGATTGGAAAGATGCTTTATTGGTGAATAATGAGGCCAGCAAGTGGCAGAAATATCCACAGATTTTCTTACAGTTTTACTCTGAAAGAATGGATTCTCCTGAAATTCTTTTTTAAGTGTCGATTCTGATACCTGGTAGCAAACTAAACTTGCACAGCACTTCGAACCATAAAAAGGAAACTTGATTTAATATATTGTAGTTTGAGTAAAATGTAAAACAGACTCTTCGGGTATGCAGATAATTAGCTGTTTAAATGCACCAAACCAAAAAGCCTTTGGAAGATTTTTAGATCCCAGCTTTTGTAATAACATGCCAACAAATCTCATTAGCTATGGCAAATGAGATCTTTTCCCTTGTTTGGAGCATGAAATACTGTCTTTTAGCCAGAAGAACTTATCGCATCATTGAAATAATCCTGAAGTAAAAAGGAATTTAAGAGATTTTCTTCATTTTGGAGAATGTGAACTTGAATGTTACACTTCACATCAAAGTAAAAACACTAAAAAATAAGATAAAGCACTGATATAAAAAAGAACCTGTGACATTTGGTTCTTTACCTGTTACCATGGGTTAGAACCTCAGGTTACTGAGGAACAAAAGGTTATAGTCAGTTATTACTTGGCTGAATCAATAAGGTAAAAGTAGCCAAAAGAAGTCCGATGACTATTGCCTAGGTGTAGCCAGTTGGGCAGGAAGGTGAAGGATTACAGGTGTTTCTGTGCATGGAACAAAAGGAGCAGGGAAGGGTATGAGTATTGTACAGCAGTGACTGATGCTGCACATCGGCAAATAGATATTCTGATTGGGGTTGCTTTCTTAGTAGGAGCCTGAGTGTAAATTTATCAGTCCTTGGCTTTGCAGGCCTATTGTTTCGGTTTCCATCAGTATATTAGCTCAATTACAGCGTTGTGACTTGCATATCCCAGTTATTGGTCCTGCTGAACCCCAGGGGAGGACAGTGATTTTAATTTCATGCCCCAGCAGCCACGGTTAGTGACGGATGGGTCTTTCAGATGAGGGAATCGGTTTGTAAATTACCCATCGCTACCTCCTGTACACGTGTCACCGGCAATGTGTGCAGGAATGGCATCAGCCTCTGCCCAAACCCCACCGGCTTCTCCCTCCTCCCCTTGGGAGGGGAGGGAAAGCCTGGGATGCCACCAGCAGCCTGGAGGCGAGCGCGTGGTGCTGGGGAAGCGCTGCTGAGGTGGCACAGCTGGTGCCCAGCTCATGGGAGCAGCAGGCGGTGCTTGGCTGCACCACCCTCCCCTCCCCGGGTTCTGTCCGTGGGACACCCTGGAAATAAAAATTCCTTAGGGATGTCCGGGCTGTCCTGTGTCAGGAGGAAAGAAGAGGAGGCAGTTTCACTGAGGATCTTGGAAGAGCAGCGCTGTGCAGAGATGATGGCTGAGTGGCTGTTACAAGTTGTGTTTGGTTTTTGTAAATACTTTTTTTTCTTTTTCCTTTTGTTTTTCTGTATCATTTGGCAGTCGTGGTCTAGCTTTTCATTTTCAAAACGGACACCTGATTAAATTAGTCACATTTTTAAATTATTTTGCCTGAATTGTCATAGATGAAAAAAGGAGAAAACAAAAGGACTTGATTTAAAAGACTAAGTTCTCTTTAACAGTATAAATGGGTGCAAAATGATTAATTATATCTATTGTATTATCCTTTTCGCATTATATAAGCTATATGGGGGGAGAAAAGGACTTTCCAATCGCATGGCTCGTATTTCAAATAATACAAAGTTGTTGATGTTTTATTTATTCATTCCAGTGCAGCTAACCCCTGGTGATCTGGAATGGCTTTTAAAATATGAAAGCATGAATTTATTTCTGAAATTCATATTGTAACTTACAAGTTTGCATAATGCATTAGAGGACACAAAGTGAATATTTCTAATTTTCATTGCAATTCTTTTCTATTTTAAAATGTAAAAAAAATTTAATTAGGAAAAAAATTACAACTTATTTCAATATTTCTAAAATAATCTTCTCTTTAAGGCTCTATAGCCAGGAAGGATCTCTGATGTTGTTTTCAGATAATGAATTAGCAGGTACATCATTCTCTTCAAGGTTAAAATTCTAGCCCTAGCTAATCAATGCAGAAGGAGACAATCAACATTTCTATTCTGACCAGTGTCGAAATGAGAAATAATGAACCTCTTAATTTTTTTTTTGTTTGGTAGTAAAGTACCGGAGATATGTTATTTAAAATGCTGCTTGTGTATTTCTAGTTCTGAATTTCTGCTCCCTGTGTTTGTATTGCTCTTTTAGGAGGTCACCAGTGTGATTTGACTTCTCAGACATTTAAATGTCTTTTTCTTAGGTGGTTCTAATGGACAACACTAAACGAAACTTTTATTTTATTACTGCTTTCACTGTTGTTGATAAAATTTCATTCCCATAAGTAACTGGCTCATTGCCTGCAAAAGCTCATTTATTAAGTTCTGGGCTCTATGTTTGTGGCTGCGTTAAAGCACAGTTTTTAGACCTTTGGGAAGAATAGCTATACTTTGTTTAAGACTTTTTGCATGCTTTTGGAACCATTTGTTTATCACTCTGCAATGAAATACTCTTAAATTTCTGCTCCAGGAGTCATCATGTAGCCATTGTGTGCTTCATCAAGAGAAGAGTAATTTGGGAGGGTTTGGTTGTTGTTTTGATTTTTGGGGTGTTTTTTTGTTTTTTTTTTTTTTAATTATTATTGTTTTGGTGTGTTTACTGTTGTAAAAAGACATCCCATCTCACAAATATCTTGAAACTAAGACTTGAATTTTTACTGAAATCTCGTAAAGTAACAGACAGGACTAAATCCTCTGAATTAAGTTTTTATATGCTCTTTTCTTTACTTATCTGCTTGGTCCTACATAACATACAATGCAATGCTGGAGTTGTACAACAGGATTGATAAAACTAAAAAAAGAGAAACTGAGGTTGAGTTTTTCTTGATGATGAAGAGACATTCTAGTTCAAATTCTAGCTGAAAGTAAAGCTCAGAAATATGTGTCTGTTAGTCATTACCTAGACGTCAGTGTTGTGTGGAAGGTAAAATTGAAAAAATCAGTATTCCTCTTTTCATTTTAAAAAATAAACCAAAACCACATTGTATCTATTATAATTGATAGGTGATATAATGCGAATAGAGCCTTTGAAATATCTCTTGCATGATAATGGGGGTCAGTTGTGATGGAAAAGCCATTTGTACCTTGGCATCCTTGAGCGAGCTGAGCTCAGCCTGCCCTGACTCAGCCATGCTTTTGCTGCTGAATTAGTTACTGAGCTGGTGATTGCGTTCAGCATCTGATATATAGAAATTCAGAGTTCAGTGCTAGGACCATAATGTGCTCTTCTGCTCTCCACAGGCCCACGAGCGATCCGAGAGCTCCGAGGTTGCCTTCGTTACCCAGCTTGTGAAGAAGCTGATGATTATCATCGCCCGGCCAGCTCGGCTGCTCGAGTGCCTGGTGAGTGTGGGCCTGGGAGAGGCTGTGCAGGATCTAAAGAGTGCTGTGCACTTGAGGAGATAAGGGACACAAAGCCTTCAAAAGAAACCTTTAAATTCTCATTAAAACATTGATGAAAAATAAATTGATATTTAAAAAAAAAAAAAA
>VZTE01005518.1:4055045-4133724 GCA_013397775.1 Eulacestoma nigropectus | reverse complement strand
AAAAATAAATTGATATTTAAAAAAAAAAAAAAAAGAAGTAGTAAGTGGCTTTTGAGTTAATTTAGAAGTAGCTCTCCAATGGACTGTCAGCTGCAGTAGCAGCTAAATTATATTTTAGTGTAAAGTTTATGGCTGAAGGGCCAGCTGTAGCTGTTGACATCCTTCCATGCTTCTTGGTGCCACTGGATTTTGCTCATGTTGTTAATAGCTGTTCTAAGGAGCCTGTAGATGTCTGTGTGGTGTGTGCCTGGTGTCCAGAGCAATGCGCTACGAAAGAGCTGTCACTAAGGAAGAACTTCCCTACCATGATATAAATGGTGTTTGGGCTCTGGGACTCAGACCCTTCCTGTAGACCCAGCAGCTGGTGAAACCTGGTGTCAGATTTTCCAGCTGTGAACACACAATGAGATAGACCAGTGTGAGATCCAAGTAGCTTTGGGAGCTTGGGCTAGAAAACCTGTTTGGTGCTATTAGAATACATGCAAAAGCAAATCCCACTGCTCTTTTGTGACTTAATTTGGCTAATAATAATGCTTTTTTTAAATTTAGTGCTCGAAAATGGTGAAAATTGTTTAGGCAATCTCAATGAAATAGGTCACTGTGTCCAGAAGTTCTGCAACTACAAAAATATTTTCTTGGTATGGTGGAGAAGCAGCTTGTAAACCTGTATTCTCACTGTCATGACATGGCAAAAGGGTTAATATAAATCATCAATATATCTAGAAAGAGGTGTACACAATTATGTGGTGGATATTGGTTGTAGGATTAAATTCAGTGACCGTATTTCAAAAGGGTGTTGAAAAATTAGTGAGAATGTAGGGAAGTCACCAAAAATTGTGAGGTGTCACAAACCTACAGTGGAAACTTCTGTAATGACAGGATGAAATTCCCTGGTGTGTCGGAGCACTCATGGTGGTTCTTTCTGGACATAAAAGTGGCAGGGATGCTGCAGGTGTTTGAGGCATCAGAGAAGTTGGCTGGATTAGGAATCTGTGGCTGGCTATAAAAGCACAGTTAACACCTGGATTATGTGGTGGGCAGTGTGTCCAGGGGTGACTTTTCTCCCTGGAGTCACTAGAAGATGAATGAGTTTTGTGGAGCTTTCTTTGACAAAGTAGACAAGAGTGGTCCAACCATACCAATGATAACAGTTTTTGGAAACACCTGCAGAAGTACTGAGAACCAGTGGACTTTGGAGGGTTCCTTATTCCTCCTCCACGGCTGTCAGATGGATTGCTTTGCTGGGAACCCTACAGTGTGAAGAGGGCCCCTATCAGTGATGAAGGTGGCTGCACAGCCAGCAAGACAGATACCTTCACTTACTGATTCAAGAAATCTCCGCCAGACTGCACTGAAAATCCTGGGCACAACTCCATTCAAACTGGGAATTCTTTGGCTTTCAAACCATATTTGTAATTTAGATGAGTTTTTGTGACTCCCAGTTATCTTCCAGCACTTCTTCAAAATTTATTTTGGAAGTGAAGACAATGAAGAAAGGAGATAAATTTAAACTTACTTTGTTTGTATTTGCTGCATTCACCATTGTCATTTTTGCTGTGTACACTCATTATCTAGGAAAACATGGAACATTAGAAAGCCTTGTGCATGTCTATACCTGCAAAGAGTTCCAAACTGAAGGCAGCTCTTAGTTGCAAATCAAGAGGTCTCCAGGTTCTTCTGTGTCTTCTCCACCTGATGTTCTGCAAAGTGAGTGGGAGCAGGTGGAAGCAGCAAAGTCACTGAGATTTGAGTAACAAATTCCAAAGCATGTAGTGACAATCTTGACAATGAGGTGGCCAGACTCCAAAGTGTAGGAATAATATCTGGATCTGTGTGTTAATCTTCCCTGTAGTTTTCAACCTGCATTGCCTTTCTGGCAATTTTTTTTCCAAATATATATTTTAATCTGGTGACATGAAGAATTAAATATTAGTATTCCTTTTATCCCATAAAACAAGGAGTGTAGTAATGGATAGTCAACTATTTAAATAGCTTTTGAGAACTGAATTTCATTTTTATTTTTAACATACTTTTTTGTAATTTCAGCCTTTAGCTTTAATTATATGTGGACTTATAAATAGTTTTTCTACAATTTAATATTAAGGTTAATTTTAGTAACACAGCTCATTCTTCTTTTTTCCTTGTAAATTAAATAAGTGACCATATAGACAGTACTTGTGATCGTTGGGATTGTTTTAATGCAGATGAGGGTGTTTAAGTATTCTAAACTTCAGCTATTTGGCTTTGGTCTTTGTATTACCTGTTGGACTGTGAAATGTTTATAGACAGACTGAATCCCTGGGGCTCCAAGAAAATAATAATGTGGTTTGTGCATCTCTGAAACCGTCTTTGGGAAAAAATATCTAATTTTTTTTTTCAGTTTATTTTTCCATAGCACCTGCCTCCCCTTAGTAGGGTTCATTCTTCTGTATTCAAATGATTTAATCTTCATTTAAAAGTCAGAACTGGAATTTTTATCGTTCCTTAATGTTTTGTATGTTTGGGGGTTTTTGTCACCAAGTTGTTTTTTTTCTTCTGTCCTTTACTCACCAATAAATTACCTGCAATCGTACCTTGAGAAGTCCTTCCTTGGCTCCACCCTCCCTTTCACTGCATTTTGGTGACCATCTCTCTCTGTGGTCCTCTCTGGTCTGCCTCCTGCTCTCTGCCAGTTCTGAGACTGTTCTGAGAGGAGTTAGGAAGGAACTTTGTTTCTCGCATTGTCGCTGTCTTTGGTGGCAGCATCTATCCAAGCAGCATTGCTTGGAGCAATCATGGAAAAGTGCTTCTGTTCTCTGTTCAAGTATCTTCACATCATTACAAGCTCTAATTTCCTTTTCTTGTTTGCAGTTCTGTGCTTTTTTTCTCTTACGTTGCTGACCACACACCAGTTCTTACTTGCTGCCCTCACTGTTCTCTGTGCAAGCTCAGCTGTGTGCTGAAACTCTTCCCCTTTCACCCTCCCATTTCACTGGAAAATTTTTGAAGAGTATTGGCGAAGCTGCTCATTGCTGGTGAATGATGAGGTTTGTAGGGGGGAGAGCTAAAGTTAACTGGTGAACTTGTTTCTAAGCAGTGCTCCTGCTACCCAAAGCTTGTCTTTTGTTTCCTACTGTATCTGTTAGTCCAGTACAAGTGATCACACCTTCTATAACCTTTTCTAGCCTGAGAGATCACATGCACCAAGACTGAGTTGCTAAAGTGATCCTGTGCTGTATAGTACAAGAAATAGGGCAGCAGTACTTCTTATGAAGAAAGTTGTTTTATTAATAATTTTATTAGCAATTGCTGAGGTTAGGACAGTGACAGGATTGGGTGGGTGTGTGGTTCGATCAGAAATGACATCTGACAGCAGGAAAGGCTTATATTGGGTTAACTCACCTGTCAGCTGGAGGTACAGAAGATGGTGCCTCTGTTCTCATCACAGACCTTTCCCTGGCACATCTCAATGTGACAAAACTGGGAGGTGTGTCCACACTTGACACTTATGTTAACAAGACCTTTTGAAAGTTTGGGTTTGGTTTGTCGAAAGTCCCTACAGTCCTTGTCCTGTTTTGATTTGCAGATCTAAGCCCATGGACACCCCGTGGGATGTGACTGTCTGTTGGTTTTGCAGAGCAGAGTGGGAAGCACTGACTTACTTGTTCTAACTGGAAATGTTTTGCATCACTGTTGAGCCCAGAATTAGCTTTGGATGTTTCTGAGGATTCCCCTCCATGGAGGAGAAACCTTTTATAATTGTAAAGCTGCATCATTTACCTCTCTCTGTGTCTCTCATTGCTTTGCTGTAGGAGTTTGATCCTGAAGAGTTCTACCACTTGTTGGAAGCTGCAGAAGGCCATGCCAAGGAAGGGCAAGGAATTAAATGCGACATTCCTCGTTATATTATCAGCCAGCTGGGACTCACCAGGGATCCCCTGGAGGGTGAGAAATCTTGTTATGTACTTTCCAAACTGTTGAAAGGATAGTCAGGTCTTCTGGTCACTACATAGCTGAAGGATGTTTTTATTTTATTGCTTTAATTTCTAGGCCATTTTTCCTTATTTTCCTGTTTGCTGTCAAATTCTAGACTGTCCTTTCCAGCCCTGTGTCTCAAAGGAATGTTGCTGGGGTAAGGATGGCACATCAATAGTGACAGTTCTTTACTTATGATGTTAATAATGTCTCCCTGTATTATAGCTGAAAAAATGTTAGAAAATGGCTTTATGATTTAACTGTTTTCTCTGGACTGTTGGACAGTAAAAGTAAATTTACCTGTTATTTTTCTGATCTACCTGGCCTGCTGGTGGCCTCGTTGGAAAGTATCCTGTCATCTCGCTTGATTGTTCTCTCTGGGAAAAGTGTGGGTTTTGTGTTTTCCAAGAGAAACCAAGATGAGTATGAATTCTTAGCTGGAGGTGAGATTCAAGTTTTACATCTTGTGTAGCAGCTGAACCAAAGAGAGCAATGTAAGGACAGAAACAGCTTTTCTGCAAGGTGCCAGAATTGCATATGGTAAACTTAATATAGACATACATTGGCCCAGAAGATCGTAGCTTCAGAATCAGTGAGTTAATATTTCTGCCTGGCACTCTGCTGGCTGAAATGACAAGATCTCCAAGCATGCACAGCTTGTTCAGCAACAATAGAAAGTGTGACAGAGACTGGAGGTTACTGTGGAATGTTTCAGTGATTGAACCATACTTTCTGTTATCTCAGGAGAGCATAATTTTAACATAAATTAGTAGTCTGGCTAGGACTAGTTTAACTTCTCTGGTGTTTACTGGAATGACAGTGACAGGTTGACTTCAAGTGAAGAGCTCTTCAGGAAAATTTCTACCAAAGATTGCTAAATGCAATTTAATAGCATTTGTTGAAATCTGACATTAAAGGGAAATTTTCTTTGATCCCTGTCATGGGAGAGAACCTTTCCATCGCTAATTCCCCTTACTGAAGTCAAATTTTCTTTAGAAATGCGTGGAGATGTCAAGGTGCCTTATTTCCTCTCTGTAAGGAGGGCACCTAGAAATGTCAGTGATGTCTGTTCAGAGACTCGTAGCTAACGTAGGATTTGGACTTGCAAAGTTTACAGCATCTCCTGCGACAGCTGAGTAGCCTAAACTAAGTGACTTTCCCCCACTTTGCTGCTGCTCAGCGTTTTGCAGAATCAGCCACGTCACATGGAGGGCAGCTGTTTGAAATGTGATGCTTTTTCTTTTTGGGGCACAGAGGTGCCACCAGGCTACATGCAGACATATAGGTGTGGAATAGGTTTTAATATTAACTAGACAGCACTTTCCCCAAACATGCATTTATTGCTTTTACTTATTATAGAAACCATCTAGAGTAAGTCAGGCTGAAATTAGAACAATTAATTATATTCATCTTTATATAAAATACTGCCTGCAGCATACAAGATGTTAAAGGTTATCACTGTATAATTGAGGTGACTTTTTACAGAGGGAGAAAATGTCCTTCATCGTCTACAAGCACCTCTTCAAATCCTGTTTTTCTTGTATAAACAAAGAGAATACTGTTTGATTGAGATCATTAGAAGTAATCTTTCCTCTTTCTTTTCAGAAATGGCCCAGTTGAATAGCTATGACAGCCCAGACACTCCCGAGACAGATGATTCAGTCGAGGTAAAGCAGTAATACACTCACTCTGTCTAGCACTTTTTTTTTCTCTCAAAAGAAGTAGTCTACAGTAAAGAATTAATCATAATGCAGAGTAATTGTAATTTAAAAAAAAAAAAAAGTGCTGACATTTAAAAGCTCATATTAAAACTAGAGTACATGCTCATAAAAATGTGAAAATCTTTATACAGTGGTGGTAAAATGCTTAAAAGATGCAAATAGGCATTATTACCAAGTTTTGTTGAATTTTTTTTTTATTTTTGGAGTTACAAATGAAAATCATGTGGAGGAATTCTTTATATCTACATTTGTAAAATGTGATGGGTATTGAAAAGAGTTGACTTTAGTAAAACCACTGGAAAAATTTAATTATGTAACTGGCTAGGTTTCAAAGATCCTTATTTTATTGTTTTTTTTAAAAATGTAATATTAAGGAAAGGCCTGACTCTTACAGTCCACTGACTTTTTGTGCTAATAATTGTGGAGGGAATCTGCAAACACTCTAAGGATACAGACAACTGCCCTAAAGCTGAGGGCTGCAGAAATTTAGAAATGGATTGAGTTTGAGTTAATGGGCGCTTAAAGAAGAAAAGGACAAAAAAAAAAAACCCACATAGAATTAAGTTATTCCTGCTCCTGATTTCATTTTTGTGTTCTTTCCCCAGAGCCGTGGGGCCTCTGTCCAGTCAAAGAAAACCCCATCTGAAGAAGAGTTTGAAACTATTAAACTGATCAGTAATGGTGCTTATGGGTAAGACTTTTAGACTTCGAATTACAAGAAAATGCTATTATTGTTCTACCCAGCAAAGGGCTATAGCAAAGTTTGGCAAATGTCTGGGTTTTGTTGGGTCCAAAGCATAAAGTGATTTTGCTCAGGTCTTACAGAGGTTCCACACTTGTTGTGTCTTCTGCATTCTTCTGGGAGATGCCATTTCTTTCATGTATTCAGATTATATATATAACGTATGTGGCTGTTTGTGAGCACTTGAAATGCTAAAAGAAGTGCTAGAATTACACTGGGGTAAATCTGCTGTGAGGAGTAATACATGAGAAAGGCTATTAGATTTTATTATCCATTGAAGAATCAAGTATGAATTCAGTCGGTTACAATTTTAACTGCACATACAAACCTATCCAGAATTTTAAAAGGCAGTTCCTGACTCTTTGCAGTTCATAAATCCTTACCAGTGAGGTCATTAGGCTGTTACTGAAAAGCAGTGATACTCAGTAGGTCATAACAACAAAACCTGAGCGTGTGCTTGAGTGTTTTGTGGAAGTGGGTGCTTCGTTAACAACAACTCACTTTTTAAAAATTACATGTGGAAAAAGTGCAAGCATGGTTTTTAGTGAGTGAAGACACAATCGAGCATGTTGAAGAGTCAATTATTAGACAAAGAGACTTTAAATCTCTTCAGTCATATTTCTGCACAAGCCCCATGTAGCTTTGTAAAAAGGGGAGAGAGAAGTGGTAGTTTTGCTGTTAGTCACACGTCTTTATCCTGGGTGTATTTTATAGTCAGTTGCTGGTGAGACACAATACCATGTTAAATGTAATGTACTCCAGAGAAAAGGAAACAAGTACTGATTCAATAAGGCAGGCAGACTGGATGAAAATTTTATTTGCAAACTGTATTATTAATGTGCAGGAATCTAATGATCTGCAAATGATAGAAGTGTAAGAGATACTTTACTGAAGGAAATCCCTGGTGACAGTGCTGTGTCAAATTAATTTTATGGAGCTTGGAAAGAACTCATGCTGATTCCATAGATTTTGGACAATTTTTTAAGTGAAGTGGTGACTGTAGTGTTGAAAAATACATGCTGCTCTGCAGTGGTGCTTATGGAAGTTTGTGACATCTGTGTTTGAAATATCTCCTTGTTTGTCACATCAGCAAAAATGCTGCTTTATTCAAGAAGGCAGAGTAGCTTTGGGAAAGGAAGCATCATGGGGTTCCTTCTTTTCTAGGGAAGCTTGCCACTGAAATGGGATTGTATGGAGTTGTGGATGAATCTGTCAGGATCCATTCAAAACAGTTACAATCACTGTTTAAAAAACCCCCAACAAAACAACAAAACCACAAAGAACTCCGAACTTAAACCCACAACAAACCCGTTTGAACTGAAAATGGACCTTCTCCTCTTGGTATGTGCTTTTGCAGAGCGGTGTATTTGGTGCGGCACAAGACCACTCGCCAGCGTTTTGCCATGAAGAAGATCAACAAACAGAACCTGATCCTGAGAAACCAGATCCAGCAGGCCTTTGTGGAGAGAGATATCCTGACGTTTGCCGAGAACCCCTTTGTGGTCAGCATGTTCTGCTCCTTTGAGACCAAGCGGCACCTGTGCATGGTTATGGAGTATGTGGAAGGTATGGTTGTCATGATCCACACCTCCAAAGGGGCCTTAGTTGGGATGGATGTGGGCTGTGAATCCCTGTGACTGATACAACGTGTTTGCAGTGGAGCTGAGCCTCACTGCTGAGGTCAGAAGTCAGCATGAACTTTCCAGTCTTCATTGGAAAGGAAACCCTCCCTCTCTCCTGTGGGATGATGTGGCTGGATCCATAGCACATTTGTTTGACATTGCAGTTAGAAAAAGACTTAAGAAACATAAATCTTTGTTCTTTAGCAGCCTTTTTAAAAATTAAGTGTTATTTTATGCTGGAGTTGTATTTTTTTGGTTGTTTGGTTTGCTTATTCTTTGAAATATAATTTGATTTTACTTTATCAGTATATCTTATTATAAGCAATATCCACTGGTGGATAGGATTAATTTCTTATGCCTGGCTTGCTTGACTGAATGTTTGAGAAATAAGATTACAGTTATTGTATCAGTGCTCTTTCACATAAATTAGTGGAATGAAATCAGATGTATTGACAATAGAAAATTTTAATATTAATTCCTCTTTGCAGTAGAAATGAAGGTCAAATGAAATGTGTGGCCAGTGTTCCTTAGGAAGATTGAATCAGGAGTCCACAGCCTTACTTTCTTCAAGGCTTCCTTCAGTTTGCAAATGGCATTTGTACAATTCCTGTCCAAGCCTGCCCAAAACATATGGATCTCAATTTCCCTAGGATTTTAATATTTGTTTTACGTTCAAGACAGACTATAGAGAGATCTTTAGAATTCCTCCTAACAGGGTTGTGAGAGACAGCCTTTAGAAATCTTTGTCTAATCTTGTGTTGCAGACCCATAGCTGTTCTTTCTTACTGCTATTTGCCATTTCAACGTGCCATATGTGCGAATGTTTTCTTTCTAGGAGGTGATTGTGCTACACTTCTCAAGAACATTGGTGCCCTACCTGTTGATATGGCGAGGATGTATTTTGCTGAGACTGTTCTGGCACTGGAGTACCTACACAACTATGGGATTGTTCACCGTGACCTAAAACCTGATAAGTAAGTCTTTGGCCCCTCAGGAACTGGAGGGACAGAGCCATTCCTTCAGGGGCTTTCTCTGTAGGCAACAGGACATGGGGACTGGAGACAGCATTGATCTTCAGCAGCGTGTAGGATCTTCACCTGATGTGTAGGAGGTTTTATGGAGTCTCTTGCTACTGATGTAGAAGCCGATAGTCACTGAGAAAGGGTGGGAAGGACGTCTCCAGATATTATCTCAAAGCTGTTGCTACACTGATGAAATTATGGCAGAAGGTAGTCTCATTCCTGGTTGCCTTGTCTGCTTTGTGGTATTTGGTTGCATAGGAGGTTTTTTTGTTTAATGGGGATGTAACACTGAGATCATCCTTAGCATTATCTTGTGTTACTTTTTGTTCTAAATTGCTTTTGGGAAACAATTAAATGAATGTTGCATTATTTTACTTCTCTTTCTTTTAGTCTCCTGATAACTTCAATGGGTCATATTAAGCTAACAGACTTCGGACTGTCCAAAATTGGGTTAATGAGTCTTACGACTAATCTTTATGAGGGCCACATTGAGAAGGATACCAGGGAATTCCTGGACAAGCAGGTAAGATGAAAAATTTTATCTGTTGATGTGGAATCAGATTCAGGATTCTGTCTTGGGATAGAATCAGTTTGTAGCACTCATTCTCTGCCTTAATGCTGTGCTGTGCGCTGTAAAATGAGAGAAAAAGATGCAAGTCTGTTATCGTGTTTGTACACAACTTGACATTGTTTGTAATTTCACCTTCTTGTTTTGGAGTCATGCACTTCAGCTCTTAGTTTAGGATGCTGAAAGGGTGGCCCAGGCAGCAGTGGAGGTGTAAACAGAAGTTGGTTTAGGGATGTAACATGGATTTTGCTGGAAGGTTGTTCCACGATCTCCCCCTTCTGGTGCTTAGAAAGTTCATGGCAAGTTTCTATATGTTTCTTGTAATTTTGTCTAACGGCTTAAACATTGATTTTTATCCCCATGATATTTACTAAGGGTCATTATTCTCCCTAGCCTTTGTTTTGCTAGGCTTTACCAGCTAAGTTCTTCTAGCTAACAAGATAGATTTTCCTTTGATGAATGAATAGCTCTTCCATGTAACTCTTTCTGTTTGAGTTGATATTTTCTGGGCATAGTTGAAGGAACTGTTCTGGAGGCAGGCTCACCAGTATACTGGGATTAAAAATTGCTTCTCTCTTCTGAAAATACCTAGGATCACAGCTGAATTTTTCAGCTGAATTTTTAGTTGTGCCAAGTGTTGATTCATAATCATCCTGTGGTGTTGTCTTCCTTTGCTTCTGAGTAAGGATGCTTTTTCTAGCAGAACTCTCCTAAGTCATTAGATCATATTCTTGCACTTTACAGTGTTACATTTTTTACAACTGTTTTGCTACTGTTGTTCTGCTTCTAAGCCCCAGGCAACTTAGATCTTCCAAGGTAATTTCCTTAGCCGTTGTCCGTGCCAGCTGTACCTCCCAAGATTAAGGCTGAGTGTGTAATCATGCTGTGCTGCTAATTCTGCATCTGTGAAACTAAATTCTGTTAGCACAGAGATGTGAGAGGTTTGTCAAAACTCAGTTCCTGATAGCTGTAGCTGTGCCAGCAGACATCCATCAAGCTGTCAGACCTAAACACACAGAATATGCATTTTTCCCATATGCTTTCCTGTGCATGCACCAAAGAACTACTTAGCTGGCATGTCCACACTAGGAACATTTAATTTCATGTGATGTTATTTCTGTGCAGGTAATGTGTTCTTCAAATATAGACTCTTGCTCCATGGAAGTAGTTCGCAGCATGAAGTGGTTAGTGGCAAAACATTAATGACTTCCTTGTAAAGCTCTGAGGGGGGAAAGAAAAAAAAAAAAAACAAAAAACAAAAAACCAAAAAAAGACAAGATAAGCTTTGACATGAATTTGGCAATTTGTAAATTTATTGCTTTCTTGCGTGTTTCTCTTGAGGTCTGTGGGACTCCAGAGTACATTGCACCAGAAGTGATCCTGCGCCAGGGCTATGGGAAGCCCGTGGATTGGTGGGCCATGGGAGTTATCCTGTACGAGTTCCTGGTTGGCTGCGTGCCTTTCTTCGGGGACACACCTGAAGAGCTGTTTGGACAAGTGATCAGCGGTAAGTTTCTGCTCTGGCCCTGAAGGGGTTTTAAAATGTGCTTTGAAAATATTGAGGATCCACAGTTTAATCAGGAAGGACTAAGTGTAAAATAATGGGGTTTAATTTTAGTATTTCTAACTTTCTGTTAGCAGCTTTCAAAGCAGCTTCCATCTGATTTCAGCTAGGGAAGGTTGTCGTGTTGCTTAACATCTTCCTAAATAGTTCTGTTGTGGTGTGGGAGTCATACAAATCCTTGTGGGATTGAGTAAAAATATTTGGGGATTTTTCTGTTCTGTCTTTTAACATAAATGATGGAGAATATGAAAGAAGCAGCTGCCAGTTGGTCTAATTCAGGGTGATTTTGGTTACTGTTTTCATAGGTCCAAATGCCAGTCAATTAGTAATTTTGTATAAATGAAATGAAAGGAAATTCTGAGTACAATACATTGAAGCTGTTGTACTCAGTACCTTCACATCTTGTGGCTTTTTAAACCTGTCTCATGCTTGGAGTTGGACAATTGCTTTGTGTTCACTCGGTGAATATGCCAGTGAAATAATTTCCTATTGGGAATGCTTTCTGAAGCAGTAAATTTTTAACACACTTGGCAAATGTCCTTTGTAAAAAGCAAATTTCAGCAAAGCACTAAACATGATGCATGAAATCGTTACCTGTGAATTGTTCTCTCTGTTCCACGTATAACGACTGTGGAATGTGCAGGCAGGAGATACAGCCACAGTATTGTCACTGTCTTTGTTTATGGATTGTCACGGAAGTCCCATTTCATACTTTATTAATAGAGTCCTTAAAGCTTTTTTTTGTCTCCACAAGCACTGCTTGGATTGACAGCAGCTTTAGCTGATGCTGAATTTTATGCATTTTGGAAAATGTCAATGCTTGAATTATATTAAGCTGCTGAATTCAAGGTATTTACGCTTCTGGGGCAGTTCTCAACGCTGCACTTTGAGGTATAGGAGTGCGAATGGTTATTCAAATTAGCTGGGAAGCTGGTAGAAAATATCAAGTCTCTTTTTGTCCCCAGATGAAATTGCCTGGCCAGAAGGAGATGATGCACTGCCACCCGATGCCCAGGACCTCATTTCTAAGCTTCTCCGCCAAAATCCTCTGGAAAGAATGGGAACAGGTAAGAACCTTGTGCACAGGAAAGCACTGTCCAGAAGCAGGAGATGAAGCTACCTTGCCAGTGAGGCACAACCACTCATGTTGAGGAATGCTCACATAGAGCTGGGGAGCAGTTTATACTGGATTCAGTGTGGTGGAGCTCTGAGAATTAGTGTCAAATGTCCATGAGCCAGGCAGATATTCCTGTCTTGTTTGGGAAAAAGGAAAGGGGCACTGTCAGCTTGGCAACATAACTTCTCTGATTTCTGCTGTTCCATTTAGGCTTGAGAGTTGTGTCTCCATTTGAACAGTGTATAATCAGATTTCTTTGAAGTTCTCTTTGAGTAGGGGCTTAATCCCTGCCATGGGTGTGAATTCCTGGATGTAAGAAAATAAGTGAAAACTTTCTCCTTCCTAGAGGCCTGTAGTGTAGAATTCTCCAAACATACAGCGAAGTCTGATAATCTTTTTGGCAAAGTCAGATATGTATGTCAGTCCTTCTGTATTATAATGTCAAATTTGAAGTTTTACAAGCCAACATTTCTCATTTCCTCCTAGTAAATAATCGTAAATAATCTCTAGCTACACTCTTGTTTAGAAATAATTTGTGCAACACTGTGGCTTCACAGCACAGCTCATCTTTCATTGATTTGATTAGTTTAATTTAATTTGGGATTTTCAGTTCAAAACTACACTTTAAGGATAAAAAAAAGCTTAGAGAGAAATATATAACGGTTCCAAAAGACACATGTATCCTTAGACTTAGCACGTGCACACAAGGGTGATGAATAGATCATGAATTAATAATGATATCAGATGGTTTTCACATGTTCTTCTCTACTTAAAATCCATGTACTTGAAAGATGTTGCTGTCATGGAAAAGATGCAGAGTTTCTAGCCTTATAAAACGAGTTGATGGACTGATTTTTTTTTGATTTCTTATATACCTGTAGTGCTGAGACTGCTGTTTCACTTGGCATGTCGTAGTGCCACTGGCACTCAGCAAACCTTTTATCTGTTTTCCTCTGCTCTTTTCTTTTCTAAAAATACAGTAGCGTCTGCTATGAATATTAATTTCATTTGAAAAAAAATGCGTATACTAGTAGACAGTCTTTACTTTTTCCTTCTGGGTACCCAAGCTTCTGAGGTTAATAACAAAAGATACTAATTCAGGAAGATAGGTGAGCCCATGTCATGTTCACATGAATGAGTTTATTCACAGCAGTGGAGTTGTGAGTTGTCACTCACATTCTAAGTGCCTCTCTGAATTTGCTCTCTTTATTCAGTTCTCAACAAGATGGTGTTCAGAGTTTGAAAATTTTAAATTAAGGTGTTAGTTCTTAATCTTGCAACTCGCTATGGCATGCAACAGCAGATGCTGTCTTCCAGCATCTGTGTTGTTGCTAAACAGGAAGAGGAGGTGGGAAGGAGGAAATCTTATTCGGGTTTTATCCTGCATGACCACTTTGGTAAAATGATAAATTGTTTCTCAAAATTCCTGGAAAACGTGTGACTCGAAAGTACTCGAGTACATTCTCTTAGGCTCTTGATATTTTTAGGGTTTGTTTTTCATGTTATGCAAATGATGAAAGAAATACTCTGCAATAAGAGGTGCTTATTTCAGGTAGTGCCTTTGAAGTGAAGCAGCATCGGTTCTTTAAAGATTTGGACTGGAATGGATTACTCCGACAGAAAGCTGAATTCATCCCACAGTTGGAATCTGAGGATGACACGAGCTATTTTGACAGTAAGACTAAAGATTTGGCCTAAACGGCATCATATTTCTTGTGCATATTTCATTTTTGAAATTATTAGAGATAAGTCATTTTAGAAATTGAATAAAACACTTGATGGAAATTGCTTTAAAAAGTTTCTGTTGAATGCCAAGGAAGGTTTCTTTGAAGGCAAATTAATTTTAAATGAAAAAATGTTGCTGCTGGAGTAAGTTGGCCTTTCACTGGTGCCTGTGGTCCTGCCAGCCATGGCCCTGCAGTGAGAGGTGCTGCCATTGTCATGCTGGGTTTATTAAACTTCTTCCAAAGCATTTGGTAAATCCAAATTCCTTGAGTTTTTGAGCAATATGATCTTTCCCTAGTGACTGTTTTCAGCCAATGTTTTTAAAAAACATAAATGTTTTTTAAAAAAACCCAAAACAAACCCTAGACCTTGAAGACAAGTATGTGGGGAAAATTCTTAAGAGATTTAAAGTAATTTAAATTACTTTCAGTGCAAGTGTATCGCTTTAGTATTATTAACTCTGATGAGATGTGAACTGTCTGTCTGGTGTGTATAAATGTCTGGGAACTGCCATGGTATCAGTGCTATGTAAGATTCCTGGTATTTCAAGATAAGCACCAGACAGAGTCAGTGCTCTTGAGAGAGAAGGGAGGAGTGTCACAGGAGGGATGGAGAGATCTCTGTTCCAAGAACCTCTGCTCCCTAACTTTTCTCATTTGACTTGGGGAGCTGAGCAGGTGGAAGGGGCTTGGTCAGGGTGAGATCTTTCCCCCTCTCCAGCTGCAGAACGAGATCCTGGCTGTTTCAGTTCCCTGAGATATGGAAATTTGTGCTCTACATCGATGGAATCTTTCCCATCCTAGAACCATGGGACTGGCTGAATCTGTATGCAGCACATTTTTGCTCAACTCCTGTGCTTTGCTGAGAGTGGAAGGAGGGAGAGAGCAGCTGCCTCCAGCCCCTTGGCTCTCTCGCTGCACAAGCAGTGATTCCATTTAGATAGTGCTCTTCCAGTTTGGGGAAGGGCCTTTTAGGCTGGGGCTTCTTTGGAGAGATAGGATGGGAGAGAGAGATGGATTGAGAAATCTCTGTGTGGTTGCTGCAGTGAGCAATTGGAGCCAAGCTGTGCAGAGGGGGCAGAGGTGGGGTTTCTACGTGTATTGAGGTTGTACTGGTACAACACACATGGAGAAACTGATGTGGGGTGTTCCCACCACTAACTGGACTTACTGGATGTAGAAACTTTGGTCACTGAGTTGGGTCAGCGACTGGCAGAGGCCCAGTGCAGCAGCCACAAGCAGATCCTGGTGGGTAAAAGCAAAACATCTGGGTCTGTCAAGTCAGAACGGTGGGCAACTCCCCACGTGCCCAGGCACACTCATCATCAGGGTGTCTTTGATGTGAGTCCTTTATAAAGGCTGGAATTCTCACGTCAGGAAATACCTCACGTAGACACTGATAGGAGTTGGCGTTGCTGTTATAAACCCTAATGCAGAAAATGTTAGAATTTTTAAAAGTAGCTTTCTGGCTGATGTGGTGCAGGAAATTTGGCTCAGTGTAGCTATCAGCTTTCTGTAGCCAAACTTATTAGTGCCCACCCCACAAAATCCAGTGTGGCTGGCTTAGAAATCCAGTGCTGCAAATCTCAAAGCACAAAATCTCTTTGGAAGAAGTTTTTGCATTAAAAATAGCTTTGCATATTGGCTGCTTGCCCATTTTCCTTCACAAAATCTAATCTTTTTCTTAGTTGCAGGAGGGAGAAGAAGAGATTTTTTTGGGGGTAAATACTTCTATTTTTTTGAGTAGGCTTGTATGTATGTATATATGCAGGACAGACTTTGTACAATCAAAAAGCTGTTTATTGGAAAGTGGGACAGTGAATTGTTTCCATGTTTCCTTCCATATGATTGTGTGCTGTAGGGAAGAAATATCCCTGCCACAAAGGGGCTGCAGGGTTAGACACCTTTTGAGTCTCAGCTGCTTCCAGAATGGAATACAGCTGACAGGATAAGACAAATTCAGTGCCAAGGAGATATTCTTCACTGGCAATTGCATGGGATGAGCAAAAACTGGCTGGGTTATGTTTCAGTATTAAGGGAAATACCCTGCATGATGTATAAACATTCAAAGTTCTTTAAGCAGACCAGTAGCAGTGCTTGAGGTGTGAGTTACCAACACTCCCCACACTGATGCAAGTGCCATGTCTTGTTCCCAGCCCGTTCAGAACGGTACCAACACCTGGATTCGGAAGAAGAGGAAGACACCAATGATGATGATCATGTGGAAATTCGGCAGTTTTCCTCGTGCTCACCCAGGTTTAGCAAGGTAGGGACATGCTAACTTGTTGAAAGAAAAAAATCTATAGAGGAACATGGTTTCTTTGCTTTGTATGGGGCAGATTTTAATCATGTGGATGCTCTGTGTCATCTCATGGTGTGTAGTATTCACTGAGGAAAGAGAACACTGTATGAGTTGTTTATTCTGTGGTAGTTTGTGGCCTTTTAGAAGGTTGATGCCTTGAAGTGGCTGCCTGAAAACAGAGGCTAGACCAGAATAAGAGAATAAAAGTAGGTATTTATTTGAAGGACCTTCAAAGGTACACCTCGGGAGTGTAAAGCCTACGAGGGGCTCCACCCAAGATGGACGCTGGGTCACGGGTTCTTCACACTTTTATAAGTTTGGTCCAGTTGCATATCAGGGTTAATTCTCCAATTATAACTTCAGTTAATGATGTAATTACCCCAAGTTTGCCCCTCCTTTTCAAAGGCTTTTAGTTTACACATTTTGGGGCCTGGGACAATCAAGGTGTCCTTGAAGAGCAAACCTAGAGAGGATTTGTTATGTCTAACCAGCATGAGACAACAGTAGTTAACAGGCCACACGAAACTTCAAAGTTACACACTAGGCAGTACAGGATTTGAAAAATGTAAAAGTTAAAAACCTAAGGCATCAAGGTGAGTACCAGAATAATAGGAAAATGACATTTTGTATTTCTTAAAGTTTCACCAATATGCAGGACATTGTGTAGGTCTCTTCTGCATCTGATACAGTTTGGTGTTTTTACCAATGACTTGGATGCTGGCATTGGGAGTATCCAAAACGTATTTGCTTTGAGCAGTCTCATTCTGAAAGGACCTTCCATAGGTGACAAGATGGTATTAGGATGAAAATGGATTCTGACATTTGGAATAAGGATCTAAAATCAAAGGAGTAGGAACATCAGTGAAATTTACATCTCTGGGGTTGCTCATTGTTTCAAATACAGCCTAAGGAGCAAAAGGCAAGGTGACAATTTCAAAGAGAAGGATCTGGGCACATAGTCCCTCATGGGTTAGATGTGCCAAATTATTGAAGCAGTAATTTTCCATACTGGGCTTACCAGTAGGAAGGCCATCACTGGTGTATTCTGGTGTGTACTGGGCAATGTTCTTGAAAATGAAGATGGACCAGTAAAAGGGAGTCCAAAGGAAAGCTGGAAGAATGACCTGAGTTCTACAAAATGTGAAACCTCTGGTGTTTTCAAATACATAACTAGAAGGAAAGGAGTACATTGGTCTTCATGCTAAAATATAATAAGTTCGGGAGGGGCAGAAGGGAGAAGAGATGCTGTTTTGAGGCAGCCGCTTCCTGAATTGTATTTCCCTCTTGGTGAGATGGGAGTAGGAATTTTACTTAGGAGCTCTGAAAGGTATTTCGGTTTTTCACAACAGTTCCTCCAGTTTTCCACTGCTGAAGTCAGTTTTTAAGGACCAGTTTGTTCTTTGTCCTCAACCAGGCTACAGTGGTTTAAATAATAGTTACTCTTAATTTTGTGGAGTTGCTCTTGATTTGCATCACTAAAAGTATGTTTAAAATTGGACCTGAGGATTAGCTGGTGTTTTGAAAAAGTTCTCTTGAGTATGTAAGGGTTTCTTTTCTCTGCATTTTCTCACCATGAGTATTACTCATTTGTTAGACTGAAGCTTTTCTTTAGGGTTCAGTGTTTTTGCCACAAAGAGAGAAAGTTCACTTTTAATGAATTTATTTTAAGACCTGGAAAATTATACAGCATTTGTAATGTGGGAGGCATAAAAGGCTCATTATATTTTGAAATTCTTGTCTGACAATTCAGCCATATGATTTATTAATAGTTATCTTGTTGATGCTCTGAATTTTTAATAACATTATTTTCATTAATCTCTTCTTATGTAAATTAGGTCCACAGTCAAGTGTAGTTTTAAAAGGATGGATTTTTTTGCTTAATCATTTAATTATTTAAAGACGGCTGTAAAACCAAGAAAGGCACTTTCATTAAGCTGTCAGCATTATAGTAGATTCCTTGAGGAGGGCAGGACTTTTTTGTTCTGAAATAAGCTTGGGGCAATGCTGATAGACTGATGATAATGAAATGGGGTCATGAGCATGATGCCTATCACTGAAGTGAATTTGTGTAGTAAGATTTCAAGATCCAGATGCCAGCCCTCAAGAGTTGTGGAGCTGTCTTTAGCAATAGCTCCTCTTAGATTTGAGAATCGTTAAAACCAGAAATCAAGTAGTTTCACAAAGTTTGCCAGTATTTCTGTTGTGTTTTCAAAGGAGAGGTGTTGGGTGCTGTTGTAGAAAAGCATTTTAGTGTTTCTGAAGCTGGGCCTTTTTCCTTTCCTCCCTGGCACACCTTGAGCATGTGACACCTGCACTGCGTTATTTGGTCAGAGAACATTACCAAGTTCGTCCTTTCAGGGGAAATTTCGAGAGGAGATTTTGCCCCTTGCTCAGAAAAGGCCCTGTGGGTTGGTTTTCCCTGCACAGAAGGATCTTTTGCTGCATGCAGGTGTACAGCAGCATGGAACGACTTTCCATCCATGAGGAGAGGAAGACTCCACCACCAACCAAGCGGAGCCTGAGTGAGGAAAAAGATGATCGGCTGGACAGCCTGGGGGGCTTGAAGAGCCGGGACCGCAGCTGGGTCATTGGGTCTCCTGAAATGTGAGTTCTGTGCAACTGAGTCTTCTGTTTTCCCACAGCAGCTAAGAAAGACCAGCCAAAACTTTGTACGACCAGTGTTAGGTCAGGAGAGCTTCATATGTTGTATTTCCATATGAGAAGCCCAGATTGAATAGCTAAAAGTAGAAGTGTAGAAGTGATACAGTCCTTAAATGTATCTAGTTAAGTACTAAAATCTTCTAAATTTGTAGCAAATACTTCTAATGAATTTAAAGGTATTCTAACCTTAAGGGCAGATTTCTCATGTTACATCAGAGATGTACCCACATCAGACTTTTTCTTAAATTAATGCAAAGTCTGGTGTTGCCAGACTTTGACCTTTTGTTACAAAGTAGAGAAATCGTTAGGAAAGTTCGAAGTTTCAAAAGTTCAGAATATGCCCAAAAAATCTTGCGCTGTAATAAAAAATGTCAGTAAAATATATGAATACCCAGAATTTGGATACCTGCCATGTTCCTGGCATTACTGAAAACTTACCTTATAAAAGGGATGTCTCTCATTTTGTGCAACCCTTGTAAAACTTCTGCACTAATGTTTGGCATTAGAAAGAGCATAAAATGTGTCTCTAACCTAGTCTGTATGACTCCCTTAAAAACAAAAATGTTTTGTAGATTACACTCATAACTGAGGTGCACTTCATTCTGCAACAGGCCTTCCTGGCTTCTAATTTACAGCAACTTTGAAAAAAAAATTCATCTAATTCCAAAAGGAACATGGAGGATGATTTGCATTTTGCAATTGTGATTTTTTTTTAATAGAATTTAGTATCATGTTCATATTATTTTATTTTTTGGGGGACTTATCTCTTCCTTTCCTAGAAGCTTAACAATGGAATGTTTTGGAAGTCTAAACTCGGGTGATGCCCCAAGCCTTTGTTGTTTTAACTCCCAGTGTTGTAGCTTGGTCACCAAACTTCACCTTAAACTGGCTTCAGACGCGTGAGCTGGGCCTGTGCCCTATTTTCCCCCTTCAAAGTTCATCATGCCCTGACTCACGGCGGGGCCCTGTCTCGGTTCTCCCCTCAGCCTGCGCAAGCGCCTGTCCATGTCCGAGTCCTCGCACACGGAGAGCGACTCCAGCCCGCCGCTGACGGTGCGGCGGCGCTGCTCGGGGCTCCTGGACATGCCGCGCTTCGCCATCTCCGCCGAGGACGAGGGGGCCGCCCTCAAAAGGCCTCAGTCGGAGGGGATGCTCCTGTCCACCGTGCAGGCCCGGGAGGGGCTGCCCGTGCCCATTCCAGAGCAGCCTGTGGAGCACGAGCTGCAGCTGGAAGGGGATGCTGGAGCCACCACCCCCTCCACGGCCGCCGGCAGCGCCTCAACGCTGACAGGTGCGTGCTTGGTGTGGGGGTGTCCTGGTCCCCAAGGAGGCCTTGTTATCTTGCAGAGATTAACTCTGTGAAACTGGGTCTGGGTTATCAGGGAATGTGGCTGCCTCATGCTAAGTAGGTATTTTAGTGTAGTTTTGTGGATGTGCTTGCCTTTGAAGTAATATCAGTGGTTTCATCTCCTCGAAATTGCATCTTAGACTTCACTCCTGTCACTTCAAATTGATTTAGGTCTTCTCATGCTTGAGATTCATATGGTCTATGCCTACTTACAACCCCAGGGTGCTTACCTGAGACAGCATTAATTTAAGCATTAGTCAGAACACATCACTGCTGAGTTGGAGCTGGAGAACGTGGGTGTCAGCCATACCAACAGATCCCTGCTTCCTATGGTTTTGCTCATCCCAAGAGTTTGGAGAGACTTGAAATATTCTAGGGAAGTGGAGTTTGTGTCAGGGACATGCTACTTATTTTAACAGCCAAATATGCCAAAATTCATCCACTTGCAGTCTTAGAAAAGTGCAGCCTAAATTTAGTAGGGTGGCTCTTAGAAGTCAGTGTTTGATTTCTCAGCAACTTTGACTGTCCTGGGGCTTTTCTCCAGCTCTGGGCTGATCTGAACCTTCCTGTGGTGGTGCCCTGGGCTGCTGCAGTGCAGGATTGGGCCCTGGGTGCTGGAGTGTTCCCAGCTCCTGCCTCTTTCAGGGCATTGGGAAGGCAGGGGGTGAAGCTGCCTCTTCCTGAGAACAGAGAAGGCCAGAGCTGGGAACTGCTGTGAAGTAGTAAGGAGGGGGAAAAAAAGGAAGTTTGGAACAATGGAAGGAAAGGGGGAAGTTGAAATGAAGGTTGGCAAACGAAAATTTGAGAAAGAAGGCATAAATCAGGGAAGGACTAGATTGTAGGGCTGAATAACAAGGACTAACCGGGTAAGAAAATAAGGAACAAGTTGCTGGAAGAAACTGGGAGCAAGCAGGCAAAACAATTGTGATTCATTGAGAATGGTGAGGAAAAGGGGTACTGAGGAAGTAGTTGGAATGGCAGCAAGAATGGACACGGTGAAGGGCACTGAGCAGATGTGATGGGGACTGACAGCAGAAGGTGGAAATGCCTTAGAAGAAATTTGCCTCCACAGTAAAGCCAAAGATCCCCACATCTTATTATTCCTCTCTGCAATTCAGTCTGTGAAATTCCTTCAAAATTGTCCCATTCCCCTTTATTGCCCATGCTCCCTGAAGAGGCCTGGTGCTGCCATCATGTAAAGAAGAGGTGCAAGAGTGACGGGAAGAAGCTGCCTCATACTTGCTTGGTGTAGGTGCCATAAGTGAAACCTTGGGTTCTCAATTTCAAGAGCCTAGAAACATGCTATTAAAAATGGCAAGAACACTTCCATTGCTAATTCAAGTATCTGCAATGTGAGATTGGCAAAAATGAAGTTCCCCTGGGCAGCCTGCTCCCCTGAGCTCTATACATTAGAGCAGTCTTTGATCTAGTGTGTGGGATCCAGGGATACCAGTGCTTTGGTGTCCCCAAGTCAGAGGCTTGAAAGGAGTTTAATTCCTGTTCCTATCTCAGAGTGCTCCTCTAATTTATGTGGCACTTTTTCCCATGTAGCCTCCACATCCGGGTTCCTCATTGTCTGGGAGCCTGATTTGAAACTCTGTGGCTCTTAAACGTTGAACAAGCATCTGGACCTGAGGTCTATGGGAATGGTGCTTTGAATTTTTATTTTCATGGTATTTCCTGCTTCACTTAGTATGCAGAGCGGTGGTGTCCACTTAAATAACGATGATCAATGTTTTGTTCTGTCCTCATTGTTCAAAATGTGGCCCTTAGGCTTTATTTATTGCATGCTGCTTAAAATTTGCTTTTGAAGACAGAATGATTAATTTCCCTTGTGGACTTGCTGTGATGCTCACCACTTTCATTTCTAAGCACCTTGTAAATTCTAATTACTGTATTTTCACAGTGCCCCTTTAAGGTATCACATGGGGGACGGAGGCACCGGCCTTGAGTACAGGACCCCCAACCCCCAGCATCTGCTGTTGTTACATGCCCGGTAATCTTCAAGATTACTTTGCATTTTATATATAATTATAGCGGGTTAAGGAATTCAAGACTAAATTGCAGTGGTGCATGGAAGGGGGCAAATTAAGGTTGTCTTTGCAATCCACATTTTTACTTTCCCTGGCTTGAGTACCTTAGTGTTCTCTTAAAGTGGATTTTTTATGTGCAACTCCAGTAGAACCTAGCTCTTCTATTACAGGCAGTTTTAACTTAAAGATTGACAGTTCTTGCTGGTTGTAAAAATGGAGCACTTTCTATAAACCTGTTTTCATCTGTGAACGATCCCACTGAAATAGTGTGCAGAAGTGCACCGTGGCTTTAGGATTCATGGAACTGCCACTGAGCAATGCAATTTCATTAGCGAGCTTTTCCACAGAATAGAAGCCGCTCATTTTCTGTGTTCGGAATAACACCATTTCTGTAAATAAAAATTCAAGCCCTGGGGTTTCTTCTTAGGAAAATTTACTCTTGGACTTCATGTAAACATGACTTTGATTTAATGTATTTTGCCTGTAGGGGAATAGACTGTTAGGAATTCCCTGTGGTTCTAATCTGTTTTAATTTAAACTGTAGCTGGGAGCACTGCAGATTTCTCTGATCCACGAGCTCGCAGTAATAGCAATGAAGGCCCAGACTTTACCACTCCAAAAGCCATCAGCGATTTGGCAGTGCGGCGGGCACGACACAGGTTGCTCTCTGGGGAATCAGGGGAGAAACGTACCTCGAGACCTGTCAATAAAGTGATTAAATCAGCGTCCGCTACTGCCTTGTCTCTCCTGATTCCCTCAGGTAAGAAATGCCTTGAGTGAGGCATTGTCAGAATCTGCAAGCACTAAACAAAAGGTCTGCAGACAGATCCTCCCCCTTCACTCTCCTGGGATAATGCCTTGGCTGGCAGGAGGGGAGAGATCTAACTTTTACAATTGGTTTAATATTTCCTGCTCGCAGGTTGATGAGCACTGCTGTGCCACAGACAGGCGTGTTGTGCGTGTGGTCTGACTGCAGCTTCTGCAAATGGCAGCTGGGCCCTGTTCTTTCCCTGGTTTTGTTTAAATTGATTCTTAGCTGGTCTCTAGACAATGGTGCAGCAAGGAGGTATAGAGACACAATGATTTTAACCCTCTAGGTGCTATTTTTTGGGGTCACATGCTATCTACAGCGCTGTTCGGGAATGAAATGTGTCTGGTGCATTTATGCACTGGGGAGCTTCAGAAACTCCAGATACCTTGGCTGAGATTGAGTGCTCAAGAATTGAATAGTGTAAGTAACTCACAAAGTAAGTCAGTGCTGAACTGCTCACCTTGTTGGCCCAGCTCTGTCTACAAGTAGAGCCAGACCTTTACAATTCCCAATGCCAGGTGGTAACTCCTAGAGAGCAGCTCAGCCATGCTGAGCTGTGACAAACTGGTTCAGCAGGAGGAGTTTCTCCCCACAGGGATTTTGTCTCCCTTTCCAGAGGATAAGACCATGCTGTATTTCCAGGTCTGTGCCTGTACCTGCCTAGATGGGAGCAGGGAATGCAGCTGGGCCATGAGCAATGCCCACCTGCTCCTCCCAGCAGTGAGCTGGAGGCAGGGATGCACCTGCTCTTGGCACCCTCGTGGTGATGCACATCACATTTCTCGTGCTTTGGGTGTCAGTTGCTTTTTGAACTACGAACTTCATAATGAAAATCTCTAAAATGTGTATTTAATCACCCAGCAAAGGTTCCTTCAGAGCTGCTCTCATCTGCCAGGTAAATACGTGCTGGGTGATTCAGCAGGTGTTTCTTAATAGATTAGAGATTACCTTCTACAGCTGCATTTAATATTCCTGCTCTTTGGGTTTATTTTACTGATATTGACCAGCTTCACTTTAAAATGAGAGTTTTGTATTTGCTTTGTACTTTAAAAAGTGGATGTTGTTCCACCAGCAAGCAGAGTCAGGTAATTTATCTGACAGCCCAGCCCATGGCTGTTCATTTGGGAAACTCAGTCAAAAGTACACTTGTGATTTTGTTTTTCAGTAGCAAAGTCCCTTCAGTAGCTAATATTTTAGGGTTAAATATTTTTGCCCCCGTGAATTTAAAACACTACCAAAACTGCCTAGACGTAGTTGTTGTCTGATCACCTACTCATTCTTTTCGTGTTAATACTAACTGATTTGGATTTATCTCAGCACCAGTGTGTAACTTGCACCACGATTAGAGACATCTGATCTTTTGGAGGAGGATAATAGATCATAACCTGGAAATGGGGTGTTGCAGGATTGTGCCTAGAGCAGATGGTCATGATGGGTTGTAAATCCTGGAAAGAGAAGTAGCAAACACTGTGACTCAACCATAATTCCGTATGAGCAGTGCTGATGTATTCAATGCTCACCTCCAAATGTGCCTTTTTGGAAACTCTGCTATTTGTAGTATGAACCATGAATTAGTTGAAGCTGCAGACAAACCCAGCTCTGGTGAAGACCACCAGCTTTAAGAGCATTGGCAGATATGGTTTCGTAGCTGTTCTCTAACAAGACTTTTCTCTCTTTTGGAGGCCTGTTTTCCTAATTTTTGCCCGCCTTTGTGTCATCACTGTAGATCACCACACGTGTTCTCCATTGGCCAGTCCAATGTCACCTCATTCTCTGTCCTCCAACCCATCTTCGAGGGACTCCTCACCCAGCCGCGACTTTTCTCCTGCTATCGCAAACCTGAAACCACCAATCATCATCCATCGGGCTGGCAAGAAATACGGTTTCACTCTGCGCGCCATTCGCGTCTATATGGGTGACAGTGATATCTACACTGTGCATCACATGGTCTGGGTATGTCTCTGCTTTTCTAAAAAGAGAACCCTTGGGGCCACAAATGCATCTAGCCAGGGGTGTGGGGTTTAGCTTTAGAAATTGTGTTTTGCCACCCTGTTTTCTCTCTCCTTATTCACACCCAAAGTTATCTTTTTGGAGTGGGGGAAACCCTTTATAAATAACTAACTAACAGCACTTTGGGTTTTCTGGTAGTTTTCAAGCCCATCACAGAACCACAGCAACCTTTCTTTCCTTCTTTTTTCCCTGGTTACATGAATCCACCTTCTTTCACCTGCAGCACATCCTTTAAAGCATGTTTCTGTGTACATACCCTCTTTCTCTTTATTGGAGTTGTTGCATGAGGGCCCATTATAGCTAATTTATTCAGACTTGTGTTAGTGATTATAACCTGCTTCTGATCAGTTCAGTCTGCTGGGGTTTTCCAAGCAGTCGCTTGGAATTGATTACAAGCCTTAAAGCATCACTGCTGCTATGCTGATTGCCATGGGATTTAGCTCCTGGCTTAGTTGTGAGCTCTGCTAAAAGGTCTGGTTTCCATGTCTGTATTGCTTCCTTCTCATTACTGCTGGTACTTGATCTCTGTGTTCCTTCTGTGTTAGTGTAGATGACTTCTAGGAATGATCCATTCCCTGAAGCAGTGTTGTTAGGATTGTGTAGTTAGGGAGAATGCAGTCAGGGTAAAGGTGCTTCGTTCTTTTCCTTGTACTTCTGTGTTCATTGGATAATACGGACTTCACATGCTTTGGTCCTTATTTAACACTCATTCTTATTTAAAGAAATAATCTGAAACTGATTTTTTGCCTTGCCCCTCTCTTGCTTTTCTTGAAAAATGCTGAGTGTACCAAGATACTCAGCTGGAGTCTTTCCTGGCTAGAGGGAGAGAGGTGCATTCCCCAGAACATCTGTCTCCTCATGGTGAAGGAGGCTTACGTTCCTGACCAGGGACAGGGGGAAGGCAGTGTGTTCACAGGGGAAGAGTCTGGTGTTGGGTAGGTTAATAAAGGATGGAAAGTGGAAAAAGAAACTTCGTTTGGGATGAGATGCAATATAGGCACCTTAAACACATGACAGGGTCTTCCTTAAAAATCTGTTGGCCACCTTAGGTTCCAGCATGTACATGGAAGGATGCTGGATTTGGCATGGCAAAGAAATTGAAAAAGACTGAATGTTTGTCTGGAAATCAAGAGCATCTAGGTAACATTCCTGAGTGCTGAAAGTTTTTGGAAATGTGTTAAGCCTTTTGCCTTGGGAAGAGCTGGTTTCTTGATCAGCTTAACCATCCTGGCTGCCTTGGATTGGGATAACACTGGCAGGATGCTGGGGAGGAGTAGAAGAGAGCAGGGTTTTGTGCTTGGCTGTGCCAGGGGTGGTTTCTTCCACCCTTCTCTGAAGCAGCTGATGCTGGCTGTGGCAGGAGGTGAGATGGATGGGCTTTGAGTCTCATCTGGGCCAGTGGTCTTGCACATTCCCCTTCTCGAACCAGTCCCCCCTTGTCATTGGCAGCACGTGGAGGAAGGGGGTCCGGCAAACGAAGCAGGTCTGCGGGAAGGGGATCTGATCACCCACGTCAACGGGGAGCCGGTCCATGGGCTGGTGCACACTGAGGTGGTGGAGCTGATTCTGAAGGTAGGGGCTCAGCACTGTTACATTCTGGAAAACATAAGCAGCTTGTTTAAAATGTGTGTAATTGGCATTGTCTGAAATACAAGTGTGCACACAGCACCTGGTGGTATTTAAGAGCAACTTTGTACTGGCTGATGTTAAAATTATCCAGTTAAATGACTTGTGTTTGATACCTCTCTGAGCAGTGGAACAGAGGTTCTCTCTGAGCAGAATCTGTTTACAGAAAAAAAAACCCCAAAGTTCTGGACTCTTCCAAGAGACAGAAGTCTTTGGGATTGCAAATAGAGGAGTAGTCACGATTATTATTTTTTTAAGATGAGTGAGACAAGCCATGCTCTGTGTTGCAGATTCATCATGATAGATGCCTGATATGCTCACATCTGCCATCAGTCAGAGCACTGGGAATAGGATTGGTGACAGAATATCACTTTGTTCAAGTTTCCAAGTATTACAAGTATTAAATTGAGTCATTTGGGATCTCAGTGGGAGAGGTCAGATGCTGTGTTCTGTCTGCTCTGGGAAGCTTCACCTACCAGCTGGGGTCTGAGCTAATCATTTGTGAAAGCCTGACTAACGAGGGCTCTCTCTTGGTAATTCCTTAATAAATGATAGGTGGAAATGCTGAGGGGAAAAATGGAGTTTGACAAAGGATTACAAAATGGCAGGCAGCAATAAAGTAGCAGCCTACTTGCTTTGCCTGCAGATCTGCTTCAAATAACCACGTTTTAAGCAATGTCTCTTTGTCTTGTGTCTGACAGAGTGGAAATAAAGTGTCCATCTCCACCACACCATTTGAGAACACCTCCATCAAAGTTGGTCCAGCTCGAAAAGCCAGCTACAAATCCAAGATGGCTCGTAGGAACAAGAAGAGCAAAACAAAGGATGGTCAGGAAAGGTTTGTTTTGATGTTTCTCTGTTAAAAATAAAGGGTAACCAAGATAATATAAGAGAGATCTTAAGAGAGATCTCATCAAATCCATTTGCAGATAATGTATATCAGCAGCTACCTCCTTTAGTTCTTCTTTTCTTTTTCTTTTTTTTTTTCCCTCTTTTACTCTGGCACAGAATTGACTGAATATGCTAGTAAAGCTAAATAAATCATTTGGGCTTGTAAACAACATTTGAATGCTCTTTCTCAGTAAGAAGAAGAGTTCTCTGTTGAGGAAGATCACTAAACAAGCATCACTGCTTCACACCAGCCGGAGTTTATCATCCCTGAACCGCTCCCTGTCATCTGGAGAAAGCGTGCCTGGCTCTCCTACTCACAACCTGTCTCCTCGGTCGCCAACCCAGAGCTACAGATCCACTCCAGAGTCTGTACACTCAGGTAAAAAACAAAAGAAATGAAACGAAACAAAACTAAGCAAAAAAATCCAGTCAAAGAGGAAAAGAAAATCTTGGAGGAGACTTTTGCTGAATGATTAATTTTGGAAATAAAATACACAGCAGCAGGTAGTAGGTCTCTTTGTGAAGCAAATGACAGCAGTGATGTTGATTACCTTAAGGATAGATGTGTTCTTGTTCATTGATTCGTTTAAAAATGAAAATCCATACATCCTTTTAAGAATGCATTTGCTGTACTACAGCATCCTTTCACTTGGATGAAAATGTGTGTTGTGAGTTGCAATCTTTTCCTAGCAGTTTGACACATTTTTTATGTTCAGAGAAAAGAAATCAAAACAGTTGTGGCAAAGTCATATTTGAAAATTGAATCAGCTGCTGGAATAAAGAGATTTGCATCTGGAGAATAGCAATGAAACACGTGGTTTATCTGATCAAAGGGGGTTTTTTTGAGAAAAGTGTTCTCATCGCTGAGTATTTCTTACTGTGCTCTGGTGTTGGGTGCTAATGATGTGAAATTCCATCAGAAGCCTGACAATGTTACCTTCAATATTAATGCTGTGCTTAGGAGTAACATGGCATTGTGTCTTGATTTATTTTCAATATCTTGTTTTAATGGCCTACTATGTATTAATATGTATTAATCTTCTTGGTATTTTTTTCTTTGTTCTTTTTTTTTTTTTTCTTTCAAGTTGGTGGCAATTCTTCCCAGAGCAGCTCTCCCAGTTCCAGTGTTCCCAATTCTCCAGCCAGCTCTGGACACATCCGACCCAGCTCTCTGCATGGCCTAGCACCAAAGCTCCAGAGGCAGTACAGATCTCCAAGGCGTAAATCTGCAGGAAACATCCCTCTGTCCCCCTTGGCTCACACTCCATCACCAACCCCACAGTCCACGTCACCGCAGCGCTCCCCATCTCCTTTGCCAGGACACTCAATTGGCAGTTCCAGTATTATTCAGTCTTTCCCGGTAAAACTACACTCCTCTCCACCACTGGTGAGACAAATTTCTCGCCCCAAGAGTGCCGAGCCCCCTCGGTCTCCTTTGCTGAAGAGAGTGCAGTCGGCTGAGAAACTGGCTGCCTCTCTGTCCTCTTCTGAGAAGAAGCTGGGTTCCTCACGGAAGCACAGCTTGGATATCTCTCACTCTGAGTTTAAGAAGGAGATGTTACAGCGGGATCCCAGCCTCCAGAGCTTACAGGAATCTGCCAACGAAACCACAGGCGGCAAACTTGGGCTGGCAGAAAAAGGGATGCTGCAGAAGCCGGGCTCACGGAAGCTGGGTGCCATTCGGCAGGACAGGGTGGAGAGGAGGGAGTCTCTGCAAAAGCAGGAGGCCATCAGGGAAGTGGATTCTTCTGAGGATGAAACAGATGATGGTTCAGAAGATAGTCAGGATGGGAGAAGGCTGGACAAGCCCCATGGCAGTGGAGACCAAGGCTCAGATTCTTTTAATGAGGATAATAAGTTTTCATCTAAATTGGAAAGCAAGGATAGTATTGAAGATGATGCCTTTCTACCTGAAGATCCAAAAGGTACGGAAGATTTGCAGAAGGGAAATACTCAACAAGCCAAGCCTGTTTCAGAGCTGCTGCAAATCAGTGTGCACTCTTCCCCACCAGAGCTCCCCTCAAGAACTTCTCCAGAAAAACTAGCTAATTCAGAAAAGCCATTCCTAAAATCAGAAACAACTGAAAAGGAGCATAAATTGCCAGAAAACAAAACTTTTGAGTGTTTTGGTCCAAAAGACAGGTCTTCTGAAGCAATCAAAGATCTAGGGAGAACTCCAGGTACTCAAAAACCAGTAGATCGCACAGAACATATGCAGTGCCCATCTATCAAACTCCTGGAACTTGAAGAAGGTGATTCTTCTGGGGCTTCCTGTGGTAAATTTGACTTGAAAGAGCCTGTGCTAACAGAAAGCAGTCAGAAAAAACAGGATTCCAAACCTCTGCTGGCACTTTCCTCATGGTGCACAGCAAACACGAGCACTCCTGTCGCGGTGAGCCCCTCAGACCGCAGTGAGAAGGGTCACAAGGAGACGCCTCAGCCTGTGGAACAGCAGAGCTCCTCATTTCTGTCTCCTGGGAGCGCCAGTGAAACATCCCAAAGAAGTCCTAGCCCCGAAAAGCAGCAGCCCAGCTCATCCCAGGCAGAGGGTGCTTTAACCTCCAGCAAAACGAGCCCAGCAGGACCCGTGTCCTCCCCACTCCTCATCCCCAGTGCCATCGAGCGCGCGCTCTCCGTGTCCCAGTTAGTGCCCCTGGCCCAGAGCGTGTTGGGCCCATTGAAGCTCAGTATGTCTGGGTCTGGAGAGGTGGAAAAGAGAAAGGATTTGGGTGCCTGCGGTAAAGAGGAGAGAGATTTGAAACAAAAAAGGCAGGAAATTTCACAAGTAGGAGAATGTCAAGAGAAAGCCAAACTCTCTAGCACAGATGGTCTGAGCACGAGGAGCGGGTCCTGTGCAGAGTCCTTACACCCAGCAAAGCCCTGGGAGGCAGCGTGTCCCGTGGGGGCCAAAAAGGAGGCAACGTGTCCTGTGGTGGTCAAAAAGGAGGCACCTTTTTGCAGTGCTAAAGCATCTGAGGCGTTGGCAGGTAGCTGCAAAATCACTCCATCGAAAGAGCTGTCTCATGCTCTTGGACAAGCAGCTCTGAGAGCCTCTCCTCTGCCAGATGGCAGCACGAGGCCCTGTAAAGAAGAGACTCTGGCACAAGCAAAAAGCAAAGAGGTTGGAAATCAGTTAAAAATACAAGACTTTCCCCTGTCACATGATGATGCTGTAAAGAAAACATAGCAGCATCGCTGGTACTCATGGACTGGAGCATTCTACACTCAAAATAGAGACTGCATGTTCGAATTTTGTAATATACACTAATATAAAATAGAACTTGTGTACATCTATTTTTGGGAGGGTTTTTTTCATACTGTTTTTTGTGTTTTTTCATCCTTGCTATTCTATTTTTGTACACAGTAATGCTTGCTGTTTGAGGTCTCTTTAGAGCAGGGTATCTTTAAAGCAGGGCTTAAGAAACAGTTTGGGTTTTTTTTTGTTTTCCTTCCACACCTTTTATTTTGCCTGAGTTTAGAGCCTGATGTGCTCTTCCCTCTAATTCTGCATTTATTTGAGATCCCAAAAATTCTGTGTGCAAAAAAGGCAGCTTGTTTTTAAATTTCTGCTTTTCAGCATTCTCTTTGAAATTCCATTGAAATTCACAAATGTCAAGTTTTTGCTTGGATTTGACAATCTGATGTCCCTTGACAAGAATAAGAACCTACTCTCTTGTCTGCAAGTTATTGTGGAACTACAGACCCTCTTTGGTGCAAGTACAACCTCTTTGTCACGATGTGTCTTCACAGTCCTGTGTCCTTAGAGGATGTGGAGAAAAAGGACTTGGCTGGAGAGGCTGGACAGAGAGAGATCCCTGTCTTCTTTTTAAAACAAATGAGAGGATTTTTCAATGGAATTACCAAAAAGAGGAATCTCCAATCAGTAAGCTGACTTTTTTTGGGATTGTTTTTACTTATCCTGTATGGGACATATGGCAACTTCTCCCTCTGTTTTCAAAATTTTAGTGATGTTTTATCTTCCTTTCTCTGGCTTTGATTCGTAACTTGCCCTGCCTCAGAGTAAGTGACCCCAGGAAAGGGGTGCCTGTAGGTTGGTTTTAAAGTAGAAAAATTTGTAGTCGCGTATTCTCCAGTGTGTCTGGCGAAGTTATCTCAATGAAAAATGATCTTTGGAGACTTTTCCTTCTCTTGGTGAGTCTAAATAGGTTGGGATTTTAAGGTGTCCCTTAACATTTCTGAATTGGGGCTTGGGAAACATGCTGAGTTTTCTGAATCTGCCCGTTCTAAAAGCAAACAAACCTATGAAGAGTTCAGACTCCTCGAGTTCTGTGGTCAAGCTGCAAGCAGACTTCAAAACACATGCAATATTTTCAGATTTCAGCTTTGATAGCTAGATCATTTCCACTGCTGAGGTCACTTTCCATTAAAAACTTACTCTTTGCTCCTAGGTTTAGACATCGCTTTGCTTTAAGTGTGACCGACTCTGGGTGACAGTGCTCCTTGCTGAGGGTTAGATCAATAATAATGCACCAATAAATGTGTCAAGTGGTGATACCTGTAGCACTGTAAGCCATTTCTTCATCCAATTAAAGGTTCCTCTCAATGAACACTCCCATCATTTGTCCCAGATTGTGCTCACCTTGTATCCTAGTCTTGTCTGAGTGGATCTCCCTGCGGATCACCCGTGAGGGATAGTGCCCTGCTCACTGGCTTACTCTGTTAGAAGCAGAATGACTGTGCAACAATATTCCAGGCTAAAACCCATCTCTCTTGGTCTGATTTCCTTACACTGCTGCTTCCTTCACTGTCTTGGCTTTCTCTGAACTTGAAGTTTTGTTTCGCTCCTCTAAATGCAGATATGTTTATTATATAGGAATATGTTTTCTCCATCTCTTTCAATCTGATTTCAGTTCAACCCACAACTTGCAAAAATCTCTGGAATCTCACCCTGCTTCTTTCTGCGTAGCAGTTGCTTCCCCCCATTATATACTTGATTTTGGCTGCTTGGATTTCATTTCTGGACCAAGTTTTGGGTTGGTTTGAGTTGTTGTTTTTTTTGTTTGTTTTTTTTTTTAACATGTTTAAGTGGGTGTTTACTCTGTGTGTCTGTGTGGACATGTATGGTGTTGCTTCTACACTAACCAAAGCCTCAGCGCTCCCGGGTAACACCTTAATAAACCTTGCTGTGGTGGTATTCAGAGCAGAGCCTGCTGTGCTGTCTCTCTGCTCTTTTTCCTGGAATTCATAGGCTGCTCATATACACTTGGTTTGCAATTACAAACCACAGTATTTCCACTGCCTTGTCAGGGTCCTGGGTGTCTCCAGCCTCCCCAAGTGCTCTTGGTGGTGAGCGTCATTCAGTGCTGATTTGGAGCAATAGCAAGTAAGGAACAGACTTGGCAGGATCTGGTGCTTATCTGGCTGGTTTTCTCCCTGATGGGTTGATCTACTAAAACATTACTGAGAAACAGCGCAGGATATTATGGCATGGACAGGAATAGTGAAAAATGGATTTGGCATCCTGAGTCTGTGGTAATTACAAAGACAAGCCTCAGGCTGATCTCCTGAGAGCACCTGACCTTGGTGAGATGGAAGTGTCTGTGTAAATTAAGGCGTGAGCCTGGAGCTGTGTGAGGACGTGGTCCGACCTGGCTGTTCCCCTGTTTTCCTTCTGTGTTTAAAAAACCTGAGGAGAAAACCGACCACTGCTCCTAGGAGGTGAGCACGGGGTGAGCCAGGCTGGGTAACCTGGTTCATCCCCCACTGGCTGGGGTGGGACCCTGTGACGGTACCAGCTGTAAGCTGCTGACTCCCTGCCTTTGCAGCCGGTGCTTCCCATGCTGAATTGCAGGATTATCCTTTCCTAGGCATAAAAGGAGGAGTGAAAACCCTTGCTATGTCACAGCTTTTGCAGCTTTTGCCTGTGTTGGCCAAAGAAAAGGTGAGGTATGTGTTTCGTTGCCTCTTCTGTAGCTACGGTACAGTGAGTGGTCAGTGCAATTAAAAATCCCTGTTTTTTTGGAAGCCAAAGCCAAACAGCGTTGCCAGGAAAGCTTTCTAGTGAAGCTTTGTATCCCTGCTCTTGGTCAGTCCTGCAGTTTCCCTCGGTGTGCCAGGTGCCCCATCGTCCCTGTTCCACCTTCTGTCAAATTTACACAGTGCACTTTAGCAAAAAGTTTAGGCAAAAAGACTTTTTCTATTAAATGTTGGTAATAAGCCAGGTGGATACACCAAGACTTATTCCTTGCTCTGCTACAAATTCCTTAAATACCTTCTCAAACAAGAGCTTGCAAAATGCGTTGGGAAGGAACAGGATGTTGTAAAAGCTGTGTCTGAGGGGCAAGAGCACGATCCCAGTGCTGACTTGGACCCGCGGTGCCCAAGGGGAGCCCTGGCCAGCCCTGCCCTTGGTCTCCGTGGGTAATCCCGAGTCAGGCAGGCGGAAGGTGGAAGTCACGAGCGTGAGGTGTGTGTTTGGTGAATGAGCCGTGCCCGTCACCATCCAAAAATGCTGCTTTCCCGCTTTGTTTCCCTCTTCCCTTCCGTCAGCTTGGATGTGTCTCCTGCTCCTCATCTGTGTTGGGATGGCGGCATCTCAGCTGGTTCGGCCTCCGCAGCTCCTCTCTGCTCCTGCAGCCGGCTGGCGCATCCCTGCCCTGTGCCTCAGTGTTATTTTTCCCTTTGTCTCTTACTGTTGCAAACTAAGAGAAGTGGATGATATTTATTGTAAATATTAGACTTTAGCGTTGTACCGGCCACTCCTGGGTCCGAATGTTGGAGGCCTTTGGCTGCTGCTGTACTGAAGAGCGCTTGTGGGGAAGGGGTAGGAGTGACCAGTGGGTTTGTTTGCCACACTTGCATTAAGGTGTGATTTGGAGTTTTTTTTTTTAATTATTATTATTTTTATTTTGTTTTCTTCCGAAGAGGGGAGGATAAAGTCTTTCTCTGGTTTTCTCTTACTGGATGTGAAGGATAATTCTGTACTTCTAGTAGAAGATTTGACAGAAGTGTGTGTTTACGTTGTGTTCAATTACCATATCCAGGTGGCTGTGAGAGCACCTCCTGCGCTGGGCTCTGCCAAGCCGTGTCACTCAGCACTTAGCTAGATAAGAGAAAGTGTGGAATTTCTGTGTTTTTAGAAACTTGAACAATTGCCACATAATAGCGGTGCAATAATTTTTATTCATGTTGTACCTGCATGTCGATGTTCAAATCCTCCTCCAAAATAAATAATTTTTTTCTTTTTTTTTTTTACATAAATCCAGACTCGTGTTTGTCTCTTGGTTGGTCTCCCCTCACTTTCCCACAGTGCTGGGGGTGGCTGTGCTCCCAACCTGCCTGCTCAACCAGCTGCTTGATGGGGCAGAAAATGGCCTGTGGAGTGTCTGGGTATTGGAATAACTCTGCCAGGCTGTTGGGGATTTTCTGCGCCACAGACCAGGTGTGTGGCTAAGCCAGAGCTTTCCACTCTGAAACTCAAGCCCAGAATTTACCATCCTCCACCGAGTCCGTAAGTTTATAGTGTCTTGTGTCCCTGCTAATGCAGAGTCCTGATGGTAAAAACATGTAAGGGGCAAAAGGGGTAAAAACCTGTCAGATGTGAAACTCGGCTGAGCAGAACAAGGATGTGACTGGCCACAAGTGCACACTGTGGCTGATGGGTTCAGGAATTGGATGCACGATAAAATCCAAAGGGCAGGGGCTTGGCATTGGCTTGGATTAGCCAAGGGGCAAGAGCCAGCAGGTGCTACATGGCCACTTTTTCACCCCTTGTTGAGGCAGCCTTGATGCTGCACCACCCAAAACCTTTCCAGAAACAGATCTTTGCTTTTAACATTTGCAGGTGTATGCCCTCCACATGGAAAAGCCTTCAAAGGCTATTCCTGTCCTTGGAAAGAGAGCTGGGGAGACGTTCGTGTCTGGGGGGATTGGATTAATCCTCATTCGCTGCTGCCAAGGATGCTTAAAATATCCCGTGTCTCCGTGCTCCAGAGAAGCTACGGAGCAGGAATCGGGGGCGAAGCTCAGCTCCGTCCACAGGAGATTTGCGGTGCCTCTGCCGGCGGCCGCTCTCGGTGTCACTGGGCGTCATCGCTGACGTGCGCTCATAAAAGAGAGATGTTCCTGCCCACGCCGAGCGGGACCGGAGGGACGGGAGTGCAGCGAGAGGACCCTGGTGCCTCTCCTGCAGTGCCGGGATAACCGGCCTGTCTGGCATGGCGAAGGTTCCCTGCTCCTGGCTCCATGCAGGGACCGGGTGTGGAGCAGGAGCTGGCCCTGTCCCGCCGCCCAAATCCAGAGCATCATCTCCAGCAGGGCCTGAGGTGGGAGCATCGCCCTGGATGAGCAGAATTGTGGTGCAAGGGCTTTTCAAATGATGTTTTCATGGAAACAGAGATATTTTTCTCCTTTTTTAAGGCTCACTAGCTGGAGTTTAATTAGGGTTAAGTTTAATGCCCGCAGCCCTCCTGTAGAAGTTTCCCCAGTCAGGAATAAGTAACTCTTAGTCCGCAACAGTTTATTCTTCCAGAGGATTAAGCCACAAGAATTAAAGGCCATTTTTTCCTCCCAAATGCTGGCATGCAAGTGGCAGCCCAGTGTGCTTCAGTGCCTGCTTGCCAATGCCGAGATTTGACTCCTTCCCCCAGGGTCAGAGGGTGTGGGTGAGCATCTGGTCAAAATCCCACTGCCAACAGCCTGGCTGCCTGCAGTTATCCTGGGATCTCAAAGATGGGAACGGGGGGGGGAAAGCCAGAGCATCCTGCACTGGTGCTTGGCCCCCGCTGTTGGTCAGAGCACAGTGCTGGTAACACCAAGACCGTGGGTTTGATCCCTACATGGGCCATTCACTTAAGAGCTGGACTCATGATCCTTGTGGGTCCCATCCAACTCAGAATAATCTGTGGTTCTGTAGACAGCCTGCCCGGAATGGAAGCTACAGCTGGAATTGCTGTTGGTTGCACCAGGGTCTCTAGAGGAACGTGGGGCCCCTCATGTGTTGTACCCCACGTCGCTCCCTGTGCCCGGTGTGGATCCAGGTCGGGCTGAGGGCAGGGGCTGAGCTCTGGGGGGATGTGCAGATGTCCATGGCTCCACAGGATTTAACTCCTCCTGTCCGGCTCTGCCCTGTGCAGCCCCGTTCCCTGTGACCATGGAAGCACCCAGGGCTGGCCTGCAGCCACCCCTTCTCCAGCCTCCATCATGTGCCAATGGGCTTTATATTTTAAATGCTGATTAGGGCTGACCTCATATTTCAGAGCTTACTTCATAGTCACTAACGAGGGATTAGGAATGTTAAGCTAATTAGCAATCAGCAAACGAGGGCTCAGTCAGTCTTCTCAGCCTGACACGCTGTCAATGAACGAGTTATTTGATGATTATCGTAAACCTGCTCAAACGGGCTGCCTAATTCTGATGGGCAGCAGGGAACCAGGGTGAGCTGCAGCCCAGGTGATGGGAGCCCACGGCCTCACACGGCCCTGGCCACTGTCCACAGACTGGAGGGTGCAGGACACCTGCTCCTGGAGTCAAAGGATTTAAATAAGTAAAGAAATTGAAGTGAGTTTCCTTTTCCATCTCAAATTTATTGAGTTATGGTCCAGACTTCCCAGCCTCACTGTTTTGGGAGAGGCTTCACCTGATGGGCCACCTAAGGAGGAATTTGGCCACCCCTGGATGCTGTTCAGCTCCAAAAATATCCTCAAATCAAACCTTCCTTCCTGGGAAGTCTCCTCCCAGGCCAGCCAGAGCAGCCTGGCTTTCGGCTGAATTTCAACTCCCTGGGTCATTAATTATCCCATTATTTTGATTTACTCCCACACCCCACCCTCCGCTCCATGAGGGAAGCAGGGCAGCCAGGAGGTGTGGTGAGGTGAGGGGTGGGAGGTAAGCTTAGCAGAGACCAGATCAATATTTCACACTGGAAAGGGGAAAAATCCCCAAAGCCCCAAATATAAAACCCCAGAGCGCTTATGGGAGTGAAGCAAAGGGGGAACTGAATGGGACTAAGGGGCTGTCCTGGCCCAGGAGGGCTGCAGGGATGCTGGGCTCTGTCCTTCCTGCTGTTTCTCCGCTCTTTTCAGGGTATTTAAGACCCGAGGAAGCTCCACACCTGCTGATGGCCCATGTGGACAGGGTGCTCAGCCATGTGCCAAGGACACACTCCGGCTGTGCTGAGGGGCAGTACTGGAAAGAAAGAAGGTATGGGGACCAGTGGCATTGCTGCCAGGCCAGTGTCACTGCAGAGGGATGTGTCTCTCAGAGTGGGGGAGCTGCCTCTGCCCTGGGCACAGCTGTGCTTTTAGCTGGGTGGTTCCAAAAAGGGCCATTTTCAACTCCTGGATATGGGGGTCTGGGTGATGGCAAAGGCTGGATGGATCTGGGGCAAGGGCTGAACGGGGATGCTCCTATTGCTCCCTGAAACCCATTTTCCTGCCTTTCTGGGGAAAAAAGGAAAGCTTTCTCTTCCTTTGCAGCCAGTTTGGACAGAGGTTTCGTTGCCCCAGGGCTGTCCAGGACACGGGGCCGTGACCTCCTTGCTGCTGGGGATGGATCCATCCTGCCTCGCGTCCGTGCCCTTCCCCATGTGCCACCCCAGCCTGGCAGACTGGGAGCTAAAAATAAGCGAAATGCAAGGGATAACCGGGTGCCTAAATATATCCCTTCTTTAATTAGCACCAGGCGACTGCCTCGCAGTCACGTCCGTCTGCCCGCTAATCCCGCTGAGCTGCGCCCGCGTCACGGGGCTCCCCCGAAGAGCCTCCCGTGAGCTCGGGCACGGAGCATCCTCATCAGCCGGCTGATCCCCGCTGACCCTGCCCGTGGCCTCGGCGTGAGGGGAGGCTGCCGGGGATGGCCCGGCGTGGGAGGGTGACACGACACAGGGGTTAAACCAGAGTGAGGAGGGTCAGGGGCGAGGCGGGGGCAGCGTCCTGCCGGTGCTGAGGTGTGGGAGATGGGGGATGGGGTGTGCCAGGAGTAGTGATGCCATGGGCTGGGGATCCCTCTGGCAGTGGGATGCTCTCCCATGGCCCTGCCTGGGGAGCTGCTCTGTGCAGGGCTGTCGCTGAACTCGGTGGGGTCAGGCCGGGAGAGTTCCTTCTGCCCCTGGATCACACCGGGAGCATCCCTGCCCCTCCCTGGTGCTCACTCGAGGCAGTGGGTCAGGCAATATTTAACCTATCGCAGCTTCATTGAGCTCCATGGTCCTTCAGGGGCTTGGGAGTTGGAGTTGCACCATGGCTGCTGGTTTTAGCGTCTTCTATTTCCAATACAGACATAAAAATAACTGTTTCTGGGTTTGCTGCTTTGCAAGGGCGCTGGGTGCCATCAGGGAGGGATCCAGGGGAGGATGGGCTAAACCTATGGACCTTGTGGCTGCAAACTCTTCTCTGGTCAGTAGCTAGCTCTTCTTCTTTACCAAAAGGCTGGATTTCCCCCAAAACTGGCTCCTGGAAGGCTCTGTGAGCAGTACAGTGGGGCAGCATCCTGAAGGGTTTTCCTTTGGGTTCCTTCAGAGCATACGACCAAGCCATCCCTGCTGCTGGCAGTGAGGACATGGGGTCTCACTGCTCTGGGAGTAAGTCTGGGCTTTGCTCTGGACATCCCTGTTAATCTTGAAGGAGAAGGTCTCTGGGAAAGGTGCTTCCCTCCTCGGTCACCGGCAGCAGAAGGTGGCATTCCCCAATAAACAATTCCCGTGCTCATCCTCTTGTCCCCTGACAGCCATGGCTGCTTCGCTGGAGATGAAAAGGAGAAGATTAAAATGAGATTTTAAAGATTTCCAGCCCCAGGTCGCTGGTGTGACACCCCAGGCCACTTTCCTGCTTAACTGCTGACCAGAGATCTTAAAAGTAAATGGGCTCCTGTTGCCTCCCTCCCACGCTCACCTGACTTTTTGGAAGTTGATGTGGGTGGTGGAGCCAGCTTGTTAATTTTGGAGCTGTCACTGATGAGGGTGCTCCGTAACCCTGCTGGTGCTGTTGGGTTTGTCCGTGGGGCTGCTCGGGGGTGCACATGCCCAGAGCAGTGGGGGATGCTCCTGTGGGACAGGGGACTGTGCTGCTCCCCAGCACTGCGCACGTTCCCCCTCACTGTTAGAACACCAGGATGTTTAGAGTATGAGGAGGGAAGCAGGGCCCCTTGTGCCCCTCCCTGTCCCCCCATTCCTTGCATTTCCATGTGCTTACTTTCCTGGTTGCTTTAGCCATGAAGGACTTTGGGCAAGGAGGAGTATTCCCCCCCTTGCCAAACCTTCACATGGACGCAACAATGTCCAGCAGAAACCTGTGGCGCCGTGGCTGCTGTCCCCTGTTTGGGGATGTGAGCCTCCAAATTCAAGGGAATGCTGGTGGGGCAGTGCTGTGGAGCAGCTGAGCCCCTGCCCTGCCTGCACTATGGTGCATGGGCAGCCCCCCCATCTGCTTTGCAGCTGGGGATGAAGGCCCCACTTTTCCCCAGGGAATCTCCAGCTGTGGGAGTCAGGCCAGTGCTGCCCGTGCAGTCAGTGCCATGAGACCTTCTGGTTTTTGTTAAACTTCCGACCCAGCACCCAGGAAAACCCTTTCTGCTCGTTGGACACACACATTCCAGCCCTGCTTCCCTGTCCTTGTGCTGGAGGAGCGGGTGCTGGCACTAGGACGGGAATCAGATCAGTTGATTTGGAGACCAAATTTGAATTGTTGGGGGTCTTCGAGGTTTGGCAGCTTGAGCTGGTGTGAGATTGCATTTGGAGCTGGGCTGGAACTCCTTTTTCTTCTTGCCTGCTGGGGCCTTCCTGCACGGGGGAAGGACATGCACGTGTGTGTGCAGGCACATCCCAAATTCAGGGCAATCCGCCCCATCCTTCCCCAAATCCTGCTCTCAGGGAAGCGAGGCTGGAGCTCCACCAGAACTGCTGCAGACCTCTGAGGGTGCTGTGGCCTGGTGTTGGTGAAGCTCCAGGAGTGGCTTGTCCTGATAGGAGCGCAGATAACTCAAGGAAGGAACACCAGGGACATTTTGGGCAGGTGCTGCACCCATGGGAACAGAGGGATTGATGCTCCTTTGGGGTCTGTTTGCAGGATGGGACATTTGCTGCTCAAGGAGAGGGGGATGAGCCCCGAAGAGTGTTGAGCCTCATGGGGAGGGCTGAAAGGATGTGCCTGAGGATCTGGGAACGCAATGGCAGAGCCAGAAAATGCCCTGTAGCACCCGGAGCCCTGTAGCACGGCCCAGCACATCGGGCTGGCAAGGGCCATCCTCCATGGCACCTCCACACTTTGGGGATACCAACCCACACCTTGGCAGGGGGAAAAAAGCACCACTCCCCCAGCATGGGGCTGGCCTCCCTCAGCTGCTGTGGTTTGGGGCTCCCATGAGGCTTCCCAGCCCCTGCTGGTGGTACAGTGGGTTCTCCGGCTGGATTCCAGTGCTGGGAAGTGGGGGGGACCTCTTTGCACCCGCAGGTGCTCCCCTGGAAAGCCAAGAGCTGCCAGCAGCAGGCAGGAGCAGGGTTTGGCTGGAGTCCCTGTGCACAGACAGTGATGGATTCCAGATGGCCCGCGGGCGCTCGGGGCTCACCACAGCGTTTCTCGGCAGCTGGGCTGCAAGAAGGTCTGGTCCAAAGGCAACATCCGTCAGAAGGCGGGTGGTGGGACCAGGAGGAGAAGGATGAGGAGGAGGAGGAGAAGGAGGAAGAGGAGGGGGATGGTTTTATTCCCTTGGCTGCCATAATGACCTCTCAGGGCTGAGTCCATTTCCCCATCCCAGCCCTGCACGGGAGGCTGCCAGCAGCTAAGGTGTGTTTCCAGCTGCCTAAAAATACTGGGGATGTGGGCAGTGAGCAGTGGAGGCTTGGCCTGCCCTGCCAGGGGTGTCAGGCGTGCCCCACACTGTGTGAATGAACAGGCTCATGGGGAACCCTTCCCTGTGCTGCAGGAGGGGAGAGCCCAGGGCTGGGCACGGCTTCAGCTGGGGAAATGCTGGGTTGGTACATCCCCTCCCTCTGCATTTGGAGTGAGGGAGCAGATTTTAGGTAGGTGACAGAAGAACAGCTTGGAAGCCAGCAGGTTTGGGGGCTGCTCAGGAGGAAAATGCTTGTCCCCATCACCTGGGGACTCTGAAAGGCCACCTGAGCATGCAAGCCATCGAGTCCCCTGGAAGGGATGGGGTTTGGGAAAAAAGTACACAGGTGTGCAGCTGTTTCAGTTTCCTGTCCTGAGTGAGGCTGAGATTTATCAGACGTTCAGAAAACAACCTCTGAACTGAAAACGATGGTGGTGAACACCTGCGCCTTCAGTGAATCCTGGAGGAGGGATTTTTCTCCCTCGGGAGACAGGTGACAGGGCCATGCAGCATCTGCAACTTGCTCCCAGCAGAAGGTTTTTCTTCCCAGAGTGGCAAGAAAATTCTCCTGGAAATCGCAGACACTCAGGAAAATTATGCCATGAAGTAGGAAGGAAAAAAAAATAAAGAGCAACACAAAGAAGGAAAGGAAAAATGCCAACAACCCGCCCTGTGCCCAGGATCAAAGCTAGGAGCCGTTTGGGAGCCCTTGGACAGGAATATTCCCCGGTTCCTTTGGCCAAGCCGCTGCTGTGAAAGGCTGCTTTGTTCCCGAGGCCTCAGCCTCGCTTTTCCCACTGTGGACTTCGCTCCCACTGGTGGCTGCGCAGGTGAGCCAAGGCAGGTGAGATGGGGGAGGTGAGATGGGACAGGTGAGCCTGGGCAGGTGAGATGGGGGAGGTGAGATGGGACAGGTGAGCCTGGGCAGGTGAGGCGGGGGAGATGAGATGGGGCAGGTGGGCCAGGGCAGGTGCTGGGGCCAGGGACCCCCTGGCTCTGCCGCAGCAGCAGCACTTTGATGGGCGCAGAGGAGCAGGACGAGGAGCCCCGGCTGCTCCTCTCCCCACCCGACACTGAGGGCAGGTATAAAATACCCAGAACTATTTATTCCAGGAGTGATGTGCGTCCAAGTGCCCTTACACTCCTCCTCACCCCTTCTTCTGCCCCAAATCCTGTCTTTTCCTCTGGTCTTCACAAATTTTAGGCCAAAGTAACACTTGCCTTTTATTTTTTTAGTTTCTCTTTTTTTTTTTTTTAAATAACCTATGTTTGTTGTCTTGTCTTGGTGTTGAGCTGCACCATTCCATGACACTGGAATTTCCCTTCCAAAGCTCCTTCTAGGTTGTGGGGCCTCACCACCTCTGTCTGCAGTGCTGGGACAGTCAGGTTTGGCCAAAATTCCCCTTGCCAGAAGTAAGGAGAAGCAAGATCCCACAGCCCCGAGGTCTCCAGTCTCCAGGGTCCTACATCCCCGAATGCCACATCTCAAGTGCAAAAGGGACTCTGAGGCTGACTAAGCCCCTTTAACTCTGAGGTGTCTCGCATCAGGTCAGCCTAAATCCTCTCCAGGTGCCGGACGTGGTCACATTGCCTGGATTCTGTGGGTCTAACGTGGGGCAGGAAGGGCGGCTCTGGCCGGAGCCCAGCCCGGAAAGCTCGGCTGGGCCCTTGCTCAGCCCGGCAGTGTGGTGGGGAAAGCTGCCCGGAACAGACCAGCCCTGTGCAAAAATGGGAACCTGTGTTGCCGATGAAAAGTGCTTTCTTTGGGTAGGATGTTTGTGTTTCCTTTGGCAGAGCGGCCGCGGGACCGTGCACAGCACCTGCCCAGGGCAGCTGGCTCTGCTCTCAGTGCACTCATCCTGCCCCTTCCCTTGAAAGTGTGAGCAAAGGGAAAAAGCTTGGGAAATGCTCCAGCCACAGCTCTGCTTGAAGCAGGCTTGTGACTATCCAGTGCCTCTCCTGGGCAGAGACCTGTGGCAGCAGCTGGAACAGCCGGGATCTTGTCCAGAAGCCCATGCAGGAGCACAGGGAGAGGTTTTTGGGAGGGAGGGGCACATCCTGGCCCCTGCCCTCCTGGCACCCTAGTCTGCCTGAAGATGCTCCACCATGGGACATGCCTTTGCTTGCCCCTGAGGTCTTGTAAGAGCTCATGCTCCTCTTCCTGCTCCTTATCCCTCTTCTGGGAGCCAGACCCTGAGTTGCTCTAGTTTGCATCAGGGCTGGGAGGCTGAGCCAGTTGGATGTGAGCAGCTGCCTCCTCTTGCTCCAAGGGGCAGGTCAAGGTTCTGTCCCTTGTCCAGGGGAGATGGCTTGGCTCTGGTGGGTCCAGGGAAGGGAAGGGCTTGGGGCAGATGGCTGTGCACAGGAGAGCTGGAGCCCAGGGGAAGCTGCAGTGGGTTTGCCCTGCAAGGCGCCAGAGTGACTGGGCAGAGGTGGCCAAGATATTTCCCAGGAGCCGCCACCACCACCAAGGATGGGTTTGGAGGCAGGAGAGAGGGCAGCAACCCAGGGCAGTGCTCTGCAGCCTTTTCCTCTTGCTCCACCACACCTTCTGCCCAGGGAGCACAGAGACTTCACGCAGACGGTGCCCTGGCATTTTGTCCCCTACCCATCACTTCTCTGCAAAGCCAATTAGATCTCCTCAAGGAGAAAGATCTGCCATCAGAAAGAACAGATTTGATGAAAATAGCAGTCAAGAGAGAATCTGGAGAAAATAGTAGCCAGGGAAGTGGATTATGTTGGTCAGGGTGCAGCCTCTGTCCTTCCAAGCCTTCTGGGCTCATGGATAACATTGGTACAGAAAGGCTAATGCTGGTGTGGGACTGTGCCAGCTCAACCAAAATCAGTGTGGGATGTTTTTTCCCCCTTGAAAGTACTGCCCAGAGTCAAATTTTGTACATTACTATTTTGTTCCAATTTGGATGAAGCCTGACAAGCAAGATGATGAGATCTCCCATGAAATGGAGATTCTGGGTCTGTGGCCAATCCTAATCCACCAGTTCACTTGAAAGCTGCCGACTGCTGCCACGAGCTTGGACTCGATCCTCCAAGGAGGGAAATGCTGCATCTCGTGTCTCACAGGGATGAATTGTGGCCCATGACCAGGGTGAACACTCCCCCAGCCTCGTGTCTCCCTGGGGCTCAGCTTCTTTGGGAGGGGTCCTGTTCCCAGGGGATTCAGGCAGCACCCTCCATCTCAGGTACCTTTGCACCCACTCCAACCCCAAACCCCTGCATTTCCAGGCTCAGGTGCTCCATTCATGGCAGAGGCACCTGATGGATCCCACATTCCAGCTGTGCATGTTGGAGTGGGATGGAAGGGACAGGCAATCACATCCCTCATGGATTTTGGGCTGCTCAAGGTGCTGTGCAGCATGCTCACCACCCTGCCCTTTATTTATGACTGTGGTACTCGGAGCTATGGCTGTGGTTGTGTTGCTCCTGCTGCCCAGCAACACGGTGTCTATTAAACCAAACTATTAAGACTAAAATAAGTCTATTTTGAGAGCTGAAGCCAAGGAGGAGAAGTGGAGCAGCCTGGTTGCTGCAACAAGCCCTGGGTTTCAAACCAAACCCTGACCCCTTACATCAAGGCATTCTGGCTGGGGGAGGATGGGCTTTTGGAGGTGTTTGGGTTTTTCCTGCCAGATTTTTTTCCCCATGGGCAATCTCCTCCCATGAATCTCCCACTACTGTGGGCTCCTGCATGGGGGGGAACAGAAATCCCATGAAAGCAGCCTGGGGACATCTGTCCATCCATCCTGTGCCCCTGCCCTGTGGTGCCATGCCTGGGGGTGCCGGGCCATTGCCTGCCCCTGGGAAGGCTCCCGTGTGTGAGTTGGGGGGAACCCAGGGGACTTGCAGGAAGCTCTGTGGAATTGCTGAGGATGGAAAAATCCCCGGGATCTGCCCTTTCTCTGAGAAGACATCTGAGCTGGGAGGTGTTTTTCTTTCCATCCAGCCAGCACGGCCGCTTGGAAATTTCCTATGGCGGCTCTGGCCGTGATGTTTTCATAACACAACGAACAGTCTGGCAAAGCCCTGAAAAACAACTCGCCAATTAGTGACTTACATCTTTCCTGCAATTCTACCTCATTAGCCCTTATTAAAAAGAAATAAATTAAAAAATAATAAAAAAGATCCAGGCCCCTGCAGCACCTTGCAGAGTCCTCTCAGTTTCTTGCTGATATTTCTCCATCGCTCTCCTCTTGCCTGGTGGTGCCAATGCAGTGAACACCAGCCCACAAAGCCCGTGGCTCATCCACTGGGTACCACGTGGCTCCTGCTGTTTCAGGTGATGTTTCTGAGTGGCTGCATCCCTCCTGCGCTGTGGGCAGGACAGCAGGGAGCACCCCGAGGTGCTGTAACATGAGGTGAGCTCCTTGCTGGGTGTAATGACAGATGCCCGAGCGAGCCCTCAGGGTCCATTTGGGTGCTCCCAGCTCCCCTGCACCACGAGCAGGGACTTTTCTGCCCAGTTGGGTGTTCCCTGCCTACTGGTGGAGGGGCCTGTGGTGTAGGTGATGGAGGGAATGCTGACTCAGCAGCTGAAAAGGCTTACCTGGTCCTGTGAAAAATGCTGATGCAGCATTTTTAAAAAATGGTTGACTCAGGAGGTTGGAAAAACGTTGCTTGTCAAGTCTGCAAAAACGTTGACTCACGGGGCTGCAAAAACACCGAGCCATGCACAGCCACTGCCCCTGCCCTAAATTTCTGAGGATGCTCAGAAATTTAAAACTCCCAAGTTTAAGGGGCAAAACATCCCCCCAAGTTTGCCCTCCTGCCATCACCTGTGTGCAGAATCAAAGAGGATCAGCAACACAACCCCCAAACTCACTGATTTTTCAGTGGTTCCAGTGCCTGGTGCTCATGAAGGAATTGAGAAAGCAAACAGTGATTTCCCAAACTCCTGCAATGAATTCACGCCTAGGTGAATGGATGCAGCTGAGCTGTGTCTTTCCCAAGTCTGCTCAAGTGGTGCATCCCCTCCTCTCCCTCCAGCACCAACAGTGGCATCACCAAATGTGGTTTTCCCTGATGGCAGAGGAAGCAGTGAGCCATGAAAGAACACTGCTGATGGCTCCTGCTCCCTCGGAAGACGCTGTGAAAGGAACCCAGGAAAGGCTCCATTAAGGAACGTGCGTGTGCTACGTGTATTCCTCCCTCCTCCCAGCCCCAGGAGGGGCTTTCTCTCCAGCCTAGAGGAAATCAGACCTCTGCAAGTCTTTTTTTTTTTTAAAGCTTCTGTTAAAGATGATGCCCATGGCCTCGGCTGGGAGACAGACACAGCTACACCACGGCAGCCCGACCACGCTGCAGTTCGGAATTTATTAGAAACAGCTGTCAGTACATCCTTCTAAAACATTACATGTCAATGTGCTTTATTGCAATTTTTTTTTTATTGCATTTTTTTTGATCTAGAGCAAGTAGGCCCAGGATGCTTAGTGTCTGGGATTTAAAAGCCCAACCATCTAGTAAAAGAAAGTACAGCAAAATTGTAACACACCCGGTGACAAGTACAGTGTTGCATTACTGAGCTAGAAACTACAGGATGACTTGTCAGAAAACACTAACATACACTTGGTTTCCTTATGAAGCAGTTTGTCTCTTTTCTTTAAAAGTTAAACTACATGAATTCCTTTTTTTTTTCTTTTCTTCCCCCCACCCCCCTCCCCGACTACACCATAAACGACAGAAGAACAGATTTTACACAAATAACAAACAAGAGTACCAAAGTTACATGCTGGAATTCATCTGGAAAACAAAATAATTCAATAGCTTCTGGAGAAGCAGGTTCTTAACAGATGCAGTTTCCCTTAAAGAAAATAGAAGTCAAAGAAAAGCAGAAACATTGATGCAAAGGTTGTACAAAGGAGTGTGCTGTTATTTCAGCCCTCGACACAAGATCAAACACCCACTCATGCTTTACATTGAACCACACCTTGTACAAAGAGTCCACTCACAAAGGGACACGCACCAACACCACCCATTGCACATCAGCTCTGGACAGGGGGCACTGAGGGGCCACTGAAACGTGCAAACAATCACTGCGTCTCACAGGAGAGCAAGAGGGGTTTCTTTTGCTAAGCCTTTGCTTGGGACACGGTTGAATGCTTTGTCCCAGAGTAAGTAACACCCCAAATCAACTCTGCTTACAAATATAGTAGCAACCCCCCTGAGGAAATCCAGAGTTCAGCATTTCAGAAGCACATATGCAAGATGAACACAATAAACTCCTTTTCATTTGACAAAAAAACCAACCCAATTCTGCCTAAACACATGGCAGAATGTGCTAACGGTGAGTTTTGTTTCATTTTTAAGGGGCAGTGCCACTTACAGCTAATGCATATAAATGTGTACGTGAATATATTTTACATATATCTATATACATACAGTACATATACACACACACGCACGCGCACACACACACGGATGATGCAGACCATTACAATCCCATGGTGCAATAAACAGCCAGATATACAAAATTAACAGGTTTTCATCGAACAGATCTTTGCTGGATGTAGAAGTCACTCATGAAAACAAAACAGATCAAAACCCCGACCCAGCCGACCGAACGTGAGCCCCGCCCTGCAGCCAAGAGAGACCCGGGGGCAGCTCGGGGCCGGCCCCAGCATCCTACAACCCCCTGCTGGGGGGTGACAGTCACCCTTAGAGACCTTTTTTTTGTCTTTGGATGCAGTAACTCTCTCCAAACGATCCCGAGCCTCTTGCTACAAGCACTTGTAAAGTGCATGGGAACGGCGTTGCTGGATGCAGGGGGAAATACCGCTCCCCTCATTCGCCAATGCCGATCTCACAGAAGCAATCCCAAGGGAAGGTGGTGGAGGGGGGGCGTCAAATTAAAGCTGCTTTCTCTAATACAGGTTGATCAACGAAGTGGTTTTTTTTTTTTCTATCAAAAAGGGCCCATCTCACTTTTTTTCCCCTTGCCTCTGAAGCTCGTATTACATTTTTTAGAGGCAAACTTTAGAACAAATGGCCAGTATAGTCATAAAATATGGTGAGTCCATGCCAATAACAATTTAAAAAATGCAAATTCTGCATTAATTGTACGGAGCCAGCTCCAAAGACCAGCACTTCAAGCACTGTCATCATCTAAACAGTTAACAAGCTAAAGCTCCCAATCTGCCCCTTTGAACAAACAGGAAGGAACTGAAAAGATTTCAAGAGAGATTTTTTTTTTTCCTCCTTCCCATTCGGTGGAAAGTATTTCTGCCCACAGAATGCAAGATTCACAAAAATGTTGGCCAAACTTCACGTAACCCTGTCCAAAGCTGCTGCTCACACAGGGCTGAACTGGCTGAGCTGCCTGACGAACAGGCCGGCGCTTCTTTGGGCTGGTCCTTCCCCTCTCCCAGCTGCTCGTGTGCCAAGGGAAACAAGGGGATCAGCAGTGCAAGTTCCCTTCCCATACAGAAAGGGCAGCAGCTCCTCAAGGACTTGTATCAATTCCCTAAAACCTCTCCTGCACGTGCATTTAAGGAGAGTACAACTGGTTATTCCAAAGGAAAGGGTCTGCTCTGGCATCTCCTCTTATTTTCGCGGTTCCAGGCAGAGGTTTCTGCTTCACGGTCTGTCTCCTGCTTCATTGAACTACAACCAGAGGGATGCTTTAGGGTGCTGATCCTTCCCCTCCACTAAAGCTATTTGCTCTGAATGCAGAATTTGAGCAAGCCTGACCCCCCTTCCCTCACAGCATTTTTGTTCTTTGGGAATGTTATTTTGATTTTGCTATTGCAAAAGCAGAGGTTGCAAATCAACTACAAGGAAACTACACATAAGGAAACTTGATTTTAAACATGGTCTGAACAAAACAACCCCCAACCCATCATAGTGCTTTGTAAAACTGCATTTTGAACCTGTCTGTCTCTTACCCCTCCTGATCCACAAGCAGTACCTGTTTCATGTCTGCACAATGCAGCAAGCATACAAGACTCACTAACATTTCAGATTTTTACTCCCTGTTAGTGTAACAAAAAATAAAAAATAGACATTCAAGAACAGAAGCAAGATTGTTCAAGTACCAAATAAGGGGCTTTTCCAAACTTAAAGTGTGACACTCCTATAGCAATTCTGCTGTTTTAAACAGCCACAGCGTTCAGTTACAGACATGGTGCCACCTAAGCCTGCAGAGAGCCCAGGATTTGGGGCAACCAAGACTCTCCTCCTTCTCCTGTCCTCCCCAAAACAGCACTAAGTGTCAGCATTCATTTCCACAGTCCCATTACAGTTGCCTGGCTTTGTAAGGGAAAAACTTTGATTTTTACCCTGCTGTGACTAGAATTCAGCTGTGATTAAATGCAAGTTTTTTTTCCTGGGAATGGCTTTTGGTTGTGGAAGTCTTGCTAACACTAGTGTCAGCGAGAAAAGAATCAGGCCCATCACATTAAATGGAAAACTTCTTGAACACCTGCCACCTCAAGAGAGATGAGTGTGGAAAGAGCATTTTATTTTTGGCATAAGACGGAGGGCTGTACTGGATATAACTCTAGATTGCAACTACCAACAGTGCAAAGCAGCAACTCACTTCACTGCTGATGAGAATGAAATAAAAACCCAAATACAACCCCTTAAACTCCAGTACAAGAAGGTGGACAATCACACATTACTGCTCCACATGCTAGTGAAGCATCTGTTGGGACATCCCTCTGTTTCTAGGTTGGTTCTTCCCATGCTCAGGTTACTTGTAATCAATAAAGAAAGTAGTGGGAAAAGATTTGTAACTTACTAACTTCAAAAACATGGCACTCGTGGCTGACACAATGGGGCCTATGGCAACTGTGGAAGCAGGCCTGATCTCCATCCATACCAACACAAAATACTGAATCACCCCTAATTCCCTGCAAATATACTTCAAAACAGATTAGAAGAAACTGTGCATATTCGAGTTTCAGCATCCCCTCCCCCCCTCCCCCATTTAACACTGTGCAAAAGTTATTTATTTAACTCTACATATATACTTAATACAACATGGGTCAATGAGATCAATGCTCCTCTAACTGCAGCCCGGTACCAGATGGCTGCTACAACAGTGAGGCTACTTCCCCCTTTCCTCCTGATGTTCTGACTCTTAAAATTAAGACCTTCTCACATATTAGTGTTTTAAAAGAACTTGAGTTTCTTTGTTTTGCCTCTCTGTTCACATTTCCTGTATTTGTTTCAGGCTTAACAGCTGCTTTTCATCCTGCACCTCACAGGCCCATTTCTGATTTCTCAGTCATGCAAGTAAAGAACAGCTCCTGGAAGCTGTGGGTTTTCTCACAGGTCTAATGCTACTGAGCAAACAGAACCAGGCCAAGCATAATGAGAGGTGCAGGACCAAACCCTTGCCCCATAGATCACACCAGCTTCAGTTGATTTATATACCAATTTTCATTTGCTCTGTGAGCGCAAAATGGTTGCAAAAAGAATCTGTGCAATAGCACGTGTGAGTCAAAGGGGAACAATGGCAGCAGCTGGGACTTCAGGTGCCTAAACCAAACACAGAGATACAGTGGCAAAACAGCCTTAGGGAGACTGCTCAGAATAATGGAGCCAGTACAAGGAACGCAAGCTTTGTTTGCCCATATCCCTGGTCTGAAGGTTTGGGCAAAACAGAACTTCAAAGAACACTTCAGGATGGCTTATTGGCTCTGGGTCCATCATTCACAGCAAATACATCACCTGTGATCAGCAAAAAGATCTCAGGGAGCAAAGGGCCAAGAGTCCCAACTCAGTCACACCACGATAAAGCCAAGCTACCTTCACAGATGCTAATGGAATCACACTGTATTTACCTTGGCAGAACCAGGGCTGGAGCTTGGACCAAAACCTCACAGGATCAATCAGATTCCACTACAGGGAGACTTTAGACAGCCCTGTCCCACTATCCTGCTGCTGTCAGGACTACAAGGGTGTGCCAGGATTTATGAGCCTGGAAGTAGATCTGTGCCTGTTTAAAACAAAACTGAGCCCTACCTGAAACTGGGGCAGATGTAAAACACTTTGGCCAGGTTATCTCTGTCACAAAAGCAGGGATCAGAAATATGGGCCTCATCAGCCTCAAATGTTAACACTGCCAGTAAGAGAGTGCAGAGAGATCACAAGGGCAGGGAGAACAATCAGACACTCCTCTCACACAGTTTTTTCCACAGGCATGAGGCACCTGGCTATCATTTGTGCCTTTGAACTGATTTCCCTCATTGGGCATTTGGTCCCAGCCCAGCATCAAGGGAATGCTAGATGCCTGACAGGTGTGAGAATAGCAGCTGTACAGCTACCAGATTAGAACTGCAAATTAGCCAAAATGTAAAGGCAAGTTTCTTTATAAAGAAAAAATTCCATGTCCACAGACCATTGAGGAAACCATTCAAGATTTCCACTTACAGCAAAGGCTATGTCTCAATTTTCCATTTTTCCTTTTTTCCTGGGGAAGTAGAAGGGACACACAAGCAGATGTGGTTCATTTTGACATAGCAGCTTATGTGAATTTTATTCTTCTCTCACAAAGTTTTGGTTAAGCTTTGTAGGGTATCATTCAAACGAGTAAAAGTGGCATCTACACAATTCCTTGCCTGAAGATTGCACTCTGGCCAATTAGGAAGTGTTTGGGATGCGTCAGGGTCATTAGTGCAAAATAAAAAATGTCATGGCATGCCAGGCAACCAGACTACCCTTCCTGCAATGGCTGTCAGTGCTCCAGCCTTGTCACTTCCCTACTTGTGAATTCAAGACATTCAGTGAAATAATACTTCTAGTGTAAACATTATACATCAACAAGCCTGGCACTACTGCCCAGGCATTACAGAAAAAAGCCATTTGAACAGGAAATCAGCCCCAGGGTCAGAAACGGGTCTCCAGCATTCTCAGACCTGCATGACTGTCTGCTTCCTGTCCTGCACAATGGGTGCATTGCAAGGGAAACGCTTCCAGTAATGGGAACAAAAGTAACTTTCAAGGTTGCACACTGAACAATTGCTTTGCCAGTTGTGCTTTGATGCCAAGTGGTTCAGTTTGCCAAACTTAGCTCTTTTTCATTTTAGAAGCTTAAGGAATGGAAATAAGCTGCTTTGTACACTTTCCAGGGAGGGGATTTATTTGATGATTGCTGTAGTTGATGAAGCCCAGGACTACCCACTCCAGTATTTGACAGCAGCCCTTGCCAAAGGATGGTACCAGACATCCAATAACTGAGGAATATGGCTCTCTTCCCTTGCTGTGTTTTGCATCATGTCTAAAATAACTACAAGGGATTTTAGATTATACCAGGGTAAAATCTTGCTTGGCTGCAGTGGTGTGAGAGTTCAGAACCCAGCTTGCAAAGAACACATCAGAGGAGATCTATGATTAGCATGCTCACTTCTTACAACTGGAAGTGACTATACTCCACCAAAGAATTTGGTACAATAAGCCATCCAGAAGCATTTGATTACACCAACCTCTTCTGTACCAAAATCAAGTGTTACAAGAGTCTGTCACTGTTCAGCAAGAGACCTGCAGCAGGCAAGTGCAAGCTTCATTCTGGTCTACATTCTGAAGCACAGTATCATTAAAAATCTTAAAACAGAATCCCAAGCTGAAGAATGGGAGGGAGAGGGGGTGAAGAAAGAAGAGAGTGAGCAATTACATAAGATCAGACAAATTTAGTGTTTTGAAGACACACAATGTTTAGCTTTTCCTTTTATTTGTTTCAAGTTTTGGTGCAGATAGTATGTGCGGATGCTAATGCAACCTCCCCTGTAAGTGCTCGATCTAGCAACGAACAAAGTTTTGGCGTGTTCAGTTTGGTTATGTTTCCTTTAAGCAAAGACCTGTAGTGCCATTGAAACCAAAACTTTGTTACTGTTGGCAAAAAAATAAAGCAACTTTCCTTTTACAAGCATTTTTCCATTTAAATAAAAACCTGAAACTTTCCCACAATTCCTTTGGTCTTCTCTCACCAAATTCCAAGCTACCTCAAGACAAGCCCTCTTTTGGAAGTCCAGCTGAATCGCAGTGAAGCTGCTAAAATCAGCAGAGAAGAATTGCTGTGGCAGAGTTTCCCCCTAGTTTGTTGGGAGTTTAAGACTGAAAGACATTACCAGTGCCTCGGGTAGAGGCTTCAAATTGTGTCTACGAGAACAAGAGAAAACAAAATCCAACTAGAAGTCCCACTGAAGGTGCCTGGCAAAAAATCATCTCCATAAAATGATGCTTTGCTTCCAGTATTTTCGTATGCGTTGCGTTGAGTTTATTCCCCTCATAAGGAAACAAAAGTATCGGTGTAAAAGCACAGCTGAGCTTTTAAGGTAGCACCAGGACACCTACACCCAAGTTGTCGTCTTGTTGCTGCTAGGCCTCTTTTTGATTCACATTCACAGAATCACTTCTTGTGCAAAACAAGCAGTCTAAGGAGAAAGAATGCCCTCCGAGTTCTAATAAAAATTGTAGAAAAGAATCCAAGATAGCCAACGCTTTCCTCCTCCCCAAAATTTACCTGCAGAGAGAGGGGGGCATCTGTGCGTAGACAGGATAGGCAAGCCTGACATTTAGGGAATCATTGTGTTGGACAAGGGATGTCTGCTGGTAATGAAGAACCAAATCCTTAAGTGTGCTGTACAGGTTGTACGGTTCTGCAAAGCCGTAACCTCTTGGAGTGCTGTAGATCACACAGTGTTTCACCTCTCCATCAGCTCTGCAAGGAAAGGAAAGAGGAGAGTTTAACATAAAAGGACAAACCCAAAGTGACAGTCTATTAACAATTAACTAACGCAGCAGCTCCGTCAGTCACTGGATTACATAATGGAGGACCCAGCAGATGCAAGTGGAGGAGATTAATACAGTCTGTGAAGAAACAGTGCTTCAGGGCATGCGATTGAACACTCTTGCATAATAATCCACATAAGAGGGCTCTTCCATCCCAGCAGTACAATTCCCTACTGCATTGTTCTCCAAATGTTCCTTGGAAAAAAAGTCAAGAGCTGAACCAAGAAGGTAAGCACCCAAAATCAGCAATGACTTTGTGCTCTACTTACCTAGAAACCTTTCTACTAAGCAAAGAAACCAAAACCCACAAATTATCAGGACCTACAAAGTATTCCATGAAACACAGTGCTAACCTTCCATGTGCATTTTTTAATGTTAAGCATGGGAAGGGTTCAAGCTGATTCATTATCTGAAGCCATAGTGACCGAGTCTCTAACTTGGCAAAGCAGCTACTGGAACGCAGCAATTCCAAAGCTGCTAGAAAAACTTATCTGCCAGAAAGATCGGGTATTATGTAATCCCTGTCCTGGAGCCTGTTACAATCCCAGTCACATGTAGGAACAGGTTACTTTATGCCACCCCTTTGTAAGCCTGTAGCATGATCCCAACCAAACAAAAGCATCTCGTGAACCCCACATTTGAGTGACTGCAATGAACAGAACATGGAACACAGCAGATACTACAATCTTCAGTTACCTTGAGGTGCTAAACCTTCATATATTCATTTCTCAGACTTGTGCTCAGAAGCAATTAACCTCATGTGAAATAAATCAGTGAAAGCCATTTTGGACTCCAGGACAGGCTTGAAGGATTTTTAGATAATGGAGTCAGAGTATTTCTGACCTTCCTTACACCAGCATAAAATGAAGTGAAATACAAGAAATCAATGCAAGGCTGTGTGAATGCCATCAAAACTACTGCTCACAAATAATCCTCTGAAGCACCACCATTACCTTACACATACAAGAGAGAGATCTAGAGTTGGGCACGAAAATGAGAAATGAGGATGCTACACCTTTACAGCCCCACTTTATTTCTTCCCATGTGTCGCTTAGCAGGGAAGAATACAGGAGAATTAGGCCCTAACTTACTTATAGACTACAGATCTTCAAGTTGGGATACTTCAGAATTTTGTACTAACTACTGTGGGAACTGCAGAGGCTGCAGGACTACAGTTATTGCACATTCAAAGCACATTTTTGTTACAAAGCTTTCACCATGCTGATCTTCCTGCAAACATGCAACACATTCCAATGCGTAGGCCTAAACTAGGCCTGGCTTTTGTTCTCCAAAATAAAGAGCTGTGGTAGAGATTTATGAATTGAGTAGTTAGAACAAAAAGGAAAACAGACTTACACCACAGAACAAGCATAACATCCTTTCTTGCTACTCTCACGAATTAAAAATGCTCCATCAGGTTTCCCACAGAGCAAGTCTTCTGCTTGGATACGGTTGAGATCTCCAACAAACCAAGTTTTCTCATCATGATGTGGCAGGTTTTCATCTTCTTCATTCACAAAGTATGTGCTGAGAGGATAAATTTGTTAACCAGTGATCAGTAAAGGAGTTAATAAGCAGTTATTTTTGCAGAAATCATACAAAGAAATACCAGAATTGCCCAAATTGGGAGGTCGGGCTCCTAGCGAACATGTATTAAAGGCTTCCACTTAGATCTTGATTTTAATCCTACATGTTTCAGCAGAGTTGCTGCCTCACATGACATCACCGTGACTCCAGTCCTTTATTGAGAAACTGGTGGTTTTTGTTACCAACCCCACAAGAGAAAACACTTATTAATGGAACACTTCTCAATAAAATCATATGTGTAGTGACACTTACTCATCAATATTTTCATTTTTGATCCCCAGCCAGTCGTTTATTCGCTTCTGTCTCACCCCCTTGTGATTGAGCCATCTGCCAGAAGAAGAGAACATTAATACATTACTTCAGAGCACGTGTATGGGTTTTCTTTGTGAGCAAGCTGAAGCTCAGACACAAGACAAACAATCTGTGTCCAGCCCAGGGACATTAGGAGCTGGGTAACAGTATTGGTGAAATCAAGTGTGGGTATAAGCAACATCTGAGACACTTAACAAAAAAAGAACTAACATCTGTTGTATTAGCAGCCACACGTTTTGTTTATAACTAATTTTTCTTAAATTTTTTATTTACAGGAGTTGCAAAATGTGCACCTAGTTGGGGCTAGCTCTTTAAATAATGAAGTCATGAAGAGGCCAAGCAGCACTCAGACATCCCCTGCCAGACTGTAGCACCTTAGCACTAACAGAACTTTGGTTATGAAAAGAAAATTAAAGTCTCATTATCCTGATGGAAACAGCCATTAATCAGATTCATCAGAGACACTATTCTGAGGTATGGGTTAGGCTTACTTACACAAGATACTGATCTCTGATTTTGCGGAGCTGAATTAGGTCAGGCTTGATACTGTTCATTTTCTTATCAGTCTCCCTGTTGTCCAGAGCTTGTTTCTTCAAGTCTTGTTCCAGGCGCATTTTACTGTCATGGATCTCACCCAGGCGTGATTTTAATTTTTCATAGTTCATCATTATCCTGAAGATGAGTACGAGAGAAGAGGTCAAACCAGTCCAGAAGGACTGAACCTACTGGTAGCACTTACAGAAGAGTATCACAAGGACTACTGCAGAAGCAGCTCCTCCCTTTGACCACCTCATCCTTACACGAAAATTACTGTAAGAGTGACAGGCAGGACCTCTTGCCAGAGGGCCTGCAACCTTCAGTTTACCTTAATATATTTCCTTCTGGCAGAGATGCAGGAAGAAATTCTCCATATGAAGGTAAGCTAGAACAGATTCCTCCTTCACTGTCAGATTCAGTTTTTGTTATATCAATGATGCGAGCCCACCACAGGTATCAGCAATAGCAAGATTTCAAATGCAGACTTCAATTACTGTCAAGAGCTACCAGGAAGTAATGCTGCCTGTCTCTTCATTCCAGGTTAGTTTGCAGGTTTTGTGTGATTCAGGAAAATTACATCTTTTGCTTGTTAATTGTCTTTACTAAGAATGAAGCACCACAATTGCATAGTGAGATTGCTCCAGGTAACTGTTTCTGGTCCAAAAACCTCCTTCAGGTGGTTCATAAAGCACTATGTCAATTTAGGCATTATACCTGGCCTTTCTTCAAAGGCCCAGATCCAGGTTTTTCTGTTAATGTCCTCTCAAAAGGGCAGTTTCAAACAAGGCCCTTACTGAATTTGTTAAGATGATAGCTACTAAATACTGATCTTCTTTGAAAGCAACTAAAACCAACTATGGACAATGAGATTTACCAGATTTATGTACATTTCACAGTTTGCAAGTAAAGATTTCTCGGAATTATATTCTGAGCAAATCCAAATAGAAATGGGATAAGCAAATTAAATCATTATTTCCTGTTCTTTCCTGGTCCTCATCACAGTATCCCAATTTACTGAAGTTAAGAGAGGATAATCCAGAGATTTCCCAGCGCTGCAATTCCTTGAGAGGAGAGAGCTTTACTGAAGGCTGAGATACCTTGAGGGAAGGTCTTAGAAAACACTGAGCTTCTGAAGTGGTTTATATGATGCTGTAATGGCAGTGTCAATGTGGGCACCAGTTTTTCCAGGTAAGCAAACACAACCCGAGAGCTCACCGTTCAATTTCTTTGTCATTCCCCTCCCTGCGGAATCGCTCGATGTATTCTTTGCTGTATCGCTCTTGTGAGTGGCACTGTTCCTCAAATATCTTAATTGTTTCATTAAACGCTTCGATTGCAGTCCTCTTCATCTGAATTTCCTATGTAAGGAAAGAGTCCTTCATCATTTGTTCATAATACAGACAACAATGAAAGACTCAATCGTGTTCCCTAAACTGACCGAGAAGATGATCTTTTCTCCCCCCACTAAGTCAAAATGGGATTAATCAGCTCTAAATTCAGTCAAATGTCTGAGTAGGGTCAGGAAAGAACCAGGCAGACTTACTCCCTGTAAGTCTATCCTCCTCCCCTACAAAATGCTCTCTATTAGGCTGCAAACCCCTCAAATATTTTAGTCATATTTTCCATCTTAGTTTGCAGGAAGACTGCCAGCAAATCTCCCTCCCATATAAGAACTATCTTATTTTACAAGAAGCAGTCCAAATACCGTATTCACACTTCCTTAATGCATAATATCTGGTAACTGACTTGCACATGACTTCACAAAAAACCTGGACAAACCCCTCTACAATTCTCACTGCAGCATGTGGCAGCTGGAAATACTCAGCAGCCAAGGAAGAAGCCTGCAGTGTAAAGCTTGTAGTGTTGGCCTTCACAGCTTTACCTTATACTAGGAAAGTTCAGCTCCTCTTTCTTTCTTGCCCCACACCATGCCTCTAAGACTACCACCAATGAGCAATATTTACATCACTGTTATCACTGTTATCACTGTTTACATCAAATCTGAAACCTCCTTGCTCTATTCCACAATTTAGTAAGATTTTTCCTTATATTGCCTTTATTAGCCTTAACAGGTTAAAATAATTTTCTTTGCTTTTTAAACAACAAGAAACAGACTCTACAAAAGAGCCAAAACAGAACCAACCTGTGATGTTCTGGTATATTCTTCATACAATTTGTCGTACTCTTTGCTCTTTTCCTGATACTGAGCATGGTATTCTTGAAGCTTTTTACCTACTGCATCTATATTATCTTCTTTCACCAACTGATCCTGCACATACAAAGAGCTATTAAGTCTTCAAGCAAAGCAGCTTTTCCTTAAGAGTATTCATTTGTCCTCTTATGCACATTTGCATTTTACAGATATTAGCACCATGTTTATAATCCAGTTTCTAGAGAACACTGTGTCTAAACCTGCCTTCCTTCGTGCAACACGTTCCACAGTTTACAGACAGTAGGAACTGGAACTATGGGACACCAAGAGCTGTGCCAAAATACTAAACTTCCAAAAACACACCACACCTTACTTTCAGGATTGCTATCCCCTATTCAAGAAAGAAGGAAGCAAATTGCTTAGAATCTTAAGTTAAAGATCAGAGTTGTTTCTTTTTTTTCCAAAAAGCTCTGCAGTTCTTCTTCCTTAATGCAAGAATGTATCTTGGGCTACTGAATAAAAGTTTAAAAAATGTTCCTGAAAAATTTAGATGGCTATGCACAGAGTGAGCAGCTGCACAGCTCATATGGGTAGCACTGGCTAGAACAGTGCTCAGTGGGTTCACAAGGGTCCAAGGGGAAATTAAAAGGCTTCTCAGAGGTTCAACTCTGCTGCATGTCAGGGTTTCAATTCTCTGTTGGGCTCAGATGGAGACTGGAAACCTGATAAAATGTAGCAGCTTAGATGGTTAGACAATTTGGAAGACTCAAGTGAGGCCAAATATGAAAATTCACTTTTTTTTTTTCTGCTTAAAAAAAATAAAATAAAAGTCAGGCTATTCACAGAGAAAACCCAGAATTATATACACATCTGCAATTTTTTTCTTGTCTGCACTAATAGCTATTGGGGTCTGATGAAGATCTTACCTGCTGGTATCGGGACACAGGGTACATCAACTTCACATCGAGCTTCGGGTTGTACTGAGCCAGAGACTCATTGCGGTAGTGGTTAATGAGCTCCACAACTGAATTAAATGTCAGTGGATCAGAAAAGCCGTATTTTCCATCCCGATGATAGATCTTTATCAGTTTGTTGTTGCCACCCTTCCTGTAAAGTACAGTCATTCAGAGGTTTTACTGTGTTCCCCCCATCCCTCATCAGAACTAAGGCTGCTAACAAAAAAACCAGTGAAATTCCTGGGCAAGTGGCTTCCACACTGCACACCTTCACAGTGATTCTTTACACAGTAGCAGTATTAAGTAGTTTAAGAGTCAATACACACAGAATTATCATCAGATTATTTGAACAGGAGCAAAACCCAAAGTAAATCTCTTCCTATGTGTTCATTCTGGAGCCAGCTTATGGTATTTAAGTCCTAGCTTTGCCAGAAGTTTTGCAAGGGAAAAGGAGGATGCTGAAGGCTGAATAAAGGAGGCATAAGAAAACACAAACCCATAATTTCCTGCAATTCAGGGTTAATAACTGTATACAATTGAGTACAGATTTATACAATTATTAACAAGTCTTTTTGAGTTATGGGTGCTAATACAGGATACACGAACCTAAACAAAATCCTTTGAGAATTACAAGATTGTTGTAAATTTAGGACTTCGTTATCCAGATTTATACATTCTAGTGGTTTCCCCAAATATAGTGCTTATTTCTTCCCTTTTTTCCCCCAACAATGTGCTGTTTAGACACTGTCCTGTCCATCTCCTGTACTTACAATTTTGCCTCCTAAAGACAGCTGCATTCAGTAAAATAACCAAATTATGCCAAACCTTAGCATACAGGCTGTGAACCTTGAGGCAGAAGTTAAAGCAGAATTTTAACTACACCCTTGGGATCAAGCCTACCTTTAAAGCAATGGAATTTCACGGCAGGATCAAATACCTGCCATATCGCAGTAACTCCCAAGGGTGTGCTACAAAGGCTGTGGCTTTTGTGCCTTGCCCACTTGCCTCTAACAGCCAGCCTTGGGAGCCTGTCAGAGGCAAGTGGCTGGGCAGGCTGGGCAAGGCACCAGAGCCAGTCACATGAGGAGGTCTCTGCCTAATGCAGCAGACAGGGCTGGGGCAGCTCTGGGAAACCTGCCACTTGCAGACCATTTTAATGAAGAAAAAAAACATGGCTCCAAGTCAGTACTTCCTAAACTTTAGATCAGAAAGCACATGATAACTCTTTTTACCAAGACATCGTGTTCAGTTCTCCAGAGCTGCAAGCTGATGAGGTATTCAACACTCTCTCATTAATCAAAGGCCTAGTTTATAAAATATGTTTTACCTTAGCAGTTCTGAAACTATGAAGCAGCTCTCCTCCCTGAGTCCCATCTAATCTACAGAGATCCTTAGGACAATGTTTAGTGAGGTACAGGACTCAATGCACAGAGCAGAACTGTCAGACCTGGCTCTTTGCTTATTTTGTGGTGTGCAGAACTGGGAACATCCCTCAGCTTGAGCCACATGAGCTTTACACAGCCAGGGCTGTCACTGGTATGGCAACAGCTCCTCAGGGTTTTGCTGAGGGGACCACAAGTGCTCGGTGCTCACCGCAGTGTCAGAGTGTAGTCTCCCTGCATCTTGGTCGATGCGTCACGCACCAGGAATGTTCCATCTGGCATATCTCGTAATTTGTCATTGACTTCTTCCCTGGAGAATGGAAAGGGAGGCAAAATTAGAAGTGCTAAGGACATGATCATCTTTGCCATAGGTAAAACATCGGACCCAGCAACACCAACGTCTGCAGAGTTCAATCTTCCATCACGCTCAGGCTCTCAAGTTTTTTAGGCCACCTACAGCAAGTCTCAACTCGTGTAGCTGTACTAAAGAAAAGTAGCCACAGTCAAGTGCCACTTAGGAAGGAGTCTCTGTTTAAACAACAGTGGCAGCTGTGACTCAGTTCACAACCCTTCCCTTTAATCTGCTCAGGTTTTAAAGTCCACACTGGAACAGGTGCCCTTTGAGAAGCCAGTCCTGACCTCTTAAGACATGGTCTCTAGAATCACAGCTCAAAGGTGCCTAGAGTTTAGTGCAGTTTTAGTCTCAAGAGGCTCATTATTGGCTTAACTCTGATCTTATTTACAGCCCTTTTAAACCACTACAACCTTGCTAGCTTCAGTTCAACTTTTCCTTATTTACAACTGAGGCAGAAGGATACTCAGTCCAGAGCTTTAAGCTAAACCAAGAAATCTTTTTCTAAAAGTGAGTACCTGTAAGCATTAAGAAAATTATTTCAGCTGAAGAGCTATACATCTTGCTTATGAGCAGTTCACCCAGATTACATATGTCACTTTATAACAGCTCCCTCAAAGGTTTTGGAAGCCCTAACCCCTTTTTAATACAATCATTTGGAAACTGACGTTTCTCAGGTAGCCTCAACATTCTTTAAGTGCTGTAGGAAGCCTAGTTGAACCTCACAAAGAAAAATCAACAGCAGGTTTTTTTGTTGAAATACTAAGGAACAAAAGTATTCAAAAGAATGACAAAGGAATAGGCTTAGCTTTGATTTAGCTCCCTGAAAACTATTCTGTTAGTAAAACTGACTCCTATTGAGCATCACATGTGTATCCATTTACTCGTCTCAGACCATTTTACAGATTGGACCCAGTCAACTCCTTTTTGAATGGACAGATATGACCTACAGGTTTGGGCCTGCAAGTTCCACCCTGGAGCTCATGACAGAATTTTCAGCACAAGTTCTTGACTGCAGAACATTGCTCCTGCCCTGATAGCCTGATGCAGCCTGTACCTGCTGGCTGCCAAACCAGGGTCATAAACAATTCCATCTTTACATGAGCGTGTATTGAGTTTTAATCTAATAAAGCCACTTCAATGCGATTTGCAGTGCATTAGCTCCGGCCATCATGGGCACTGGTAACTGAGGGACAAATCCACAGCCAATAAATTGATACCAATATTGAGCAGTTTTAAACAAACTCTGCCTAGTGGGTTTTGTGATCAGGTTTTGCCACTCTGCTTCAACTTAAAATTAATAGAAAAATATCTCTGCCAAGGCCCTTCAAAAGCAAGATCTATGAGGGTTTAATTTATAAAAAGATAAGAGTGGTACAATAAAGATATGAAAACCTTATTTCCCTTCTCAGAACGTCAATGAGCTCATGTGGCAAACATGCTCTTCTTGCCTCTATCTGCCAAAGTGCTTCAAAGTAGTATGTGCACAAGTTTGAGCAATTCCTGATCACACTCCCAGCACGCTCGCCTGTCCTCTTACAGCTCCAAATTCTAGACTCCTCAGAAGCGCCTTAAGAGGGTAAGAGACGACTGAACACTTCAGTTCTTTTGTGCAATTAAGCATATAAAAACAGGCCTTTCATTTTCTGAACCAAACCCAAGCCATCTCTTTCTCAAGTACACAGAAAAGGGTTTTCTTAAGAGGCAAAACTTAATTTCTTTGGTATGTGTCTCTATCATCTGCTCAGTATAGCTGGGTGATGGTTAGCATTCGTAGGAGCTATTTTTCATATCACCGTGTAATAGAAATTAATACAGATGCAATTTAAAACAAACTTTAAAGAAACCAAAAATAAGAATGCAACTCCTTTTATCCTGAAATATTATTTTTATACTGAAATTTTGTTGAACTGCATGCATTCTAGGATTGCATGCTTACAACATTTTATTAAATATCAGATTCAGAAGCATTTTTATTCCTTTTAAAGATTGTGTATCTGGACAAATTTAGAAACTCAAAAATTACTGTCACCAAGACTGGCAATATCTGCACCTGAAGAGCAACAACTTAAATATCCTGAATCCAGCTGAATACTTTCACTTAGATGCTTTGCCAGGCCTAGTCCTAAAGCATTCCCCTCCTGTAAAATCCTGCCTGAAATAGGCATGTTCTTTTCGTCTTGAATTCTAGCAGGCTTATCCTACTTTTAACAATATATATTAATACATTTTAATTAATATATTCTACCAATATTGCTTACCTTGAGATGTCCCCCCAGTACCACTCTGCTTCCTGCAGAGAGAAACTGGAATTGTCCTTTATTCCATTTGTATTGACTGGAGTCATTGGTTTGGGGGGCTTTGGAGGAAGAGCTGAAAATGAAAAACAGATTAAAGAAAGGTAAACAGGAGAAAATAATCACTAAACTGTTAATGAAGTATGACAGTAAAAAACCAAGAGAAAATGTGCATCTTGAACTCAGCTTTCAAGCTCTCTCAAACCAAATGGAACCTGTAATCATAAAGGAAGTCTGAAGTCAACTGTTCCACTGTGATCCCAGATTTTCTAGTATCAAGCACTTGTGTGAGGGAGGGGAAAAGGAAGGAGTATGAGGAAATGTGCGTTTTTGTTAAAAGAAGACTGGCGCAGGCACGACTACAAGGGCAGGTGCCGCCTAAAGCTCCAAACAAATGACAAAGGTGTATTGTGCTGGAAAGCCACAGCCTGGAGAGCACTGGGCACCACTGTGGAAAAACTCCAGTTGCTCAGGCATCACCAGTCCTGAAGCCAACCCACAACAGCAAACAGGTGAACTCTTCATAGAGAAAAACGCTGCTAGAGAGCAGTGGTGGCTGGGCAGGGCTGTATCTGTCATAGACCCAAGGTTCATGTTGCACACTGCGTTTGTCATTTAGGCTCCTGTTTGGAACAAAGGCTGGGACTCTTTGAATACTACAGGACAGGAGCTGATAAGGGAAGGGGACGGAGGATGTTAGGTCCCTAGATTAGAGTGCCTGCACCACTTTGCATAGCTGAAGTGTTTACTACAGGAAAGGGGATGCTACAGATGCCCAACACACAGGCAGAACTGCACACCTGCAGACCTGGTGCATACCTGCCCAGAATTCCCCTATCCTGAATTCATGGCAAACAGGCTTTTACTTCCATTCTCAAAATAGGTTACACAATGTAAGGGCATATAAGATACCAAAGCTGTTTTCTGTCTGGCCAGTTTTTGCTCAAACAACTTTATCATGAACCTGACTGTAAGCCCTTGAATCAGTAATTCAGCAGCCATAGGCACATTCATGTACTGGGAGAGACTAGTCTCTGAGCAGAAATGTATTATATATTTTCTTTCTTATTTTCTCTGGGAAAGGTGTCCTGAATGCTCTCCCCTGTTTTGCAAAGACTGGATGCTTCATCAAGAACATTGCTACCGAAACTGAGCATTTTTTAGGCATTTCATGAGACTGTTTTACAGAGGGACAGGTCACTTTTGCATTCAGAGTAAGAAAGCAGCTACACCACATTGATTTGCTGCTAGCACGTTTCTAAGTGAGACCCTGAACATCTGTGCTCCCAGCCCTGTGCCCTCGCCATCAGATTACACAAGCACCAGCGAACAGGCCTGACACGGTGACAACAGCCATCTTTCAGATGCACAATCCCCGTGTACACGCAGAAACACAAATAAAGGCAGCAGAAAGAAGATTTTGATCTCCAGCTCCAGCATGGAATGGCTTAGCACTGAGAGGTGTGCTACTTGGCACCATCCATCTGCTCACCTCCGAGCCACACCTCCCACATTAAAGAAGAGAAAACAGGCTTCCAACTGCAGTTCCAAATACCATTTCATGCTGAATATCCAACACAGTAACTTCACTGTTCTCTGACAAACCAGTAGATGCTTTAATTGAGCCAATCTAAACTAAATCTGAACCTTGACCCAGACGTTTGCACCCTGGGGTTGCTGACCAAACACCTGATTCAGATAGCAGCATTCATTCTGCGGGACCAAGCATTAAACCGTAGCATACAGGTTCTTTTTACGGGGTGAGCTGGGAACTTTCAGGTGTGCACACATCTAGTGAGGCAATAACAGGTCTTGTTGTAAAAGGAAGGTAAAAACCTTCGGATTCAGTGAAGTAGCTTCCTGGTTAGGAAGCTTCAGTTATTCCTAGCTCAACTACTACGGTTGTTTGTGTAGCACACAAGTATTTGCACAAAGCACCATTGAGAGTAAGACACGGCTCCAACCCTACTTTGCTGGAAGCTCCCAGCCCCATCCAGGGTCATAGGAACATATACCCAGGCTAAGCCTGTAGAATCACTTGTATTCACTGTGCTGTTCCATCTCCCCCATTCAAAGTTCCTGAATTAAAAAATATCTTCACCTCCTCCTTGCTCCCAACATCACATCTGGGACAGGACAGCTACAGCAGTTCTGAGTCTCATCAGTGACAGTAAATTTGAGTTCAGAAAACCTGTAGATGTTCTGACCCACTCCAGAATGTTTTGCAGGCTCTGAGTCATCAAAATCATATTAAGTTTTACATAAAAAACATAGAAGAGTGCAGAGAGCTCTTAGAAAACTGTACCAGCACCTGCAATTATTTCACTGGCTCTTTCAAATTACGGCCTGGACGTATCAAAAACTTCAACGTATTTTACAGTGTAAAAAGTCTGTTTTACACTGGTAGTAGGGGCTTTCCAGAAGAGGCTTTCAAGTGTTCTCTAGAGTACTTGAATACTTCTCTAGCCCTCCTTGTAAGATTAAGTCTTGCTCCTTTATATACTGTGGGATTATTTAGCAGCTTTGTTAGGCTCACTCCAAAGCACTGGGTACAGAAAAGCAAACTAACGAAGACCAGAAAGGTAAGGAATGGGAGTTTGGACACAGGGGACTAGACATTACACCAAGTGTCCCTACTACAGGTGGCAGTTTCTCCTTTCCCTTAATAGCCAGATATCAGTTCTCACTATCAGGACGTTGCCTACAGAACTTCATTCTGCATGAGAAAATTGGAAGGAAATTCTTTCAGGGAGAAGAATAAGGCTTGGACCAGTTCCTGTAAAACCTGACTCATGGAAGCCAGTCCTTTATACAATAGACTTTTGAAAAATGCTTTTTAATAGCTTGCACATTTCAAAAATACAAAACTATTTGCAAGGGTGGATCCTGTTTCCAGAGAGCTATGTATCTAATTCTTTACTTTCAATGCTTTGAGTTCTTTGAGTCATAATAGATTTTCCCCTGTACTGGATACAGAACTAGGCCTTTGCTATTGCTTTACCCCACAGACCAACATGCCCATCCATTTCAGCATTCCTTGGCAGACCTCTCAGCCCATAGACTTTAGTCTGTACAAATGAAGAACACTCACAAAGGTAGTTTAAAAACCTCACAGCCCAGCCCCTGTGATGACACAAGGGGAATATTTTGTAATAGCATGGCAAGTCTACTGCAACAGAGCAGCATCCACCACACTGCTGCTCTCATAACACTGGCCCAATAGGCAGCTAGAAGAGGCATCCTTAAATAGCTTTTGCTTAGTACCTAGATGGTACTAACAACCCTGCTAGGAGAAATCCTGTGCTGTTTTTGAGAAGCTACAGAGAGCCTCAAAGAGTCCACAGATTTTGATTTTAAATTCAAAATAATCCAGTTTTATATACTTTATACTTTTTTTATACTTTATATACTCAATGACTATTAGAGAGCTAAAATCCTAGAGTAAAGTAAAGTAAGACTGGCTTGACGTCAACAGAAACGCTTTCAAGAGCAGCCGTGTTTCTTTCCATGTCACTGAGTCCAATTCTGATCTAGCCACAGGCACAATTTTACTTTATCTCAAAACCAGCTCTGATTAAAGTGAATGATCCTGATGGTTTCTTGCCTCTTTTTTCCTGGGAGAGAAAGAACACTGATCACAAGTGATTAACAGCACAACAGATCTATCCATTCTAATAAAGAACTGTCTCTTAGCACCAGATACACAAGCATCCTTCCCCTACCATGTCTCTAGGACATCTTTAGAGCACAGATCTTTCCAAATCCCAAGAGGTGACAGCTCAGTTGTACCCTTCCACTCCCACATGAGAACATTCCAAAGATCAGGTTCAGCCCTCAGTGACCACCTGGCAGTGAGAGCAGACTGGCTCTCCCTTACACATTCACGGGCAATATCTGGTTTTAATTTCTTTAGCAACTCTAGTTCCCTCTTTCAAGCTTTCCCAGGCAGACTAGCTTGAGCTAAATCCCAATCCCAGCTCAGTGTCACCTAGAAGGGGGAAATAAAAACGAGCCAGTGGTGGAGCAGAGGGATGGCAGCCAATGTGTGCCAGGCATGGGATCGGATGTTGCTGACGTCAGGGCCCGAAGGCTGCCGTGCCATTTCCAGCAGGTATCTTCAGCTGAGCTGCTCCCAGAGCTGCTGCACAGGCCCTCAGAGAGAAAAGCCTGTGGACTGGGATCTGCCAAAGGTAGTTTTGGGATCGTTTCTTGACTGCACAGAACTGTTTTTTGAAAAGGCGACTCGTGACTTTAACCGACTCAACTCTCTGAAATTCAAAGCGCCTCCGACACCAAGGCAAGCAGGAAAGCTGGCAAGTGTCTGAAGTCCAATGCCGCTGTATTTCTTTTAAAGTCTCTTGTAAAAAATCGTAGGCTATATTAATCCTGAATTTAACTGCAGCAAAGTAGGCCGTGACTTCAATGAGATACACGCATTCCCCAGTCAGGTTTTGAATAAAGAATTTTACAAGTTTACATGATCTAAGAGCCACCGAGCCCTATGTGTGAGGGTTTTCAATGGCACTGATTCAGGAGTAAAACAGGAAGAATGCATTGGTTTTCCAAGTGCTATATCCCATGCAGTATCCAGTCAAGCAGCCTGTTTCTTCTCTGGCTGCAGCATTTGTGTACAAAATCAACCTGCCAGTAAATTAAACTCTAGTTTTCAATTTTAAGACAGATGCCACTTAGTCTAAGAATGGCTCCACAACTTCCTTCTTCCAGTATTTTCCAAGAGCTTCAAGCCAGATACTTAAAAGCACAGCAGGTTTAAATGCAGCATTAAGTCTACCTTACTGTTACAAATAATCACAACTAACAAGTACTCTGACAAAGTCAATTTTAAGTCCCTCAGCACTTTCCTGGGCTTGTTTACTAGCCTTCTTTCTGATGCTCTCAATCTACTCTCCCGCCACATTGTGACAAGCAGAAAACAGATCAGAGGATTTCCAAGACAGTTACTCAGCTTCAAAAAGGCTGATGTACAGTAGATACCATGCAAACTGTAATATAAAGCTCTACAAAGTCTCATTGCTATGGAAACATACAAGTAATCTGTGGTTAGGCCAGCTAACATTTTAATGACATAGTCCTTGAGGAGAGAAGGGTTTTCCCTTTGGAGATACAGATGAAGACTTGGAATGAAAATGTAGGCTAGCTTTGTTGAAGAGAAAAATTCTCCCCAATCTTTAACTGCTCTCTGCTGTCTTACTCAATTTCTCAAACAGTCTTCTCAATTTCTCTAACACATTTCAGGCAAAGCCTCAAAATCTTTCCCTCCCTCAGGAGTCCTGTACTCGTCGCTGCTGCATGAGAACCCCTCAAAGACACCTGTAAAAAAAAGCACAGGCTTTTGCAGAGGTTTTCCAGCTGACAAGGAGGAGGGTCGTGCGCACCTGCTGACAGCAGCTCATTCCCCACCACGGGCAGGTAAATTATCTTGGCAGCTCCACATCTCAGTTCTCTTGCCAAGACCCCTCTTGCAGAGCGTTGAGCACCGATGCCCTTCCAAGCTGCCCTTCCTCAAAGGGCAGCTAATGTGCACAGAGAACTGCTCTGGGAACAGGGAAGGAAGCTCCTTGATGGAATTATTGCTGGCCACAGAACCTCAGGCATGCTCACATTTTCACTCTCCTCCCCCAAAATAGGCGAGATGCCAAGGAGTAAGACATATTCAAAGAATTGAAGTCTTTCAATATCTCATTACAGAAAACAGCAGACAAGTTGGCAGAAAGCCAGGCAGGCTTCCAATGAAAACACTCCCATTATAGCTTTGCTTGTGTTTCTATGAACTTTCATAAAAAACAACACCTTTAAGGAATATTTCAGTCTTGATTAATTGGCTTTTTTGATAAAGATCTGTTTTGTTTGAAAACTCCCCAGCTATCCAGCCCTCTCCCACACCTCCCACTCACTGTTTGACCTCCTACAGCCTGCCAGGCTTCTGCTGCACTCTGTTCCTCATGAGCATCCACAGCTACTGCACAGGTTAAAATATTATCTGCTCTGGGACACCTGCAGAACAGGGGAAGACAACAGTGTGTGAAGAGGCTGGGTCAAATTCAGCATTCCTTTGGGCATTTCAAAAGCATCTCTCACTACTTTGCAAACCCTGTTACTTCATGGGCTGAGACATAAGAAATGGAAGATGCTCACCGTCAGACAAATGACATGGAGATCTTCAACTTCTGTACTAAAACACAGCTCCTCCCCTGCATTCCAGCCTTTGCATGAAGGTGCAAAGCCAAAAAAACTCTCAGCTTCCCAATTATCTTCAGTGCCCAAAGAAAAACTGTTTTCCTTCCAACCCAGAGCCCAGTGTAACTGCTGCAAAGCTACAGTAGTGTCAGAGGTTCCACAATCGACAGGACTGAGGTGACTGTCCCAAAATTAACATGAGGAGGATAAAAAGGATAAGTCTTCTTTCACCTACCAGGCATAATTAGCACACTCTTAATAAAGTGGAGAGGTTTTAGAACTTTTGCCATGTTTCATCACTCAAAGATTATCACTACCCAGCATCACATGCCCAGCTCACACAAGGAAGGAATAATTTTATCATGCAGACAGCAGGCCTAAGCTTTTGCCAACTCTGGATGGAAGTTCATGACAGACGCTTTATTGTCATGAAAATTTCAGATATTCAACAAGAACACTGTACTTTACAGTATCAAATGTCAGGTCTAGAAGACTACATAGCAAAAGTAAATGTAAAGTGCAAGGAGCAAGGAGTTTCTCCTTTTTGCTTTCTAACTAAAGCAGCTCCTCATCTGCCTTCACAGAAGAAACACCGCAGCATGTTTTCTACTCCTCCACAGGCATAGTCTTCAAACCACTATTAAAAGTACTCTTTGGTCAATACATGGCAATAAATTTTTTGATAAGAGCAAGGAAAACACAAAATTCAGAATAAGCAAGGAACTGCAGTGATTGAGAATGAAGAAGTGGCTTTTCATTGTGGAAGAGAGGGAATGAAGTCAGGCCCAACCAGTTAAAGCTATGGCTAGGAGACATACCAAAGCCAAAAGAAAAAGATCTTTTAAATAATAACTAATTTTAAATAATAACTAATTTTAAATAAAAACAGCTCAGGGCTGTTTTCCCCAGATATTTCAAAGACTAAACATCCATCCAGATGTCAGGTATAAATCTCACAGGGGATCCAATTCACAGAAATAATTGGTGCTACTGAGAAGTTTGCTGCACAAGAGGCTATTTAAAAATAATAATAATACAGCTGCAAATGCATATGATTCTTGCTGCTCTAAGCAGCATTTTATTTCAGCTTACCACTAGCTCCAATCTTTCAGAGCAATATGTAAAATCATTCCTCATACAGTACCTGTCCTTGTGCTATGTCAAACCATTTTCTAGTTATCAAAGTAAAAATATTTCAACACTGCCTAAATTGCTAAGAGTGAGCCATCTAAATCAAGATCAAAAGGTGCATTTCTAAATCAAGACTCCAGGAGAAATCTGAAGGTAAAAAAGTATTCAGAGGGAATCTGTTGTACACTTTGTCATGCGTTATCTTTTTTAAGAACCTTGATCTCAAAGGAAGCTCCACTGAGGCAGAAGTCCCAATCCATGGGATCCCACACAGGGCCTGCAGAAGGGGAGATTCAGAGCAGACATGGAATAGTCAAGCCTGGCCATTGCTCATGCTCAGATTCAATCTCCTTACTCAGTACACGGTGATCTTCAAAGTATTTTAATGAAATCCAATTCAGAGCAGCAGCTTGACTTCTCTCACTGCCCCAAAACTTATCAGTGAGACTGTACTGTACCCCTCGAACTTAAAGGATCTTAAACACTCATCTCATTTATTCAAGCTGCCTTGTATCCTTCAAGAGGCACTCTAGGAGACAGGAGATGAATCAGAGTAACAAAGCCAAAACCACCAAAGACTTCTAATTTGACACTTGGGAGCAGTTCCTTGAGGGCCAACGATGCAGATTGTGACAATGTCCCCAGGATGACTACACAGGGCAGAGCAGAGCAGCAGGAGTACTGACAGCCTGGGAAATTCAATTGCAACGTACAAGTTCAGGTTGTAACAGACAACAGAACTTACAGGCATAACATTGTCAATGAACTTCTCATCCATTTAACCTCTAAGACATTTTTCCAGGACAGGTGTTGAGTGCAAGCCCTACTGCCCACACTCAGAAAGCCCCACACGTCAACAGTGAGCCAAGTTCCCCCATTACAGCAAATTTTCCTGAACTCCATTGCAGCAGCTGTGTCTTCAGGGGTTTTGTTTGGGTTTTTTGAGGGGAAGGATGCAAGGACGAAAAAAATTCCTCCAAAAGAAAAGATGATTTTGTGCAGCATCAGATTTTAGGGACTTGAGAGACAAAGTTAGAAGGAGGCTACAGAAGGTAAAAACCTGAAAAAATGGCTCCAGTAGATTTTCTTCTTTCAAGGGTTAGAGGAAGAAACCAGCAGAGAGTAAGCAGTAGTTAATAAAAGGAAACAGGTGGTTTATATTTGGAAGGAGAAAACTGACCTGAAGTACAAGAGTCACAAAGTGACACTGAACCAAAAGTCAAATTATTTTGTAGTAAAAGAACAAACAATATTAAGGGAATAAGGAGCAGGTTGGTATTTTCATAATTCTTCCAAACCCACCAACTTTTGTGCAGAGAAATGTGATGGTTTTGAAGCCATTTCTAGATAACTATGTGTCATCTTCAGGGATATCTGCTTTTAGAAGTAACATTCCTATGAACTATCACTAAAAATCACAAAAACTGGTAGAGTCTGAGTGAATGCTGGAAGCAGTCATAGGCTGAAGCAGCTGAAGTATTTAATCTCCTTTTTCAAAGTGCTCTGGATGGAAGGCATCCATCTTGAGTGTGCTGCTGGACTCAAAGCCAGTGAAGATCCTGGATCCTGTTCAGCCGCAGGAAAGGTCATTGTGCTTCGGCATCAGGATTCACCAGGCAGCTGGTTGGTGTTCAGCAGGACAGCTGGAGTCCCTTCTGGAAAGGGCTACAAGAGGCACCACCTGCACTTTGCCTTTTTTTTGTACTGTATGAATCCTTGTAAAGCTCCCTGTATATAGACACTTCCCTTCAGAACTAGAAAAGCTTAAGGTACTGGAATATATTCACTGGAACATTGCAGAATCTTTGTCTATTGAGTGGAGGACACAGAAAACATGAAGGACAATGAAAATATCTTCTAAAGAAGTTACATCCACTCACACTGATTGGGGACCCAGCACCAGCTCATTGCTGTAGTTTATATTATGTGGAGAAGCGAATTCTTGCTTACTTAGCTATTGTGCAGACTTTAACCTGACAGAAGAAATGAGATAAAAAGCAGAAAAAAGACAATCTGACTCATTTCCATAGGGGCACTTAGTACATGAGCAGAGACTGTTCCTTAAGCATTACTCAGCAACCTACTTTACAAAAATGAGTTTTCCAAAAAATCCAGCTAGAACACACCTTCTGCTTTAATGGGACTAAAGTTTTACAGCAACCTGTTTCAACACAGTTAACAGTCTTTCTGACAATAATAAACCCTAAGCTTTAAAACACACAGGGCATGCTGATAAAAGTATCCTTTATGCTTCTCCAGCTCTCTGCCCAAAAAGTGACTCACTAAACAACCAACATGAGGTGATGTAAGGCACCCAACTGCGTTCAGTCCTGCGTGCAGATGTGTATGACCAGCTATGCCTCTGTTTTCCCAAGCTGTAAAGCAAAGATAAGCCCAAATAACTTCAGTCTGGAATAAGATAATCATGCAGGCAATGGCAAAGACAGAAGTCAACTCTGCTTCTTGAGAAAGCAATAGCCCCCACAGGAAACTCCACAAAGAGCTTTCTCCTTTTAAACAGGTGAAACCGAAACAACACCATGATTAACTCCTGTCAGGAATCATGCAATACACAAAACTGTTTGGAACAACAATTGCAGAAATAACATTTGCTGCAAGAACACATGTTGAAGAGCTTGGTTTCTTCTCAGAATGTCCCCTTGTGTTTTAGTTTGCATAAGCCTGTAGCTTTACAGAACAGAGCTGAACAACTCCTTTTAGCAAGCTTTCCCTCCCCAACTATTTCTACATAATCTGAAAACCTAGTGATAAACTCAAATGTTAGCCTTTTAAAGCAGGCTCTCTCATCTCAAGCAAAACAGCATTTCACTTTCTATTAATGATGCTATTTTTTGTGGTCATGTATTTAATTGAAAGCTGATGAGTGATATTCTTTAACAGTTAGAGCCATCAAAATGAAAATGAAATGCAAGGAATGCAAAAGCAAGCCTAAAAATGCAATCAGAAGTAAAAAATTGTTACAGCAGTCATTAAATGAGAAGGCCAGCAGAGAAATCTAGGTGTAACAAGAACAGAGTATAAGCATTTCACACCACTGTCCTCACAGGAGCTGAGACTCCAATCCAAACCATTTTCCCAGATATGCAGAATACAGTGACTGAGCCCTATTTACTCCCTACTCTAGCCCAAATCAGCCTGCACAAACTTCCCTTCTGTAATAGGGAAACTCTCAATCCCAAACATCTACTTTTTTTGAAATATGATTTCCAGCAAGACTTGAATTTGCAAGAGACAGTTGAAGCTACAGTGCTGTTCTTTTGAATACATGCAGTAGCAGAACTACTTTTTTTAAGATGTGTAAGAACAGAACTTTTCTTTGATAAGCTTCTGGAGTCAGCTCAGATAAGCTGAAGGACAACACTGACAATGCTATTCAAATTTGCATCTGTTCTCCCACTGGAAAACTAGTCAGGCATAGACAGGCAGTGTTCACCTACATCTGGCTACTGTGTACCACAAACCCAATTTGAGAAGCCACATTTAGTTTCCACTGTAACACTGATAATGATACAGCACGCCTGGTATCCCAGTAAACACTGCCCTTGAGCTTAGAACCCTGTATTTTCAAAATTACAATTATAGTATCGCTCCTCTAAAATAAGGGTTGTCAAATTATATATGAGAAGGAAATAGAAACTATAATGAATAAATACAGTTTTTCCCTTGAATACTTGTCTCACTCATACACCAGCAGCACTGCTTCTACAAAGCAGACTAAACTAAGCAGCCCATAGATTATTGCTCCCCCCACCTAATTATCAAAAGATTTTGTAGCAACTGCATTGTTACAGCATATGAGGCAAGGCAAAGTACCGTTCTTGAAAAAGACAACTGGATCAAGTTATAAATGTACTTGGTCATATTTCAGGGTTCAAACAGGTAGGTTCCATATAGCTTTAGGTCAAAGAGTTATTGCACTATCTGTTCACAGAGCCCATTCTGCACTACGAAGCCTACCTTAAACTTGTGGTTTTCTTCATAACCCACACAAAGGAAACTAACCTCTAATTTGTAGCTGAGCCAAATATCTTTGCTGACATCTGTATCAGAAATCCCAGCGGAACACTCTTACTGATTTTCATCCAACTGTGACAAAATGTATTCAGTGATTACACATTTTATCATCAACACAACTGATAATATATCCCAGATCTACAGAGGGAAAGACGTTGCTTAGCCCTACTAAACAGAAGTGAGGCAATACATAGGTAGTGGTGGTTTAGACACTCTGGTAACTTTTGCAGTCAATTTGAAATCCTCTGTTCAAAAACTTCTGTCAGTAACAACTTTTTGCAGACCTGAACTGGTGTTGTCAAATAAACTAAATTCAACCCAGAACCTATTTTCTTGTCTTTTCAGACAGCAAGACCCACAGCAACAACAAACATATGAGTGAACCCCTGACAGTTTCCTAATGCCAGAGCCAGCACATGATGCTGCTACAGCCACAATACTCTAACTTAATCCATCATTAGAAAGTTGAGAAGCTGCTATGTTAGCTATATGCAACTAATGGTCCCAGTTGTGTCTTTAGATACTGTTATTTTTTGCATGTAGTATTATTTGCCACAAAGAGATCCTCCCTTATGCCAGTGGTGCATGCATAAATGCAAAATAAAATGTAAGCAGAAGGAAAAAGCATGAGGTAACAGGAGTCACTGCTGGTTGTCACCACAGTGGCTCCTGTGTTAGTTGTACTGCTCTAAATCATGCTTTGTGAGGCTGGCAGAGCTGAATCCCTAGTTCCACCACTCTGTTTGGGAAAACTGTCCTACTCCTACGTTTAGGATGGATTAAAGCCTAGCAGAAAGTTTGCAGTCCCTTGTTGCCTGACTGCCTCTGCTCAAGTTGTGAAAAACTCAAGTGAGAGAGAGGTGTTATTGTTTTTATTTCTGAACTTCAGAGCAAACCTCATAGCAGAGAGGCTCCAGGACCTGCTCTGAACATCCATTTACACCTACAGCCCTGAACAGCAAACACGAGCACACTGATAAGCTGGTGCAGGTGCACTGAGGCCTGACAGAAGCTCCGTCTGCGCTGCAGGCTGCCTGCCATCACCAGATTTTATTTCTGCATTATTATTGGGCAACGCTAAGGTGGGTATTAAGACAGCCTGCCAAGATAAATTAAAGGTCTACTGGCCCTTAACGAGAAACAGTATCCCCACCCTCGGCTCGGAGGTTACGGGTGACACCGCACATTATGTTCACCTTGCTTTTGTCTTCTGCCTCAAGTTTAGACGCAGTAAAATGTAATCAGGGGCAGTCATGCGTGAGCCCAGACACTTGGCTCCCGGGATCCGCCAGCTCCCGGTGCTGCGGCACAAAACCCAAGCGGGGATCTCTCCGCTCAAGTTGCGGGAACAAAAGAGCGCTCCGGCTGCCTCGGCAGCGGGGCTGCACATCACTGCTCTGGGCGCTGCCGAGGGAACGCTGCCACCACGCAGCCTCCCAGGAGCTCCGGCCACCGCGCCGGGAATGCTGCACCGAAAACCTTCACAAATTTTTGCTGGAAGTGGGCCAAATGGAGCTGTGGTTGTTACCGGGTGCAAACGCAGTGACTTTATCCCGAGGCATGCCGAGTGTTTAAGCGTTCCAAATGAATTCCTCCACACTCCCCTTAGGGATGACCCATCATCCCAGGCCAGAAAACGCTTTCCCACCCTGCCTCTGGACAGGGAGAAAGCAGACCCCCTCTGCCACACTCTCCCTCCCTCCCCCTGCAATTTAAAAGTTGCAGTTCCACGAAATCAGGACACACGCATGGGGATTATCCCATGCATCATTTCCAGCTCTGGCTCATCTAGTTTAAAAATATGAAAGATAAAGTTACTGAACACTTCAGGGATCAGCCTGTAACACAAAGTCCTTTTGCTAGCTGGTGTTTGGACTGTGTAGAGCCTTGATCCCTGACAAGAGGGCTCCAATGATGGAAGCATTGGCATTATTAATGATAGAAGAGCTGCTTCTTAATGTAAACTTTGAAAGGCTTCCTAAGAATTTTGCACAGCCAAATTCCTGCACAAACACTGGAAAGTTGTTTTCTGACCAGTTCAGTTTGTCCAGCCCCTTTTAGTAGCCTCCTTGTACTAAGCCATTCAAGAGACTTTATTTTTTTTAAATAAAACCCCCACACTAATTGCTTTAAGTCACCTACAATGGGACTTGGGGTTTTTCATTTGATACAAGCACACACAAATACTCACCTCGTGAATAGTTAAAAATCAAAAGCCTTTCCAAGAAGGATATGCTTTAAAATTCACAGAAGCAAAGCGATTTGTCTGAACTTTAGGCTCTCAGGAGTAACATCTAAAAATAGGTAGTGTCAGCTATGCAAGAATTTAACGAGTAGTGGCCAGTATTGTGTGCCTGAGAGATCTGTCCAATTTTTAAAGTGTCAGAGTTACCAAAGGAAGCAAGTACAGGTCCCTGAGATCCAAAAATCTCAGGATGATCACCTCCTCCTGTTTTAATTAAAGTACCACATACCTCCAGAGAAAAATACAGCTCACTGTGCTGAAACAAAGAGAATAAACCACACTTGCAGATACATGCCGCGACTGAGGCACAGGTTGAAAAGCACATTCTGAAAGTACATTCCCCATAAAAGACACCACTTAGAAGTACTTATTTGCTATCAATTTCTCTGCAGGCTAACACTTTTGGTGCATATTTTACTGTACCTTCTGGCTGTACAGATCAGAGATCAGAGAAGATAAAGGCCCTTCAATTACCTTACTGCTTCAGCCTGTGTGACTCTTACAGGTATAGATACAGTTTCACCAGTACCCATTTATGCTTTAATTCATTACCAAAGAAAGGCTCAACCTCTCCTCCTCACAAGCCTTCCCTCCCTCTTCAGACACAAAAGAAACTTTCTGTCCCATCTAAAAACTTCAGGCAAGCGAGGGATAATACATCTCCCCATTTTCAGCACCAGCAATCCATGGAGGGGGGAGGGAAGGAAAAGTGCATCAAATCCTTTTGAACAAGGTTATTAAGTGTTATCAAAGTAACTGTGCCTCCAGGGATGGATTCCAGCCTGTTCCCAAGTATTATGCCCCCTCCACCAAAACCCAGCGACAACACACACCTCATCTGTCACTGCTGGAAGAGAGCTGGGGAGAAAAGGGTCTTGGAGACAGTAAAAGCGATTAAACTGGAACTGAATGGAGGTGGGTAAATCACCACCATCAAAGTGTTACAGGCACATAAAGGCACACAGGTGAAGGGGATAATAAAAGCGCTCCTCTAGGAGCGAATACAGCCGAAATATACGCTTTTCAATAAAGGCTTTTAAAAAAGGAGACGCGGGAGAGGGGCTGCGAGCAGCTCTCCGCCTCCTGCCTCCTTCCATCTCCCAAAAGGCACAATAAATTGCTCTTATCCTCCCACCTCCCTCTCAAAACCCCCCCCAGTATTAAAATACTTTTGCCCAGGAGACAGCGAGCTCAGGTCCCTGGAAAGTTTACACAAAGTTTAACTACAGATATTAATTTGCAGCCCCGCC
>VZTE01005518.1:3979024-4045214 GCA_013397775.1 Eulacestoma nigropectus | reverse complement strand
GGGAGAAAAACTTGCTGCTGCACTACAGGAGGCAAAGTCGGTGGATACTAAACCCACTAAATAAGGAGCTGGGATCTACGTCAGACTGAAAGAAGCAAATGTGTGACCCGGCTCTATTAGAGGCACCTCAAGACAATGGCTCAGTCCCAAAGTGGGAATCCACTTCACTGTCCCCTGTGTCCTTGCAGCAAGGGTGGGGATGCTGTTGCTTGCAGATGCTGCCCGGGTCTGTGGTGCTCTGGCCCCCAGCGTGCCACACACCAAACTCAGGCACCTCATCCTCAAAGTATGGCCCCATCTCTCTGCAGTGGGTGTGTTTCAGCACAGGCATTTTGGGGAGCCCAGCAGGTGATGGTATCAGACAGTGTGTCCTCCTTCCCTTTGCCATTGCATTTCTGCAGCTGAGGCCAAATCCTGCTTCTTGCAATCCCCTCTGGTGTCTTGGGTTGATGGGAGATTCCTGGTCTTTCTTGCCCTGGGCGAAGGATCACTCTGGCTCAGTGCAGGCTGGGCACCTGCCTTAGGTCCTGGAGCTGAATCAGGCCAAGGGCAGTTTTCATGAATGGAAATCCCCCTGGTTTTATTGTCTTTGAAGCCTGGAAACACCTGCCTGTTGCTCAGGGAAACAAAGCAGGCAGGATAAGGGTCTGGCAGCACCTCCCCTTTGTTCTGTGTCCTTCCTGGGCAGCCTTTGGAGCCCAATCCTGCCAGCACCCTGTGCCCCGCATGGCTGGTTAGGAGTTGGCCCTGTGAAAATCAAACATCAAAGGGCTCTTCCAGCAAGGGCTATTTCCACATCAAATGCCTACCTCCAGTCCTGGGCCACTGGGGAGAGAGCTCTTCATAAAAGGAGAGGGAAGATTAATATTATTTTTCAAAAGTATAATGGGAGGTTTCCACCCCCCAAGCACTTCAGAGTTGGTTTTTGCACAAAGCCAGAATAATTTCAACCCCAAAGGAAAAAGAAAAACACATTAGAGGAGGTTATAAATGCCTGAAAAAATAGTTGGTCTGAATAGAAATGTTCAGGTCACTGTCACTTTAGGGGCTGGAAGAGGCTGCTGCTGGGAGAGCCTGACTTTCCCATAGGAATGCATGTCCTCCATCCCCACTCAGAGCAGCAGGGTTGTTCTGGATGCCTGGTTGAGCACAGGGATGCGAGGAGAGCCAAAGCCGGGCTGTTGGAACTGCAAACTGGTGAGAAGAGGAAGGAGAGGACAAGGGGTGGAGAAGATGCTGGAAGCACTCTGTTGGGCAAGCGGAACAGGAAAACCCCGCTGTGAAGCACAGCCCTCCCTGAGACTCTCCGGGAGAAAGGCGGCATGAATCCGGCCGAGCGACGGGCTGGCAGCGTGCCTGGAGCGTGGCAGAGCTCTGCCTTGGAAAGGCACCTGCAGCCTCAGCATCTTCCTCTTACAAACATGCCACAGCATCGCGGGGGAACCACAGTCCTGCAGCCTGACAGCCAGTTTCTGCTCTGTGAGCATGAGCCATTGGGCCAGACGGGTGTATGAACAATTATTTGATCATTTCCACTGCAGGAACCAACTTGACAAATACCTCCGATTCACAAGCTTGCAGTCTGCTTCTGAAAAACCAGACTAGGAGCAAGCTTCCACCCTGGAAAATCCCTTGCCTGTGTCTGCTGTGCATCCTTTCCCATGCTGGGAAAGGTTGGCCCAAATGCAGAAGGCACCATGGAGCTGGCAAAGCTGCTCTGAGGCAGTGTCCCCAGGCTGGTGGGTCAAGGTGGCAGGGCTTAGCCGCTGGGAGGTGGTCTGTCCTTGGGTGACTTAGTGCCTTGCTTGTTTTCTGCTTCTTGGTCATTCAACAGAATGAAATTTTGCTAGCATGTACCTCACCCTCCTCTGGACTTGTACCTCAAGCATGTACCTCACCCTCCTGTGACCCTGGCATGTGAGGCTTAGAGCCAGCAGTGTGGGGTGAGACCGAGAGTGGTGAAGCGAAGTGTGGGACAGTCCTTAAAGCCCCAAACCTCCAAGTCTCTGGAGACATGCACCCCTCAGTGATTTTCACTTAAAAGGTGGGTAAGGGAGATAATACTTCTGGATAAGGAAATGCAAAACAGGATCCTGAGAGCCCAGGGAAACTCTGTTGGTTAAGCCAAATCTTGCCTTTTCCCAATGCTTGAAGTTACCCATCCATGAAGAGGGCTGGAACAGCCATCTTCACCCCATAAATCCCACTTCAGCCCTAACGAAAATGCTTCAGTGGTGCTTCAGGTTCATTTGCTGGCCACCATAGGGACAAAGGCTTCACACTGTCCCAAGAAAGCAGAAAAATCCCTGTGTCCCTCCGCTGGAACTGATGGCCAGAGGGCAATGATGCGAGAAAGCAGCAGCAAGAGGGTGGTTGGGCAGCAGTTTGTGGCACTGGGCTGGCATCACTGTGTGCCCCAGTATCCTTCCTCACCAGCTTCCTTGCGCACCTCGAGGCAAAGCAGGGGGGTGATGGCAGATGCTTCTCCCCTCCCCTAGACACTGGGGAAGTCCAGGAAGGTGGGGGAACTGTGGGACAGTGGTGCTGTGCTGATGCCGGGGTCTGGCACGCGGCGGGTCAGTGCTGGGAAAGCCAAAGGGCGCGCTGGAAACGGGAGACGCCTGGGGCAGGCGGCGGTGCCAGGAGGACACGGCCGGTTTGCTGCCTGCGGGACTGCGAACGCCCTGCCCAAAACAACTCGCTCACATTTACTGTAAGCGGCAGCCAGGCCGTCCATAGCTTGTGGCGAACATACCAGCCCTGCCTGCAGGAAGGGCTGCGGAAGCCAAGCTGGCCCCTTGCCCGGCGGGCTGGAGGAGGGGAGCGGGGGGGCTCTGCAGCCCTGCCCCAGCACAGCACCCTCAGCCCCGCACCCTCTGCCCACTGCAGGCCCCAGAGCCTGGCTCGGAAACACGTGAGGTGGATTTTCTCTTGCCAGGTGCTTTCTGCACCCAGTGTAAGGAGAGGGTGATGCTGTGGATAGAGCCCCCCATACTGATTCCACTGTGGCGGCACTGGGGCAGCTGGAGGAAAGGCAGGGTATTCCTGAGTGTGGCAGAAGCCCCTTGAGCGGCACAGCACAGGGACTCAGAGGCCAGGCTGGGTGCTGCTGGCTGGCAGCCAGCTCGTCCCTGGGGCACTTGGGGCCACGGCCGAGCCGGGAAACCCCCCGGCTGCACCCAGCTTCCGGCCTTTGTGCGTGGAGCCGGTGGCGGGGCGGTGGCAGTGGGATGGCTGCCATCGTGTCATCCTGGCCCGGGCTGCCATGGAGCCTCGCGTGTCCCTGCAGCCCGAGAGGTGCTGCCGGATGGTGGGAGACCACGCAAGGTCTGGCTGAGGGGACTCGCCGTCCCCTCCCACGCAGCCGTGCTGGGAGGGAAATTTCCGATATTGCCGGCTTCCCAGAAGTCAGGGGAGGTTTCATCCCTGGCTCTGCTGTCTCAGCTCACGCGTCTTTCCTGGCTCAGCCTGTGACCCTGGCATGTGAGGCTTAGAGCCAGCAGTGTGGGGTGAGACCGAGGGTGGGCAGCCCGTCGGGCCCGGCTGTGTGGAGCCAGCCACAGAGCTCCAGCCCTTCTCCTGGCCGCTCTCCCAGTCAGACCATCTTTGCTGGTGGGTCTCCCACAGCGCCACGTGCTGCCCCATGCCAGCCAGCTCAGCGACATCAGCACGTGCCACGTCCCTGTCCCCCTGCCCCAAAGCCTCACACCAAAATCTCCTGTTGAGGCACCGTGGCCCCTGGCAGTGTTGGGGTCACTGTGCTGGGGGTGCTGTAGGGGTGTGCTGCAGGGTCAAGGGCCAGGAGTTTTGTCTCTCCCCTTCCTGCAAAGCATCCTGCGAGGGAATGCTCATAAAAGGAGGGATTCTGCTGGCATGAGCCACAGAGATGGTGCCTACCAGTGGGCATAGGTGTCCTGGGCTCTGAGGATCAATGGGCCTGGCCTTGTGTAGGCAGTGGAGAATGTGGCTGCTCCAGGGTGGGATGGGGGAGTCAGGGGACACCAGCCATGTGTCAGGGGACACCGGCCATGTGTCAGGGGACACTAGGTGTCGGGAGCATGACCATATGCTACAGCAGCCATCCCAGCCTTCCCCAGCCACCCAGCACTGGCTATGGATGTTTTGTGTTCTTAAAAGAAATCCACCTAAAAACAAGGGACTGTGCCAACCAGGTGGCTCTCCCAGAGCTTTTGCCTCTGCTCTGTGTTTAAGCAGCAGTGATTTTTGCTCAGAAATGTCCAGATCTTTGCTCTGCATAGGCTCTGATTTTGAGCTCCCAAGGACTGAAGGGCTCCTGGCACCTTCCTCTCCCCTGTCTGTCCTGGCTGCAGGACCTGTTGCCAGAAAAAAACCTGAGTCTGGGACTCAAATGTCTGGCCCAAACCTGATGTGCCTGAGAGGAGGAGTGCTGACCCTGACCCGCGCAGCCCTCCAGCACCAGCTCGGGCTTAACTCTCTCCTCTGCAGGAAGATTTGAAGCCTTCCAGTTAAATCCGGGAAGGAGTTAGCAAGTCTTTGTGGCAGGCGGATTAGAGGCAGAGGTAAATGCTCCTGCTAAGTGTAATCTGGCTGGTTAAAAGCTCAGCTCAGCCTCTATCCCAGCATTGTCCTTGCTTCTTATAAATACAAGAGACAATTCTGCAAACACAGGCTTTTCCTATTGCCACGCAAGGGAGTGGCGAGAGCCTGTTGCCCTACCCCTCTCCCCAGGATATCATTAGGATTTATTACCACCCCCCCAGTGCCCTCCTTTCTCTGGGATGGGTTGGACACTGGCAGCCTCTGATCCTGCGGGTGCAGCAGGAGGGGGATTACAGCTCGTGGGGCCACAGGTCAGGGCAGGTAAAGGCAGCAGAAGCTCCTGACGTTGGGGAAATGGGACTGGGGGAAGAGCCAGCGCCCTCTTTCACCCCACAAGCCAGGGCATCCTCCAATCCCATGCCCTGGGGAGCCCTCTGGATGGGATGGGGCAGGGGTTGCGAGGGGGTAGGGACTGGGAGGCCAGGAGTTCTGCTCACTGTGGAGTATATAGTAACTCAAAACAGAAATTAAAAATGATCAGAACTATGTGAAAATAGTTTGTGGTTACCTGGTTCTCTCTGAAAACTTCTGGAGCTGGTGGCACTAAGGGGGCACAGGAGGGTGGCAGGAGCCACTGGCCATCCCACCCTGTGGCAGGAGCATCTCTGTCCCTACTGTCCCCTGCAGGTGACAGGACTCCCTGGGCAGTACTAGCCAGGACCCGGTAAGCCAACCCCAGGAGTTTGTGGGTGCCATGGAGAGAGTCCCTTGCTCCCACAAATGGAGGGTGCACAGATGACCTCTCCCAGGGGATTATGGCTGAAGTGGGGGGCTTTCATGGGAAGTATGAGCGGGCAGGGATCAGGGTCTAACCAGGATTAAGGTATTTTCCATGCATTTAAACTAGTTGTCACGAACCCAGAGCTGACCCAGAGCCCAGCACCTAGGGGACAGGGGAGAAGAGGGGGGAGAAGCTCATGCCCACCCCAAACCCCACCCCAGGGCTTGCAGGGAGCAGGGGGAACGTGGTCACAGAGGCTTGGAAACCCCTAAAGCCCCAGTGATGACCTCTGGTCCCCAGTTTGAGGAGAGGTGAACAGGTGCTGCACAACCCCAGTGAGGTGCCTGCTGATGGAGGAGAGCTTGGGGGGGTCAGGGGGGGACAGCAGCAAGTCCCAGAGAGCTAGCAGAGCCCTGTGCCCTCTCTGGGGCCAGAGGGGTCCACTGTGGGAGACGTGAGAGCTGGGTGGCTCCAGGAGCTTGGTAACCTTAATCCTCCCTTGGATTAATGCTTAGGGGAGATGGGGACAGTGTTTAAACCTGCCAGAGTGAGCCCTCATGCTGAGCGCAGCCCTGTAGAGGGTTCGGAGGGGGACAGAGGGCACAGGTTGAGGACAAGAAGAGGGGCAGGCAGTCCTGTGGCCTAATCTGACATGCAGCCTCAGATTTTGTGGGCATGTTCCTGGGCCCTGCCCTCTGTGGGATCAGAGGGATGGGCAGTGTGAGGCCCAGCTCGGTGACGGGGTCACGTCTGGCTACGCTGCCTGGCTCCGAGAGGCTGCTGCTGCTCTGGCTCTGCAGGGCCACTGCAGGCTGAACCCCCTGAGCCAGCTCAAGGTGGAAACCATCTGCCCTTGGAAGGATGCTCTCCTGGGGGAATACCTGCCTGTAATGAAGTCTCTGGGATGAAATCCCTCTCTCCAGATGAATTGGCTTCCCCGGGGCTGAGCTTTCAGCCTGGCTTAGAGGGGCAGTGCGAGGATGCTCAAGGATGCTCAGACAGCCCATGTTCCTACCCACACAGACCCCAGACTGAGCCCAGACCCCAGCAGAGGACCCCCTAGCTTGTGGCGTTAGGATCCACCCTCCTCTGTAGCCACTGGCCATGCTGGAGGGCTTGCAAGGCCATGCAGAGGCAGACTCAGCCCCAGCTCTTCCCCTAAAGCACCTGGTCCCAACCTACCAGGACCCCACACCAGGTCCCCAGCCCCAGCTGAGCAGGAAGTGCCACATGGATACCCTTAGAGGAGGTTCCCACCCGCCGGCAGTGTGGGTACAGCTTTCTCCTGAGCATCCCCTGGTCCCAGCTGTTTTGCCAGGCACCTGGCTTCAGCATGAAGGTGCCCCTGGACCCCAAGCACCAGTTACACCTCCTCCACCACTTCAAAGGCTTGGCCCCTCATGGGAATCCCCTGTCCTGTGCCTAATCCAGACCATGGGTCCATGCTCCCCAAACCTGCCACCAGTGCCAGGGAGATGCCACAGGACATTGTCACCCATCCTGATGTGGCCAGTGTCACCTTGGGTGCCTCCCTGGCAGGATGGGAGTGGCCTTGCAGGGGCTGCAGGTGCTGTGTGCCTGTCCCCTGGGGCATCGAGGCAGGATGGGATGTACTGTCCTAAGTGGCATCTTAACTAGATCTGATCCAGCCTTGCAAAGCCACAGCGCCTTCAATTCCCTTAGCACTCCAAATCTGCTACTGTGCATCTAAGCGGATTATTTTAAATACCCCATGATGGACTGCTCCTTTGTAATATAAACCAGCCTCATGTGTCCCATTCCCCTCCTATTTGCTGTGATTTAGCTGCAGCTGTGACAGCTAGAAGTCTTCCCAGCTCCCCCTGCTCCCTAGGAAACATCCCTTGTACCGGCCCCTTCCCCAAATCCTCTCTCCCGTGTGCTGCTGGATCCTGGGGATGCTCCCCTTCACACAACCTTTAAGCTCTTGGGGTGAGTGATGGCTGTGGGATGTGCTGCCCCGGAGCTGCTTCATCTCTACCCGGAGCTGAGCCCTGCACCAGCATCGCCCCCACCTGCACCTCGGGGACAGGTCGTGCCTCAGCTGCTGTCACCCAGAGAGGGGCCATGCAGGAGCCCTTTTGGGTGGATTTTGCCAGTTTTCAGGTTTTTGCTCGAGCTGACTGGCTCAGACACCTCAGTCCTGCCATGAAGTCAGCCAAGCAAGAATATCCTGCCTCCCACTCCCACTGGAGCAGGGGTTTGGGGAGCACAGGGGCCGGCCTGGAGCCCACCCAGCCCCACTCTCGGCAACGGCAAAGAAGCTGCCACTTTTCCAAGTGCTTCCCTTTGGGGCTTGTCTGATTAATGAGGGCTTGTTATTTCCAAACTGTTTGAAATCGTGTTTATTTTATCTGCCGCTGGATTCCTCTGACTCAGGGCTCATCGTTAACTGCCAAAGATGAGTGACAGATCCTGCTAATTACAGCTAATGATGGCCTTAAAGGATCTCTGCACACACACATGTGTTTGTGTGCACACATGCCAAGGGCCATTTATAATTTAAAGTGGGGAGAGTTGTTAGCATAAACCATGCCTGGATTAATTGCAGAGAGCGGCCTCTCCAGGGAGGATGCTCACCAAGAGGTTGTGGTTTCAAGCACTGGATGCTGAGGACAGCTCAGGCTGCCCGGGCAGTGGCAGCATGGTCCTGAGCTGAGTGTCAGCCTCGGGGACAAATCCACCATGCAGGAAATGTTTGGCACAGAGCAGTTGGTAGAGACCAGGGGACACCAATATGTGGCACGGACATGAGTGGCTCGGAGCCATGCAGGGCCAATGGGAGCTGGTGTCCAGCCCCTGGAAGAGCTCTGTGGGGTGTTTTCCAACTGTGAGGGTCATGTTCAAGAGACCCAGTTCTCCCCCAGTTTCTGTGGGAACAAGCAACTGGAGGAATGGGAGACATTTTTTATGGCTTTACTGAGGATAAAGCTGCAGGAGCACCAACCCCTTACCAGACACCAGAAACCTCACCCGGGGCACTGGGGTTAGCAATGCCCGCTGCCTTGGAAGAGCTCTCCCCTCTTTAGTCCCTGAGTAATCCAGCCCTGATGGGATGACTTTGCTTTTATGTTTTTCCCGAGGAAGAAAAGAGGGAAAATGGAGATGATGAGGCTCTCCCTAGCCCTGGGCTAGAGAATGCGGAACGAGAAGCAGCAGCTGCAGGAGCTCATGGCCACCCCCCTGGCAAGGGGATGGGCAGAGTGGGCACATGCCATGGACAGGCTGACTGGGGGCTTCCACAAGCTTCCACAGTGAGGTTTGTTCCAAGCCCTTCCCTAAACCAGCTCTCCACTTGCCTGGGCTGACTTTTACCCACCCCTGCGAAGTGGGCACACAGGGACAGACCCATGTGTCCCCTGACTCCATCTCCTCATCCTTCCCCTCCTTGGGGGTCCCAGTGATGCCCTTGCCCCTCTTCTTGTCCTGCCATCTCATGGAAGAGTTATCCAGAAGGAAACCAACAGCTGTTCCAGATGGCAGAAGGCTCGGCAGAGCAGAACAACATTTCCCCAGTCCTTATCTTTCTGCAAACCAAATCCACCTTTCTTGGAAAAAAAGTAATTCAAGCTCCTCAGTCTTCCTTGGAGCTGGTGAGCAGCAAGAGCGACGTGCCAGTGCTGGCTCCCAGGGGAGGGGAAGAGCCATCCTGCAAAGTGCTTCTATATTGGTCTCTGCCATGAGCAGGTCTAAATTGGAAGTGATGGCAGCAGCAAGTGCCAGAATGCCGAGATGGACGCTGGGGCCCGCGCAGAGTGATGTCAGGGGCTGGCTGTGCTTGGCCCGGGGGATGCCTGCCAGCACAGGACACTGCAGCTCCAATCCCACTAAAAGCTGGGTGGAAACGACTTGGACAAGGGCTTTTGTCTTTCTTGCTGGAAAGACCAGATTCCGGTCAAGACTGATGGCTTGTGAATTTGTCTAGGATCTTTTGAGTTGTTCTGGTCCCCAAACCTCTCAAGTTACTCTTTCTGAAACACCCCAATGTTTCAATGTGATGCTCTTGCAGAAGCAGCTGTCAGAAGCTGCAGAGCAGAGCTTCCTTCAGACATGTGCAGCCACTCAGTGGTTGTGACTGTTCCTGAAACTGCCCAATGAGGCTGTTTGGTCAGGGCCAGCTCTGGCTTGTCCTTTTTGCATTACCAAACTCCCGTCATTGTCCTTCAAACCCTGTTCTTACAGGGGTCCTGGGTGCTTGTGCTCTCCTGACCCCACTCTCTCTCCTGGCAGGGCTTCCTTTGCCGTGGTTCCCCACTGGCATTTTACAAAGCCTTCTCCAGGCCACCCTCCTTATAGCTTTACACCCCACTGTAGCAGGGTCAGGAGGCAACAGAAAAGATGCTTCCTAGCAGGAAGGACTGTTGTGGAAGCGAGAGCAGTGCCAGCCATGCTGGGCACCCATTTCACCACACTCAGCACCGTTTTGCTGCAGACCCAGAGCTCTGGTGGCATTGATGACCTTGGGGACATCAGTCTGTGGTACGTGGAGCTGTACAGCCCATGGGAAATGGGTAGCTTTGAGGTCCCAGGGCAACTTTGGGGTGTGCAGAGCTGAGCAGTCACTCCCAAGCCCAGGTGATATATTTTTTGCTCTTTGCTGTGGCCAGGGAGGGTCAGAGCCATGCGAGGTGTGGGGCACATGGCAGGGCAGGCCACCACGAGGCACCATGCTACAAGCTGCTTGCTCAGCAGCATGCTGAACCCTGCCCAAATAGCCCCTGTGGTCACCATCACCCAGTGAAAGAGCCCAATTGCAAAGAAAACAGGGAAGCAGCTGAAAAAATAAAGGCGTTGCCATGGCACTGTGCACGCCAGGTCGGAAATTTGGGATGGTGCCGAAGCACAGTCTCGGATGCTCCTCCTGCCCCAGGGTATGAAGAGCCAACACAGAATGGAGAAAGAAGAGGTGCCAGAAGCCAGAGGGAAGACACCCTCCTGATGGCACCAGGGATGGGCAGTCAGGGTTTGTGGGTCCTCCACGTGCTTGGGAAGACCCAAGGATGCCGCAGCCACATCGGTGTGGTGTGAGGTGAAATAATCTAGCCCTTGCTCCCTGTCTCCTGAGGATGACACGGTGCCAGGCTGCTCAATGAGATGCCAGTCTCTGTGGGTACCCCAGCCCCTTCGCCACCTGCAACCCTCCCCAAATGCCAGAAGTATCCAGAAGATGGAGAAATCTACTCAACCAAGGAACGGCCACAAGTTCCTAGAGACTTGATGTAGCTCTGGCCATGGGGCAGTGACTTTTTTGAGTTGAAGATGAATAGAGATGAACTGGGCAGACACAGCTTTGCTGGGAAAACTGGAAGGTCAGGCAGCCTCGAGGTCAGGATCAGAGGCAATGCCAGTGCCTGTCTCCCAACCCTGCACATACCACTGCCAGACTCAGACCCCCAAACTCATGGCACCTCTGCCCTGCGCCTCTGGTTATCTCCAGCATCAGCTGGCCTGGGGCAGGACGAGTCATAGCCCAGCTCGATGCCCCTGGCCCCGCGGGCACAGGCAGGGTGTGGGTGGAGGCAGCGGTCCCTGCCCTATCTGCCAGCCTCTGGGATTAGCTGTGCGCATCGGGAGCAGCTCTAGCAGCGCCTGGGTAAGAACAGATAGACACAGATAAGGCAACCTGAATCCTGGGGACGGCGAGCCAGCTTCATTAATCCCCGTGCATCCAGGCACTGACGAAGATGCTATCATCCCCTTTCCCTCCCCAGCGGCTTATGTGTGGCTGTCAGTCCTGGCTCACGCAAGGACAAAACCCAGGGCTTGCATGGGTGGCCCCTCTCTCCCAGAGCTGCAAAGTGGCTCCCAGGGGGACACTCCTGGTACAGGGACACAGCTGGTGCAGGGATGCACATCCCACAGTTATAGAGCTGGTCCAGGCATCCACAGCCAGTGTGGAACCCCACAGCCAGTACAGAGAGCTATGGATGGGGCAGAGATGTGCAGCCAGGATGGAGACCACCAATAGTATGAGGAACACAGCCAGGATGGGGACCCAGCTGGCATAGGGACACATGCAGGGGGACCCTGTAGAGCCCTGGGGTGTAGTGATGCTGCAGGACAAAGGATGATCTGCAGTATCACCCACCCCTGTGATGGCTTGGGGTCATCCCCGCATCCCTCCCCAGGCTCCGACTCTCCAGCTGCAGAGAGCAGGAGGGTTCAGCACTGTGCAGGCACACGGAGGGAGGGAAGCACTGCCAAGTCCCTGCTGTGTCCCCATCGTTGTCATGCTGCAGGCTGCTCGGGAACGGGTGCAGCACGGCACTCCCCATCCCGTTAGCGCTGGCATGAAAGTGCCGCCGCTGCGGCAGCCGGGCCTGGCCATGATCCCCACTTCCAGGTAAACAGATGAAACAAGCGGCTCAACTTCCCTCCCCCCTCGGCACTCCCGGCCGCACAGACCCACCATTCAGCCCCGCCGCCCCGCACAAACCTCCAGTGTTTGGGAGAGGGCTCCTGCTCCCGGCGGAGCACCGGGGGGGACACGCTGCGGCCGGGCAGTTGACACCTGGCCAGGCTGGAGCCGGGCCAGTGGGTGCAGAAAGAGACGCTGTGTTTTGGCCGGATCCTGCCGTGCTGGGGCAGGGGCAGAAAGGACCCCTTGTGTGCATGGGACCCAGGGATGCCCCCGTGGCTTGGCTGCAACCAGGGTCCTGTGAGGCAGTGGCAGTGGGCGCCAGTGGCTCCGTGGAGTGGGAGCACAAAGGGCTGGGGGACTCAGGTAGGGATGCCCTGCTGCCATCCAAAAGATTTGCAAAAAAGTCACAAAAGCAGCGGGGACGATTGATCAGGGGCACATGCAAGTGGTGGCAGAGGCAGGAGCAGGAGGCAGCCTTCCCTTGGGCATCACCTTGCCATTTACATGGAAGAGAGAAGAGTGCCCCTTTGGCTCTTCTCCACCTCCAACCTCCCAACCCTCTCCCCAGGCTTTCCTTGCCTGGGGGTCCATCCTGCAGCACAACCTGGGATGCTCTGGCCACGGATGGGGCTCAGAGGGCTGCCCATCCCTGCAGGGAGCCTGACACTAAGCTGAGCACATCCCTGCCTCAGTCATGACAGTCACTGTGGGGCCAGGCTGAAATGGAGAGGGGAAAGCAGGAGGCAGAGCCTTGATGCTCCAGCATCCCAGCTGTTCCTTCTGCTGCCTCCATCATCCAAAAGCAGCCATCAGTGCTGTTGCTGGGAACACTGTCCCCTTCTCCATGCCCGGCACCTTCCTCCCTTGCTGTCCCTGAGAAGGTGGTTTTCCTCCCCAAGGAGTGCAGGGAAAGCATTTTCCACCACGGCAGATGAAAATGGATTCCAATCCAATTTTACCCTAGTACCACTTCAGTGATTTTGATGGAGCTGCTCTGGATGGGTGCCGTTTGGAGCCAGAGGACAGCTGTCGCGGCTCCGTAGACCAGGGGTTTCTTATCTGTGTCACCTTTGATTACTGTAATTGAAATCCTGCTCTGATCTGAGCCATGCCCGAGCGTTTCTGCTGCCTGTGCGGCTCTCGGCTCGAACAGCAAAATGACGTTAATAGATTTTAAAGCCAGGCAAGGCCTGTAAGAGCATTTCTGCCTGACCTCCCGGATAGCAGCCGACAGCCACCGCTTACCCCAGTCCCGCGCTCCGCTGCTGGCACAGCCCTGTCATCCCCCTGTGACTCATTTTCCCTCTTGGAAGCACAAATCCTGCCTTCCCCCAGAGCTGTTCGTGTGTCTGTGTCGGGTAGCCTGCCTCCTCCCACCCCTTTGGAGCAGAGCCGGCGTGCTCTCGAGAGAGGCAGGGTCCAGGGGTGCCGGTGCGATCACCGAGGGATCAGCTTCCCTACTCCAGCACGAAATTCCCCATGGGAATCACTGTCCTTTTCTGGCATCTCCTGGCCAAAAGGGTAGCGGGGGGACGTGCTGCTGCCCACCCGCTGCCAGGCAGGAGGCAGGGGATGGAAATGCCACTGCACTGTAGAGGATGCTCCTGGCTTTGGTGCCAAGCTGGGCAGTTGGCTGTGGCTGGCAATGCGGCCGGCGCTTTGTCACCCTCCCCATCTTCTTTTGTGAAGCTGCCCATGGTGTTTAGCCAGAGCCACTGCAGCAGAAAGGGTGACGCCAGCCCAGACAGCGGCTGAGGGCAGGAGCCGGGAGGACACGCGCGCTGGCACACACATTCCCGCAGCCTGGCTCGGCGAGCGGCCGGCACAGGGAGCGAGCCAGCCCTGACCGCTGTGGGACAGCAAAGCTGGTGGCTCCCTCCAGGTTGGGGAGGTTTTGCTCAGCCAGTCTGGCCTCCGGGAGCTGCCCTGTGGAACGGACAGTGGTGTTCCAGGTTCAAAGCTCCATCCCAAAAGCCCTGCTAATCCCAAGGGCCAAACCCTGCCCGTGCCAGACAATCACCCTGAACCCCCAGGTTTGGGTTTTCTTTTGGCAGCTTTCGTGACCGTACAGCCGAGAGCCGGCCAGCGTGTGCTGACACAGCAACCTGGCTGGCAGCAATGATGGTCTGACAGAGCCATCCCAAAACGTCATATGCTGGCCAAAGGGAAGGCAGGCTGGCCAGACAGCAGGGCACTCCAGCACCCCACCGCCGGCACACAGTCTCCCCCTGGATCCTGGCTGGCCGAGCAGCAGCGTTTCCTCTCACGCTGTCGGGTCATGGGCCGGCGGAACACACAATGCTTGGGGTTATCCAGGCCTTATCAGCTCTGGCCACGCAGCGCGGGCAGGAAAAGGGTTTCAATCCCAGCCGAGCCCTGTTTCCGTCAGGAGCCATTCCCTCTGTCACGGGGGAGGGCTGGACCATGCCGTGCTTTTGACACTGGGACAAGTGAAGCTGGGCTGTGGGGAAAGCAGGGCCACAGGGCTCTCATGCTGTACCCCAAAAGCATTGCCAGGCTCTCTCCTTGTGCCAGGAAAGCTGTTCTGAGCCAGGCTGCTGTTCCTGCCCCAGCTTTACACAGAAGAGCCGGTGAGTCCCAGGAAAGGCACTGCCATTAGGGCATGCAGCAGACGTCTGGGCTGGCTGAGACATCCCTTGCTGGGGGTCACTGCTCCCCACCCCAGGGAGGCATTCCAGAGCTCTGGCATGCCAGGCAAACGCCTGCGCAGAGCTGAACAGGCAACCTGAGAAATTCCACAGCAAACGTCACTGCTGCCAGCCACTGGGGGAAACTGAGGCACGAGGAGATAACATCCTTCCCAGGGCTGCCCCAGACTCTTAAAGTTGACTGGAGGAAGAGGACTGTGGCACAGGATCTCTCCTAGTTCCTCAGCCCAAAATCACAGGATCAGGGAATGCCTGGCCCCTGCTCCTCCAAACCCTGCAGCAGCACACCCGGGGGGAAGGGGGAGCTGGCAGAGGCACTGGCAAAGGCTGGGCTTGCTGCGATCCCCTCCCTTTCCATGATTAATTGAACACAGGCTAAAATTAGCAGCAGAGGCAGCACCCCTGGGGTGTCCCAGCAGCATCCCACTGCCCGCCGGCTGCCTGCAAGTGGGTCAGGCAGCAGCTCCCTCCAGCCTGGCGCCCTGGGTGCTTGGGGGACCCCCATGCTCTGCTGAACGTGGGAGCATCGCTCCTGGCTCCGTGGCCCAGCTCCGCACCTCTCGCCTCCCCGAAAAGTCCCTTCTCGGAGGCTTTTCCCTCTCTGGATTCATGGGGCAGGGCTGCGTTGTGAGGAGCAGCTGGGGATGCACAAGGCTGCCTTTTGGGATGGCGGGAGTGTGGATCCCCGTCATGTTCCTCCCCATGCCTTCAGGGATCTGTTATTTTTAGCCGCTCTCCCTACCTCATGTTGCTAGCTTGGCTCTGGCTCTTTTCCCTCCCCTTCCCCAGCGTTAATTTGTTTTCTCTGTATTATTTGCAGATTTGGGGAGGCAGAACGAGGTGTTTTGGCACAGGGGACCACTCAGCCATGGCTTCTTCATGCTGCTCTCCCCGCAGGGTTTTTGGTTGGGTTTTTTCCTGGCTATTTTTAACCCACACTGAGAGCTCCGAGGGGATGAAACACTGAGGGGTAATGCAAATTTGAGGTTCCCTGTGGCCGATGGGCCAGGCCAGGTGGGAGGATGCTCACGGCTGTGCAGGGATGCTCCCATGGAGGCAGGAGAGCACCTGGACACAGCCCCCAGCTGCACCCTCTGTGCTGGATTACATACCGAGCCCCCTGCTCCCTCCTGACCCCCTGCACATCCGAGTCTGCAACCTCCACCGTGCCACACAAGCTGGGCAGAGCGGGAGGCTGGGCTCTTCCCTTGGATCCAGAAGAAAGCAAACAGGGAAAAAGTTAATTAAAAATTTCAAAGCCAGATCCTTCTAATTTGGCTTAGTACGGCAGTCCTGCTCAGCATCGATGCTGTCCCCGAGGTGCCTGCATGGGGCTCGGGCTGGGAAGTACCCAGTGTCACATCACAGGATGTTCCTGGGATTGTCACCCACCACTGCAGCCCTGCTGAGCACTGGGGTACGGGGTGCCACGGAGCTGGGCTCAGGGCTGGGCACCTGGGGATCAACCTTCCCAGGGACTGCATTTTGAAGCCACTAGAAGGGTGATTCCATGGGGATGCTGTGCCTCAGTTGCCCCGTGGCCCAGGGCTGCCAAACCTACTTATTGGGAAGGTGTTTTCAAGGCACCTGGGCAGGGGCTGATCCCCGTCTCCTGGCATGATTCCACTGCCCCACGTGAAGCCGGGCAGGGCTGGGGGTCCTGGGGGGAAGCAGGGGGTGTCTGCCTCAGCAGGGTCCAGCAAAACAGGAGGGGACCTTGGCACTGCTGGTCCTGTCCCCTCCAGCCACTGCTCTGAAGGAGGAAGATCAATCTTCCTTGCCCAGTTCTCGCTCCTTTCTCCAAAAGGAGCCAAAAATCCTCTCATTTTTTCCAGAAAGCTGCATCACAGGACAGCGATGCTCCTGCCCAAGCGCTCTGCCGCCTTACTCTGCCTCCTGCCCCCGCTCTCGGGTTTTTTTGGTGGTGGGTTGAGGGGTTTTTTTCAGAACTTTGGGCTGCATGGTGAGTAAAGGCATCCTGCTGTCTGAGGGCTAACGGCTTGTTGGAGAGATAATAAAGCAAGAGGAGTAAATTAAAGTGACTATAAATAGCACCAGGAGAGGAAAAGGAGATGAAGTCATCTTCCTTCAGCTGAGCTGGTATTTGCATCACTTCTTCCCTTTGCCTTCCCCTGCCCCCTCACCCTGCTTGGGAAACAGTCTTTCCCAGGCACTGGGATCCTGCTGTGGGCTCTGTATGCCCCCCTGAGCCCCCGTGGGGCTGAGAAATGTCCCCCTGGCGTGTCAGCCCAGTGCTGGGGGCTTGCTGGAGAGCACAGCAAGGTGGCCTGAATGCAGTCACTTGGCCCCAGGCTCCATCCCAGCTTTGCCACAGATCTGTGGCATTGCCCTGTGCAAACCAGTGCCTCCAGCATGACCCCAATGCTGCATCCTAGGAATAACTTTCAGGATCCATCACAGACCCATTTTCTCCTTTGCAGCGCAGCTAAAGAGACCCCTCAGGAGCAGTGCCTGGAGGAAGGGACGCTGCAAACTCAACAACAGCAAGTTCACCCAGAGAAGCCCCTCCAGGAACCAAATTCCATAACTTACATTTTTATTCTTTAAGATTTTAACATCCAAGGCTCAAAGACTCCCCCATCAGTCCCAGGACGCATGGGAGAGGAGGGATCCTGGCCCTGCAGGAGCCTCCCTGGAGTCAGCAGACAGCTTCAGATCTCTCCCCAAACCTCTCCCAACTGAGGAGGCCACTGTCCCTGCAGCCCCAAGCAGCCCCAAGCCCCCCAGCTGCCCCCTCACACGAGGTATATTTACATCTGAGTCAGAATGAGGTCACACCACGGTTTCCTTATGTCAGCTCCCGACTCCTATTCCTGTGCTATGCGCACACAGCCGCTGTGTTATTGCAGGGTATTTATAGCTGTTTTACATGGATAATTATAAAACCACAACTCCACACACGCACCAAAATAATCCTGGTGCCGGGATGCAGGGGAGTGGGGCCAGGGTGATGGGAGCAGGAGCAGGAGCAGGGCATGGGCCGCACCGCTAATAATAATTCTTTGCACTTTATATATAGCCCCTTTCATCCGCAGCTCTCAAAATCGCTTTGCAGGCATTTCATTAAGCTTCCCAACATCCTAATGTGATGACAGCCAAGTAATAATATCCTTGCTTTTAGGTACAAAGGGAGGGGAGGTGGCAGGACTTGCCTGAAGTCCCACAGCGAGTCCAGGTGTCCTGTGTCCTGCCCCACACTTGTGCGATGCCCACAGGGGAGATTTTGACTCAGAAAGGGGATGAGGACCTCAGGGTCCTGCCCAAACCCGCTCCTCAGTTTGGGGCGGTGACAACCGATGATGGTACAAAGTCTGGGGATGGCAGCAGTGACCCCAGGGACTGCTGGGCTGCAGCTGCCCATCAGCTGGATCAGCAGGTGGAAGAGACAGATGTATCCTGACAAACTCATGGGTGAGAGCTTGGGGGAGAGCAATAAATGAGATGACAGGTCTGAAAGGGCTGATTTATGAGGAATATTAAGAGTCGTAATCCTGCCTGGCCTGGCCATCCCCCAGGGAGGCAGGGTGGTGACAAGGACCCAGAGACATCACAAACCAACAGGATTCACTGGGGACAGCGCCAACATATCTCCAAGCAGCAGGGCTGGAAGCAATTGTGCCTCTCAGGCAGCTGGGCAGCTCAGTGTGGGGGAACAGATGGGTCTCAGTGACAGCCTGGAGATGGGATCCCACAAGGATGGGTCTCCGTGGTCCTCAAGGTCTGAGGTTTGTGCTCTCTGAGCACCCTCTCTTCCTCCCATGTACATCCCTGCTTGGATGGACCACGTGCCCCCCATCCTTGGAGTGCTGCAGGGGGCACAAGGAGCACATGCTTCAGTTTTGGACACTGATGGGATCACAAGCTGCCGCCCAGTAATGAAAGGGGCAGGACAGCAGCCCTGGGGGTGAGGCTCATTAACATCTGCAGAAAAAGCCACTTTCCTGGCTGCTGTCCATGCATGGGGAGGTGGGGGGCAAGTGCCTCTTCTCATCCGCACCCTGGGGATGCCCTGTGGGGGAAGCAGCAGTGGCTGCAGCGTGATTCTGCACACGTGGGGACTAAACGCAAGTCAAAAATCATAACCCCTGACTGGATCCTGTAGCAAGCACCATCCTGCCGTTTTATGGTCATGCTGCTATTTTTTTCCTCCCAGATTCTATTCAGATCCCTGCTCACCGAAACAATCTGCACACAAGCCCCCCGCCAAGAGCCCCCAACCCATACCAAGCCCCTAAGATGGGGGAGCAGAACCTGTTTGCATCCCAAACCCAGGGACCAGAGCACAATGGCAGAGACATGAAGCCAGAAAATAGCTGCAAACCTTCTGAGGGGCTGCAAAGAAATGCCCCCACATCAGTGTCTCTGAGGAGAAAGGAGAGAGGGAAATGGGACAGGAAGCCAGCAGAGCCTGGGCACTGCCACAGGGACACAAGCGCCTTCTTGTCACTGCACCAGCCACCGAAACTGCCCCATGACCTGCTGCTATCACTGCTCTGAATGTCACACTCGCTGTCCCCCCTCCGCCACCAGCCGGACATCTCTTACCAGGAGCTGTCGGCAGCTCTGCCACCTCACTGGCCACGATGAAGGACTCGAGGATCCTTGCACGGAGCTCAGGGCCTGCCTCGGTGCTGTGAGGAGGAGAGGTGTGTGAGGACGCCAGCAGTTCAATCTCCCTGGAAACCCCCAACTCCCCAGCACAGCAGCCAGCTGCCCCAATGGATCTGCTGTGGGACTGAGGCAGTGCTGTGAATCCCAGTCTCATGTGTGCATCATGCCTGGTCACTGTGGGAACGGGTGTGAGGTCTGAGCATCACAGCTGGAATGGCAGCTTCCAGACCTGGCCTCCCCCTTCGGAACACCCTGTGGCTGGGGTGCTGGTGGGCCGTCATACAGCAAAACCAGCTTGGCTGGGACCAGGGTGTCTGTGGGCACCCTCCTGTCACCCACCCTGTCCCGTGCGTGGCAGGGGATCTCACCTGGCTGCCGCAGGGCGGAGCAGCAGCTCCCCGAAGAGCTCCCCGAGGAGCCGGGGTGACAGGCGGCTGCGGTGGCTGCCCTGGCAGAGGCGGCAGAAGTGGTGGGCGAGCTGGCGCAGGAGCAGTGCCTGTGGCTGTGGCAGGGCTGGCGGGGCCAGCAGGGCTCTGGCTCGCTGGCCACACTCCTCCAGGCCTGGTGTCTCTGTAGCAGAGGGGACACAGGAGAAAAATGATCAGTTTGGGAGGTTGGGGCATCCTCTTGCCTCTCATAGGAGCCCGGCGCCTACCAGCACACAGGGCATGAGCTGTGGCAGTTCTCTGCTCCCACCAGACACCCAAAAACCCCTAACCACAACCTCTCCAATGGCTATTTCTTTGCAGCCCATCCCTTCCCAGACAGGCTGTGGGACTCATGGATATCCCAGGGTGTGCAGAGATGATTTCTTCAGGGTCTTGGCCACCTCTTTCTGGGGTTTGCCTGCCCCATTTACCCACTCACACCACCCCAGATCAGGTTGTCAGGTGCCTTTAGCACATTCCCTCTCCCAGCACATCCAGGGAGGGAGCTCAGGAGGCTGAGCTGCTCACTTGGTGGGGGCTGCACCTCAAAATCCCTCTCTGCTGCTCGAATGGAGAAAAGTGAGAGCCCTGCCCTGGTGCACAGCAAAGCCATAGTAAAGGCAGAGCAAAGCAGAGGTGGGGAAATGTGCACCAGCTGGAAGATCCACTGAATTTAAAGGCCCAGCCCTCCCCTGCAGAAACAGCAAGCTGGGAGGGAAAAGGCTTTTTAGGATGAAAAAATGATGTGCACCTGGGCTGCAGGTGGGGGTGCAGTGAGGCCCCTGCAGCCCCTGCCTCATGGTCGCACACCATGAAACGCAGCATGGGGAGGGCTGACTGGGGTACAGCTGCTTCCAGTGGTACCCGGATTGCCCGTGTGAATAAAATCAGGCACTTAATGGCACTGCCCATCACGGAGGTGCTGCCAAAACCACTGTCACGGGTGCCCCGAGCAGCCCATGAGTTCCCACCATGTCCCCGGTGCCCTCTGGCAGCTTTGGCCGGGGCTCCCCGGTCTTGTGAGCTGTGAGCTCAGCGCCCTGGGACTGCGATCCTGCCCCAGGCACAGGAAACAGCCGCTCTCCAGCCATCCTCCATTCCTGCCTTGTCCCAGCCCTTTTATCTGCTGGGGACAGGGAGGTCCCCAGGGCTGGGTTGCTCTCAGCCAGCTTCAAAGCCCGGCTCGGCCGGGGGCTGACTCAGCTCCCCGCGGCTCTTTGCACCAGGACTGAGGCTTGGCCGATGCCCAGCTGGCTCCCGACATCCATCCTTGGAGCCAGGGTGCACCACAGCTGGAGGGGCAGGGGTCTGGGATCTCCTCCAAAGCAGGTCTGCAACCCAGCCATCTTGGTGATGGGGTGTGGGTGAGCCCTTGTATCCAACAAGCTGCTCCTGAGGGATGTTTGGCTTTGCTCCAGGCCTCCCCTGCCACAATTCCTGCTTTTTTTTGCACCTTTTTGCATCTAGAGGATCCTTCAGGAGAAGGCTCACAGCCAAAGGGGGAATTTGGGGAATTTCCCCTCCTTTTGAAGGTGGTCATCTTGCTGCTTGCCCAGCTCTCAGCCTCAAGCAGGGCAGAGGAGCCTTGCAGGGCAGGCTGCCAAAACCCAGCACCGTCTCCTCAAAGACTTATATTTTAATTTTTTCTTTTAAGCCCCAGAGAAATCCTCTTCCCATTGGTTTCTCCCCCGTTCTGCCCCCTCCTCCTTCTGCCCCTGTTGTGCCAGGAGCAGAGCCCGCTGCAGCACAGGCTGCAGGGAAAGGCGCTTCCCTTTGAAGTTGCTTAACGAGGCAACCCAGCTAATTGCTTCCTAATTGCGTTTTTATCCTTGGAAGGGAGGCAGCCTTTGATTTCTCCTCTGACGGGTGAGGGGAAGGCAGCTTCTCTGTGCCATCAGCCCCAGGGGTATTTCTTCTGGCTCTGAGTCTCAGCGCAGGGCAGGGAGGATGGGGTGTGAGTTATCCCTCACCTTCTCCGTGTGTCCCTCCTGCCTCTCTGGAAGCCACAAAGAGCCCGTGGCCTTTTTGCATCAGGACATGGTAGGAAAAGGCCATGCTGGTCTGGCCACGGGTGATCTTTTAGTGCCTCTTAAGGCAGCCAAGAACATGATCTGCCCCAGCACTAATCTGGCTTAGGATGGGGAGGTGATGCTCGCGGATGAAGGGTACTGCAGCAACCGGCAGCGAGAGGAGAGCTGCTGTGGAAGGGGAAGAAATCCTGGTTTCACAGGCAGCAAGAGGGCCAGGTCCTGTCTAACACAGTGGGCAAGGGTTTCATGTGTTCCTGGTGATGCCCGTGGGACCTCGGGCTGGGAGAGGCAGAAAGGCTCTGTGAGGACTCACTTGAAATGGGTTTTGGTCTAGGCTTGTTGTTGGGATGGACTGTGGGCTCTGCTGACCTGGGTATGAGCCCTGCTCTGTTTATTTGAAAAGAAATCAAATAAAACCAAAACCTTGATGGTCTCCTACATTTGCACAGAGGCACAAAAGCTTGCAGAGATCTAAAGGCACTTCCTAATGGCACTAAGCTGAAAAAGCTGAGAATTTTCTGTGCCCATATAAAGCCAGGAGTTAATGAGATTACAGGAAAAAAATTCCCAGGCAGCAGAGCCAAAATATTATAATAACGCTTTCTTCTGGGGCCAGCATCACCCAGCCTTGGCAACTGCCCCTTCTGGCAGGCAGCACCTCCTCCTCTGGGCACTGCAGAGGGAGACGACCATGCTGTGGTGGGGGCAAAGCAGCCCCCTGGATCTCCCCTTCTTTCCCAGAGAAGGGAAAGCGTCTCTCAAATGCTGCTGTGCTGCTCCGGCACAGGTGATGGTCCCAATGGCCCTTCTCAGGATCTGCCCTTGGTGCAGCACTGGGCAGGGGATGGAGTCAGAGCTACCCTGGAGATGCTGGGAAGCCTTTCTAGGGGCTTCCCAAAGCTTCTCCAGCCCCACAGGGGTCCCAAGTGTGGGGGGAGTTCAGATGTGCTTACCCTGAGCCATGTGCACCAAGTCGCTGTAGAGAGCTGGGGGGATGAGGGGCGTGGGGAGCTCCTGGAGGTACCACTTTAGGGCATCTGCCAGCGTCTGGGCCTCGTACAGGTTCATGTCCACAGCTGAGGCATCTGCAGGGAGAGAGACAGAGGGAACCCTCAGCCTGTGGTTCTTCCCCTCTGGCACAGAGCTCGGAGCTCTTCCATCCCTGTGGGCCTTCCTCCAGACATGGAGGATTTTTTTGCCCATGCCCCCATCTCCCCAGTGTGGCAGCACATGATTTCACTGCCACTGCTCCCCCAGCAAATATTCCTGTCCCAATTTCCACTGACCCCGAGTTCCACGTGCCCAAGGAGAGCACGAGGCAGCATCTCTGCTTTGAGTGAACTCTACATCCAGTGCATGGGACAGGGAGTCTCACCATCCCACTGGGGTCCCACTACAGGGAAGGACCCATGGGAAGGACTGAGCGACTGCCCCAGGAGCCTTCCAGTTATCAGGGCCAGGTGCCACGTGCCAACCCCAGCCCAGCAGGAACTGCTTGGAAAATGCATCCATGGAATGGGGTTATGGTTCCCAGGCAATTCAAGTTGCTGAAGGCCCATGTGACCCCCAGTGATCCCGAAATGCTGTGAATGTGCCCCAGTTGGCACCACTTCTCCCAGCCCTGAAAGGAGGCTGCCCTGGGGAGGCAGTCAAGGATGCTCCAGGAATGGGGGAAAGCACACAGAGGGTCTGAGGCCACACAACCCGGGCTCAGGGGCTCAGAGCTCCTGGGTTCAGGACAGAGGTGGTGCTAGGATCAGAAAAATCCCACGGTCTGTCAGGAGACGGAGGGTGGGATGTGTCTGTGTGAGCCCCACGGCCAGGCCAGCACAGGGACATTGCTTCACCATGGTCCAGGGGGAAGAACCCTTTCAGCATCCTTCGGTATTGCCTCATGTGTTTGTCTTGGAGGTCTCCCATCCTGGCTGGGCTGGGTGGTGGCTGTCTGGAGGGTGATGGTGCCTTTTGCAAAGATCTGAAGGTTTCAAAATCTGGCTTTGATTCAAACTGGACCCAAATGCAATGTTTTGAAATTCTCCTTGTAGGAGAATTTGGAGGGTGAGGGGTACGGGGGGTTGGGAATTATAAAAAAGATGAAGATATTTGGGATGGTTTGAAATGGTTAATTTAAAAAAAGAAAATAAAATTTGTCATTTTCTTAAAGATGCTATGTCAGGCCCCAAATGGCCTGGAGTGACAGAGAAGACAGTGGGCTTGCCATGCTCTGAGCCCGCTTCCACTCCCCTCGGTCTTTACCCCCAGATGCAGCTTTACTGCAATTGGTGCCATTTTGGGAGGTGCTCCATCTTCCAGCCCAGCATTTTCCAGCATAAAATGTTGCGAGCCTCCAACCATTCCAGCTGTGCTTCCTTCTGGGGCAATAAACCCAAAAGAGGGGAGAAGCGCTGTTTCCTAGGACAAGGCTTTAGGGACACACATTCAGCAGGGCTGGGGTGGGGAACAGCTGGGAAAAGCTGGTTTGGAGCACCTTGACCTTGATCTCCTCTCGTTGGAGTGTCCCTGCTGCGGGCCAGGCAGCCTGGGAGCCTGCCTGCCTGCGTGGGAACACGAAGCTGCAGTGGGTCCCTTATGGCCAGTGCCTTCCATTCGGCTCCCAGACGGAGAGAAAACAGATTGGCCAATGCCCGAAGCGAAGCCTTTAACCCAGCCATGGGAGACGCTACCTCATTGTCAGGAGCAAGCGCCCGGCTGGCTGGGAACTGTGTCCCGGGGCAGAGTGGGGACAGCCAGGACAGATGCCACCACGCTGGGGTAAGCAGCCATCCAGCGTGGCCAAACGTGACCCAGGGCAAATGGGGTGCTGCTTTTCTGGCGTCCCACAAAGTCACAGCATTGCCCCGTGGACCACTGTGCCCTTGGCATCCTCGAGGTGGGCAGGGCTGTGCCAGCTGCACCCCGGCCCCACTCTGATCTGTGCTCATGCTCCCATCTCCCAGCCACACTTCTTGGCTGGCCAGAAGGGTTATTTCTGCCAGGTTTTGTGGGGGGGATGACAGTCAGGTCCCCATTTTTGCTAGCACTTGTCCTGGAGATGTGGGCTGGCAGGTTGTCTCTAGCTGGGCAGGTGGAGGACAGTGGGGTCAGGGATCCCACAAGATGCTCCAACACCTGTTTTGGGCTGAATACCTGCAGTGCATGGCTAAAACCCAGGGATGCTTCTGGGGGGTCCCGGGGTCTCATTGCACTGCAGAGAGCTTTTCCCATCAGTGGAATGTACCAAGCAAACCCCAAAGCCCTTCCCACCTGCCACGAAGGTTCCTGCAGGGACCTGTCACTCGCCTTAAGGATGCTGGCACGGATTGAGGAGAGCAGCCACAAGCTGTTCCTGCGCAGGGAAGGGGCCGCTGCCGGGCGCTGGCCCCAGGCGATCAGCCCCGGGCTCCACCGTGGCCTAATTATCTTGTTTGCCTCGTTAGGCATGAGCCTGGGGGGGTGTTCAAAGGGAAGGCTCAGCCGGTTTCAAAGCGAGACTCAAAAACATCTTTACACCCAGAGAGAGGCGTGATGGGGAGACCAGGGGGATTCACGCGGCGCTGACAGCGACTGATTGCTGATGGCACCATTCTCCGTGGCACCTCGACTAGAAATAGCCATCAGCCTGTTGTCCCCATCCTCCTGGAAGTGCAGTGGCATCCTCCCGCCCCAGGAGGAGCTCTCGTCCTGCCCCAGGAGCTGCCCTGGTGCGCTGGGCTCCCCATCAGGCTGACTGCACAACCGGAGGATGCTCCGAGCTGATCCGGAGCACTGGCTGTGCCCTGGCAGCTCGGGGAGGCTCAGCCAGCGGCTGGGGAAGGGTTAACCCCGGAGCCTTCCCAGACAATTACCGCCGGCCTGACCCCACGGATGCTGCTCTCTTCTTATCTGAGGGAGATGATAACCAGCTATAAGAAGTTAATGAAGCTGCAGGATGAGTCAATGCTCTCCTGCTGCTCTCCAGATGTTCCCATCCTTTCCCCAGGGGAATGATGGAGGAATGACGGAGGGATTCCATCTGCCTGCCATAAATAGAAGGAAAACACCCCAAAACCCCAACCTCGACCCCATACCAACCCCTTCCAGCACACAACCTGCTTGCTGACCTGCTGGCAGAGCAAGCATCCGGCGACCAGCGGAGAGCATGCCTTGCCCATGGAGGGGTGAAAAGCAGGAATAAATTTAGGACTGGGGACAGGGTGCGTGGGGTGACCACTGGCCCAGAGGGAAAGACTCCCAGCCTCCTCCCACCGGGATTCCAGAGCCCACATCCCAGCGGAGGAAGAAAGGTGCTGAAGCTTTGGGCTGAGTCAGGCTGGGCAGGAAACTCCAGGACCTCTCCCGCAGCTGCAGCCAGCCGGGGAGGCGTGAGTAAGCCCGGAGTTTCGGTAAACGCGGAGGATGTTTAGCCAGGAGGGGCTGTGGGGGAGGTAGGGGTTGTTTTGAAGGACAGGCTTGAGCCTGTCCTGGTAACCAGCTGTCCCCTGCATGTGGCCACAGGTGACGGCTGCTCCCACAGCCCTGAGCAGCTCGTGGGTGACAGGGTGCGGACCCTGCCCGGCACCCAGGGCCCCTCTCCCAGCAGGGAGTCCAAGAGGCTAAGCTGGACCTCGGCCACCGAGCGCTGCTGCAGTGAGATGCTCTCAGGTGCGTGGTCCCTGTGACAGGGGGGCGCTCAAACCACCCTGGGGCTGACCGAAACACTGGCTTGGGAGTTTCCCTACCCCTTCCAGACCTTTTAGTTCGAATAGTCAGTGGGTGCAAGAGAGGTGTCCTTGCTGTCCAGTCGTGGGGGCTGTACATTCCCATCTGCACGGATGCTGCCTGTCTGAGGACCTGACCAGGCGTTCAGGCTCCCGGGCATCTCACAGTGAGAGTTTACTGGGAAACTGTGCACCGAATCAGGGAATATTTCCCACCTTTGACTCAGCATCATTGTAACATCTCCCAGCCAGCCTGCTGGTACCTTGTGCTGGGGACTCGGCAGCTGCCAGGACACCCCCTGCCCAAGCACAGGAGCTCCTGCCAGCCCCAAACACTCTCCCAGCTGGGTTTCACCTCACCATACCCTTGGCTTGCACTGAGCCGGGTAGGGGTGCTGGGATCCCCTTTGAGGGTGCCCATTGAGGCTGCCTTCCCCCCTCTCACCTTCCCTAAGGCAATCCCCTTCCTCAGTTTTACCAGCAGCCATGGGGGGGGGATGGCAAAAACTCACCCCCAGTTCTCCCTGATGGGTTTGGCAGGGATGTCTCTGCTGCTGCCGTTTATTTACCCTTCTTTCATCACCACCAAATATAAGAGATGAGCTCATGCCTCTCGCCAGGCTCTGACGACACGGGGTTTATTTCCACTGCAGGTATAAATAAAAAGCAGTGCCGCAGGCACCGGGGCGCCTCAGGCTCGGGAGGAAAGTCATCCTGGTGGGGTGAGCTCGGCCAGGGGAAACCAGAGCCCTTGGGGGCTTCCGACCTCCTGCGGCATCCCGGGGATGAGGATGGGGATGCGCTCCTTCCCTGTGCATCCTCACCGCGGTGATGGGGGGAGCGCTGTGAGGCCCCCCAAGCTGCTCCTCGCTCCCCGACCCTTTCTGCCTAGCAGCAGCTCCTGGCAGCCCCGCTGAAGCCCCGGGACCCACCATCGCTCGCTAATCCCCACCGAGACCTGACCTAATTCCCGGGCACGTGAGCGTGTCTCCAGGCAGACTGCTCCGCGCCCGGGCCCGGATCAAAGCGCGCAGGATGCGGCGCAGCCCGGCACGCCCGGAGACACCGGCTCCAATCCGCCTCTCGCTGCCGGCGCGCTCTCCCTGGCACCCGAGCTGCAGCCGGCTCCTGCCCGGCCCTGACAACAGCGCAGCCTTTTCCCATTGCTGCGCCTGTATCTGGGGAAGGCTCTCGCTGTTTACGCCTGCGGCCGGACTCCAGAGCCCCGATCAGAGCGGGGGTTGTCCAAAGCGCGGGGGAGGTTTCAGTGCTTCGCCGCCGTCCCGGGTGGGCTCAGCCCCATCCGAGCCATAGGGAGCGCGCACGGAGCTTTGGGGTGAGGGCCCTGCAAGGTCTCTGTGCGCTGACCCCCAGCAGGGAGGAGGGATGGGGATGCAGACCATCCCTACTCAGCGGTGGCAAAGCGCTGCCCGGCCATTACACTCAGGACTTTGCAGTCATCCCCAAGCCAAACCCCCCCCAGCTCGGGTCCCTCAGCTCCGAAAGGCTCCAGCACCCACCAGCCCACCCACAGCTCTGCTGCTGTCGCCCAGGGAAGGTCCCAAGTTTCCAGCAGCAGCCGTGAGAAGGCTGCCTGCCATGTCCCAGAGGGAGAGGGGTGGGGACAGGACCCTGAGCAAGCTTGTGGGGGAGAAGACATCAGGTCTGGGCACTGACCACACTGACCACATGTCCCCAGGCACTGGGGACTTAACAGGTGATTTACCCCATCCCTTGTGCTCCAAACAGCCCCTGAGCTGCAGGGGCAGCAAGAGTGCTGGGAGCTGGACACTCTTGGGGTCAGTCAGTGTGTGGCCCCATGCCACAGAAATACCCCGGGGCACGAAGCAGCCCCAGCCAGGCACTGCAGGGAGTGTTGGGGGCAGCAGGGTGAAACTGCTTCATTCCTCTTTTTCGGCCCATACTCTTTCCCTGACCCTGCAGCAGGGCTCCTGGCTGGCTGATCACCTCCCACCCTTTGGTGAGCTCCCCCCAGCCCCCTGTGAAGCTTCAGCTTTTCTTTAAGTCCCTTTTTGGTGACGCCATGTGACTCTGAGTCTCATGTTCAGTGATGCCGCATGCCCCACTCGCCTCTCTTAACTGCTCTTGCACCATCCAACATGGAAATACCAATTCTGGTGCACAGGCTCTGGACAGCAGTCAGATGCCACCGACCTACAGAATGTAACCAGTGCCAGGGTGGGGACAGGCTCGGCTCAGGCTGGAGAGCCATGTGGGGCCACTCTGTCCAATGCTGCCGTGAGGATGGGAAAGCTTCATCCCAAACCTGGCTGATCCGGCTCAGGGGCTGCTCACAGGTGAGATCCCCTGTGGGTAAGGGCTCTAACAGGGCCTGGGATGGGGAAAGGGTTCAATCAGCACAGCTCAGTCGAGTGCCTGTGCTGTCAGCCCTGGGGACACAGTGCCCATGGGCTCCTTGGGACCGCCAGGGCTGCTCTGACTTGCATGGCTCCTTGTCTCCCAAGGTCCTCCTCTTCCTCCCCACTGGAAGTTCGGATGCTCTTTCAGTGCAGAGAACAAGCTGAGTTCTCCGACACATTGAGATTTAGGGGTTAGAAAACCAACATCTGAACTTTTCCAGCCCTTGCTCCTTTTTCCTTGCACTCTCTAGCAGTTTTCCTGCCACCACTGCCAAACACCAGCGTGATTTGTGTATTCACAGGGAAGCTGAAACCCCCGGTGGGAACCCGGTTTTCTCCCCAGCCAAGACGTGGTTTGGTTCCAGCCGCCACCAACCCCAGCTCCGATTTCTCCCCATTCCCCAAGATGAGGCTTGGCTTTTGCAGGCAGGCTGCTGGCAGAGATGGGACGCTGGAGGGATGAACCACCAGGAGCACGAGAGGAAGGGAAATGTGACTGTTGCCTCTGTCTTCTCACACATGGGGCAAGAAAACTCCAGTATTCTGGCAGGGATGTTTTACTCCACCAAATGCAATGGAAGGGCTTGTCTGGGAGCCAAAGCAGAGCTGCTCTCCTGCCCTCCCCAGCCCGGTATGGACTCCAGCAGCGTCCTAGGGAAGCACCACTGGGTCTGTGGTCTGCTAGAGGTTGCAGTAGGAGCAGGCTGCCAAGCTTGGGCTCTGCTGGGATGCTTGACTCTGGCAGGAATGTCATTCCCATCCTGTTCCAGAGCATCCCCCTGGCAGGGCTCAGCATCAGCCCGTTCAGCAGAGAGCTGATAAGTGTGAGACTTGTCTTACCCCCTGCAGCTCTGGGGAGCTCTGACTTTGCCCAGCTCAGTGTTGCCCAGCACATGGGGCAGCCCCCTGAGGTGGCCAGTTAAAGACTGTGGTCCCAGAGGAGATGTGGGCTTGGGACTATGAAGTCTCCCAGGGCTGTTTGTGATTTTTAAGGGCTTTCAAATGGTTTGAAAACCACAATGGCATTTCTCTGACCCGTGCTGGGCCCTGCCGTGGGAGGTGGACAGACCCGGACAGACTCACCAAGTGCCCAGAGCTCTGGCCAAGCCAGTGGGGTTTGCCCCTGGGCAATCTCCGAAGGCTGAGCAGGATTGTGGCAGTAACTGCTGTGGTGCTGCCCTGTGGGGAGCCCTGGACCTGCCTGGGACGCTGCACCAGCGGCATGGGAGGAATGGAGGCCCCATAACTCCTGCATGCTCAGAAAACAAAGCATCCTTCTCATGCTGTGGTTGCTGCCCCTGCCCAGCCTAGGCACCAGTGCCCAGGGCTATCCAGGGGATTGCTCTCGGATGCCTTCACCTCCTCCAGAGCTCAGCCAGGAAAGCTGGCCCAGGGTACAAGGCTGTGGAGAGGAGCACTCACTGCTCCGGGCTTCCTCAGCCCACTGCCGGGGGAGAAGAGCGGCGTGGTGGGGTGCCCCGAGCCCCCATCACCTCAGCGGGGAGCGCAGCCCTCTTCGGGCAGTGGGGAAGGAGCATCCCTGGGAGCTCCAGCTCTCCTCTCCTGCATCCCTCCTTCCCCGCCCGGCGGGACTCGGCTCCCGGTGCGCGGGAAGCGATGAGGTCATGGTGCTTAATATAGCGATTTCATCACAGCCCTTCTCCCCAGCAACACCGCCCGGCTCCCGCCGCCCCCCGGCCGGCAGCGCCCGGGATGCGGGGCCAGCCCGGGGCTGTGCGGGGCCGCCCGTGCCTGGTGTCACAGTGCCGCCCTCTGGGCACCGCGGCCGGAGGATGGGGATGCTCCACGCACCCCCCACCCCCCAAATACCCACATTCCAGCCGCGCGCTGGATCCATCGCGTCCCCCCCGCCCCGCGCCGTGTGCCATCCTATGCCAGCCGTGGATTTAGAAGCAGGTATGGGGAGATGGTTTTCCCCTCCCCCCCCACCCTGTTCATGCCCCCAAGTCCTGCAAACAGCTTCCCATTCTTGTAAATCATAAGCTTTCCCTTTCCTCTTTCTTTTTCCCAACCCACAAGAGGCTTTCTCCCTGCCCTGCTTCTCAGACACAAACACTAGAAATTTAAAAACCCAAGTATTTTTCTCCCTCCCCACCTCCCCCCCCAAAAAAAGAGAGATTCTAATGAAGCGCCCCAGCCCTGCACCTGCATCACTTTTAGCTGCATCACAAAGAGGGGGCTCCGCATGCAGGCAGGGCCTCACAGAGCTGGGATTTGGGCTGTAATGGTGTTGGAGCCGGAACCCCTCCCTGCCAGGGCAGCATCACCTCCACAGCCCCCTTCCCTCCTGGGAACACGGGGAGGGATGTGGCTCCGGGACTCACCAGCCAGGAGGGCCTGTTTCAGCTCAGCATCCCCCAGCACACCGGGGCCGGACCTGTAGAGCACCTCGCTGTCGAGCCCTGGGGAGCAGACGGGAGAGAGGGGTCAGTGCTGAGCCCACAGCCTCCTCTCCGACACGGGGGGAGCAGGCAGGGACTGAGAGCACCGCGCTCCCTCGCCCTGCCCACGGGTACCGGGCGGCACGGGGAGAGGTTTGGCTCTAGCGAAGCTCCCGGGGCACTCTGAACAGGGCAGAGCAGGTGGCTGTGAGTGCCCCCGGCTGTGCCCTGCGGGTGGGGGCCGTGGTTTCTCCGTACCTTGTTTTTCCAGCGCCTCGATGAGCCTGGCCACGGTGGGCAGCGCCTGCTCGGGGAGAGCAGGGTGCTCCGTGAGCTCTGCCTGCCCGGGGAGCCCTGTGGTGGAAAGAAGGGGAGAAGGGGGTTGGAAATTCCTGCCTGCAGAAATTCCAGACTCTTTCCTCAGCTGCCCCAGGACAGGATCAAGCTGCTGCTTTGGCACAGCCAAAACCAATGCTTTGGCTCATGCGTATCTAATTTTGGAGCACTTCTCCCTTTATTTTATCTTCTTTTTGCAATAAGAGTCACCGTTGGGGGCTCAGCCACTTGTTGTGATGCAAAGATCGGCTCAGGCATGTGCCCTGCCCGTGGGGAGCATCCCATCCTGGGCATGGAGATCCTGCAGGCCAAAACCCCTTCCTCACCTCTCTTCCCATGGCACTGAGACTGCCCCCTCTCATCACCCACAGCCCGTAGTGACACCAGGCAGGAGCTGGGGACCCAGATCCATACCCACCACAGACGTGTCTCTCTGCAGCTCTCACCTGCTTGGGTTCTCTGGTGTGCACAGCAAGGGTTGAGCACAGGCCCAGTGAGACTCAGTCTCCCCTCGGCTGGTGCAGACCTTCCTCAGCCCCTGAAGAGCCCTTCAGCCAAGCAGGCTTCCCAGAGCACAAATCCACGTGTGCTGCTAGGTTTTAGACCAAGGACACCTCACTCCAGACCATGGCAGAGAGGAGCAAACCCCTTGGCAGGCAGGAGAGCAGCTGTCCTTACCCCAGGGCATGTTGTACCCATCCACCCCTCTTTATCACCCCAGTTGATAAACCCTTCCTGTGTGGATTAAACCTCATGGAGACCTTGGCAGTGCAGTGCTGGGGCTTCTCCCTGCTCTCTCTTTAGTGGCCTTTAGACCCCCAGAAAGGCAGCGGGCAGGGGGCTGGCAGGCGTAGGGGCTGCCACTGGCTGCAGCACACCAGGGCTGTGTGTGGCTGCTGCAGCATGGACAGCATGTGAAAAGGCTAAAAAAAAAAATAGAAGAGGGACTTTGGGCAGGGCCACGCTGCCTTCAGCCTTTTGCAAAAACCACAACCTGGCTGCAACAGGTAGATGCAGGCTCTGCTCCTCACCACGGTGATGCCCTGGTGCTCCCTGGAGAACAGGGAGTGATGCAAACCTCCCACACGTGGGTGGCTGCTCCAGTCCCCAGGCACAGCCACAACCCCCAAGCACAGCAAGGGGGTCCCCTCTGCCACCCAGTGAGGGTGTGTGGGTGCCTTGGGTGGGAACAGGGAAGATTTCAGGGTTAAAAGCAAAGTGCATCATTGGAAGCTCACGCAAAAATGTCCCCACTGCGTGAGTGGTTTTGTAATTAGGGAAATTGGGCTTTTCCTCCAAATCAGTGGCTTGGGGAAAAGGTGGTGACTGCAGAAAAATAACTTTCTCCTTGCTGGGAATGGCTGGAATGGCCCCAGGCTGTGCCAGGCTCGACCCCAACATCCTGATGCCCCACTCAACTCCAGCCCCAGGGGAAGTGGAGGTGATGCCTCGTGGCAGCGGTGCTGCCCAGGACAACGAGTCAGGGGCAAAGGAGCCAGCGAGCTCTTGGAAGTCCCCTGGGACTCGGATCTGCTGCAGAGCCATTTTCGGGATGTTATTTAATTAAAAAAAGGACCATTCCTCCTCGCAGAGCCAGCCCTGGCTCGAAGGCACGGCTGGGACACGCAGTGTCTGTCATTCAGGGCTCCCTCCATGGCCTGAGCCAGCTCAGGGCCCCTGTGTGGCACCAGGGCTCGGTGGGAACTGAGGGCACTCAGTGGGGGGTACGCTGCTGTCGCAGAAATATAAATTAGGGCTTGCCGAAAAAAAGGTCCCTGAAATCTCCACCTGGAAATGGAACCAGTATGGGAAGAATTTTCAAAAAAAAGCCAAACCAAAAAAAACCCAAACCAAAACAAAAGTACCCTCTCTTCCAAGAGCATGTTGGAGATTTTTACTCGAAGGGGAATCCTGTGAGCTGGCAGGTTTGGGTTTAAACTGACACAAAATGGCACACTCTGCTCCCGTGCTGCAGAAAGACGTGGTTGTGAGACAGAATGTCCCCTCCTGAGGTGCCTGCACACCCTGGCACCATCCCGGGAAAGGCACCCCACAGAGGGGCACCCCATGGCACAGCACCAGGAAGGCAGCAACCAGTGTCCCCCTGGACAGCAGGGCTGGACACCTGGCCATGGCCAGAGCACGTCCTGCAGATGGCAGCGCCCTCCCCAACCTACCCCAAAACCTGGCTTTAGGGCTTTTCTCCCTACTAAAAAACTATGGATTTTGCGTTTTTTAAAATTCTGTTACCCTTTCACCTGAGTGCACGCAGGGCTGGGGTGCCTGCACTGAGACCTTGCACACGGGCCAGGCTCTCCGGTCAGGACGCGCTCCCTGCTGCGGACATTCTTTGATTTGTAGGGAATTGCTGCATCTCCAGCACCTGCGGGCAGGGGTCCCTGGGTGCATCTCCCTCGGAGAGGAGCCCATGCCACCCCTGCGTGTGGCAGGCACGAGGCAATGGTGAGGGGCAGCAAAGGCAGAAACAAGAAGGTGGCTTCACCTTCCCTGGTGAGCAGGGCTGGACAGCCCTGGGGTCTGCTCCTGTCTGACCCGAAACCTCCACACAGCACTGAGTTTCCCAGGGCTCTGTCTGCTGAGCAGTCAGAGGGCTCACCACTGAGCTGGGCTGGGCAGGGGGCTCAAACCCCTCCTCTGGCAGGAGAAACACCCCCAAAAAGTGGCCTCCACCCGCCTGCAAATCCAGCACGCAGCTGCTCAGGGAGCCTCCCCAGCGCTGCTGGGACTGCGGCTGCCTTGGCGCACTGGTCGGGGAGGAGCACCTGCATTTTGGTGAGAGGAGGTGTGGAGGGGCCCAGTATCCTGCCCATGTGGTTGTGGGGCTGCACGTCAGGAGCCGCACGGCAACCCCACACATGGGCAGGGATGGTGCTGTGCTCAGCCCAGGAGCCAGGGGGTCCCCACCTCAAATCACGGTGACAAGGGGGTCCTGAACCGTATTTTGAAGGGAGATGGACAGATGGGTGGCTCATCAGTGGGTGCTCCTCTAAACCCAGACCAAGGCACATCCAATGCCCAGCCAGCACAGGGGCTGCCCCTTTGGTTACCACACTGGTCTGGACTGGGCGAGGAGGGGGCCTGAGGTGCCAGACCAGCAGCTGGGCAGGTTTTCCTGCCACGGCTGGAGGCGATGCCGCTCTCCCAGCCTCAGGCCCATACGGAAAGCCATTTCTGCTCCATACATCCTGGAGCAGGAGAGCACCATGGCTTTGGCTGGGGTCACCGGGATGTGCCTGGCTGGAAGCAAGGGGTTCTCACTTTGCTTTTATTTTTTTTCACCTTGTGTCCATTGTGCAACTGCTGTGAAATCCCTCCCGGCCCCGAAGCACTTGGCCACGGTGAGTGGTGAGGGCAGAGCCGGCTGCACAAGCTCGGCAGATCCAGGCAGAGAAATGGCTGGAGGCCCCCGTGCCAGGAAGGGCCCTGCCAAATATCTCCCCCCCCCAGAGCTCTGCTGCAGCCCCTGGGGACAGCGGAGCCCCCCAGGGACTGACCACACCACTTGCCAAGATTGTCCCCTGTCCCAGCTTGCACAAAGTGACAGTGAGGATGGGAGCTGGCCGAGGGCCAGCACTCGCCCGGGCACTGAGAGCAGCCTGAATCAGGTGCCGCAGTGGTGGGGAGAGGAGCACTTGGAAAAAAGGTCCCTGGGGACCACCATGGGGTTTTCTGCTCCTCTCTGAGGGGCCAAAGGGGCCTTGTATCTTCTCCTGTGCTCTCATGGATGTGGATCCCCTTGGACACCCATGCTAGCACAGCAGCCAGCTTGGGATGCTGGTGAGAAGCAATCCCTGCAGCATGTTTGCCTGGAGGGTAGCGACACTCTGGGCATCCCCTGCCCCTCCTGAGGCTGCCTCGATATACCGGGGCAGATAATTCCCAGGACAACTCCTTTTTCTGGGGCTGGATCCCCATCCCGAGCATGGATTCCCACCAAGCCAGCTCAGCTGCAAGCATCCACCCCGGCTCCACACCACCCTCGCCATCTTGCAGGGGACACCCGCCCGTGGGCTCCCACCTTCCTGCTCCCCTCACACTCACCCCAGGGCGTGGGGGTCCCAGCGGGCGGCAGGGGCAGGGGCCGTGGCCTGGCCTTGGTGGCGGTGGCGGTGACGCGAGCGGGACCCAGGTACTCCACGTAGGTGCCGGGGAAGTCTCCGCGCTCCTTGGTGCGCTCGTTGACGCCGTGCAGCCAACCCTGGGGGTTGCGCTCGTCCCCGTCCTTGTAGTTGGGGCTGCTGAGCAGCCCGGCCCTGCTGACCGTCAGCACGTCCCCGGGGCACAGCGCCAGGTCCTCCTCCCGGTCCTTCTGGTACTCGTAGAGAGCCCGGTACTGCAGCCCGTCCGAGGAGGCCATGGCGGCAGCGCGGCGTGGGTCACACCGGCCCCGGCCAGCCGGGCACCGGGGGCCCGGGGTGGCCGCTCGGGGCAGGTGTGGCTGGGCTTGGGCAGTGCGGGGTTGGGAACGCTCCTTTCCCCGCACACGCAGGAGGAAAACGTCAGTGTTGGAAAATCTGCGCGATGGAGAGCGGCTCGTGACCCTCCAACCCCAAAACTGCTGTGGAGCCACGCCAACGCCTGGGACTCCGTCAGTGTTGGCTCAGGTGTGGGTAAGGAGCTGTTTCTTCACCGGGGCAAACGGAGGGGAGCGAATGAGGCTGATGGGGGCAGAGGGGGCAAACGGGGGTCCTCGTTAGCCTGGCCTCATCCGCACGGTGCTGGGGACATCCCTCCTCTGCCGGAGAGAAGGGCAGCGCGTTAGTGACCAAACCTCTGCCTTGACCTCAGCCTCCTGCCCGTCCCCCCATCCCAGCCTCTCGGCACCAGGGAGACCCCAGCGGCTCTCTCGGCTCCTGCTTCCCAGGGAGCTCCCGCCAGCAGGGCTCGGCCACTGCACGCAAGGAAAGTACCGGCAAGAGTCTGGAAAGTAGGGCAAGAGATCACGCCACGGGTTTTTAAAATAGACATATGTGCTGAGAAACCTCCTGCCGCACGCAGCTCCCCTCCGGCAGCTCCAGCCTGGCATTGCTGCACGGAGCTGGCAGATGAAGATGTAGGTTTTTCATGTGGGTTTGGGTTTTTTTTTTCCTTTCTTTTTTTTTTTTTAATTTTTTTGGTGCATTTTTATATATTCCTCCAAGAGTGACATCATCCCTAGGGGGAAAGACTGTGCTGCTGCTGACCCACTGCCCCCCAGCTTCCAGCAGGACCCCGCGGAAGAGGGATGGAGGGATGATGAGCTGCAGCCGTCTGTCTGTCCATCCATCCACCCGCCTCCCTGAGCCCTCCCGCCGCCCCTCCAGCCTTACCGGGCGCGGTGGCTCCAGCGGCGGGAGCGGAGAACGGGAGCGGAGCGGAGCCGGCTCCCGGCCCCGCCGAGCCGCGCTCCGGCGGTGATGTCAGCGTCCCTCCTCCTCCTCCTCCTCCCGCTCGGTAGCCGGGCGGCCCCCCCGCCGCAGCGCGTCGAGGAGGGGGGGGCACCCGGCTACCGAGCAGGAGGAGGGAGAATTGTAGGAGTAGGTGGATGACTTCATCCCCAGATGCAGCATCTCTGCTCCCAAATTGCATCCTCTGTAGGATGGAGATCTTCCATCTGTGGGTCTCCATCCATCCTTAGGGGTGCTAAAGGACAGGAGAGGACCAGAACCCCATGGACACCCTCCTTGTGCCAGCCAGCTCTCCCTGTGCACCCACAGAATCCCATCCCTTAGCCAGGCTACAAAACATGCACAGGACAGGCAGGAGACGTCATGGAGAATCCCAGCTCAGGGATGCTCTGGTTCCTCGCTCTCCTCCTGAGCCTGGACAAGCTATCCCAGTATTTGTCTGTCTGTGAGGCACAGAGAGGTGGATGTGATGTTCCCAGAGGCTCAAAGGCTTGTTTTGGTTGTATTTTTTTTTTTTTTTTAATCCTTGCTTCTCACGCTGACTTCTCTGAAATGGTTGTGGCTCCTTGTCTTTGCTGCAGGTTGGACATCCTAAAAATAGATGGTACCTAAAACACGGGCTCTGGGAAATGCACGCTGGCTGAATCCAAGCCACTGCAGGCAGCAGTGCAGGGGTGGCATGAAGTCCAAGGAGGAATCCCAAGTGCTGGGAAAACTGAGGAAGCAGACACAGAGGCCAGCAGAGCAATGCAGGAGATGTATGGCCCCTCTCATCTGTAATTCCAGCAAACCCTCCTCCTTTCCCTGCAGTGCACGGCCTGATGGTGCAGGGCAGCAGCGTCCTGGGGGATTCCTCCCCAGCTGCACTTCCTTGGGCAGCTCACAGCCCCCACTGCCCCACTCCCCGGCTGGATCCAGCCCAGCTGCTGGTCGTTGGGGATTAGAAAGGATTTTTCTCCCCCTCGTCCCATTTCTGCTGGCACCATGCTGCTGTTGCTGCTGCTGGGACAGAGTCAGAGTTGGCTGTGAACAGCCAGATGCTGCCCTCTCCCCAGTCCTGCTTCCCCAGTCATGTTCCCTGTGCCCCACCAGGGGTGAAGAGGTTTTGCTGAGTGTCTGAAGCCCTGCCTGGTCTCCCCAGCATGTCCCAAGAAGCTGTGAATTCAACCAGGCTGAGCACAGTGCCAGTGCTCTGGGGGCTGCCTGGGGAAAGGCAAGGAGGCGTTTCCCTCCTGGGGCAGGGTCAGAGCTGGGGAGGCTGCTGGGTTCATCGCCACCCAGTGTTCCCACCCATCCTATCCTAGGATCAATCCCATATCCAGGCCGTGAATCAACACAGTCCTGCGGCTCAGGGGAACAACCTGGCATGACACCCATCATCTCCCCTTCCCAGGATGCTGAGTGGGATCCCTCCTTCCCAGCAGTAGATGTCTTTCCCTCCCAATGTACCCTTGGGGTCCCCAAGCACTTCCTGCTGGAGCCAAGTTCCACTGCCCCCACCCCTGCAATGGTTGGATGGGGCCAAGCATCCCCCCAGCACTCCCTGGCTGACTCCTGTCCCAAGAACCCTCAGGGCACCCCTTGCACCCCATTCCTGCTGCACTGCACCAGGATCATTCCCAAAACTCTGCACCCGGGGCTGCCCCTCACCCTGTGTCACCCCTACCTGGTTAATTTAAACCCCCACAGCACTCCAGCCCGGAGTTTGGCACATCCCCCAAGGTGGGCAGAGGGCCCTCAGAGAGCACCCTGTGAAGACACAAGAAGTGCTTCAGGCCTTCACTGCTATTGATTGAGCCCGAGGAGCTGCCTGTCAGGCCCTGATTAATCCATCCTTGCTGGATTAATGAGCAGCACTCATGGCAATGAGAGCTTTGCCTTGACTTGCCTGGCTTTGACTGTTCTGTGGAGACTGCAGGAGGAGCCATCCTTGCTCCTTGCACCCCACAGTCCCCTCCAGGCTCCCCTTTGCTCCCTGTCTGGGCAGCCCAGGATGGGTCTGTGGGGAGGAGAGTGACATCTCCTCATGGGGGTCCCCATACCCTTCTGCAGCTTCTCTCCTCTCCTGACTGGAGGGACAACCCTTGGTGGGAGCATCTCCAGGAGATGCTCAGCATCCACCTTGCTGCCTGTCCTGGCCTTTCCAAAGTGACAGGAGTCCCACTGCTCCCCTCTTTGCTTTTGGGGGCTGCCACGCTCGTGTCCAGGGAAGTTGGCCACATGGCTGTGAATAAATAGAGCATAAATAGAGCTGTTAACATGCCCGGCTGGAGAAAGTGAGGCTGCAGGACTGGGCTGAGCCCTTCCCAGCTGGAGAAAATGAAGAGAAAAGGTTTTTTATTTCCTTTGGCTTTTTAGAGTTGGCTTTTTTGGTATCACCACTGTTTCCTCAATTCAGAATGGGCCATGCTTTGCTTTCTTTTTAGGAGCAGGAAAACTTCCTGTCTCTTGGTTTTCTTCCAGGGTGCCCAGGATTGAGCTCTGGCTTCTGTGGCTTTTGGCTTAGGGAGAGCCAAGTGCTCCTCCAAACAACCTCCCAGCGTGGCATCCACGGACAACCTCTCGCCCTGGGGACCCACCTCAATGCCACCTCCCTGGGCAGCGGGCACAGCACACCCCAGGAGCAGAGCTGGGCCGGGTCCCACACCCCGACCCGGGGAGAAGGCTCCAGCACACACCCAGCCCTGGCCATCCTCGCTGGCGAGACAGCGGCGGAGGCTCCCCAGCCCGGCTGTGCCTGCAGCAGCCCCCGGAGCGCCGGCACGCAGGCACGGAGCTGTCCTGGTGTGACCCTGCAGCGCAGCCCTTTGCATCCCCGAACCTGCCCGCCTTGGCTTTACGGCAGCTGCCGCCTCGGCGTGGCCCTCGGTAATTAATTCGGGAGGGATTTGCCGGCCTGGACACGCGTGAGAAAGGAGGAGATGTGATCTGGAGGGGTGGGCAGGCAGCCGGCGCAGGGCAGGCTCGGGGGACTCGCTGTGGGGCGGGCACGCACGGGAAGAAGCTCAGCCCGGTACGGAGGAGGGAGTTGTCATCGAGCCCCTCGTTAGCTGTGTTATTAACACCGTGATTAACATCGGCCACGCGAGGCACAGGGACAGGTCCTCCCCCTGAGGGACACGCACCAGGGCCATGCACTGCAGGGACACACTGGATTCACACCCCGGGCCCCACATGGCAGAGATCGTAGCACCAGATGGGGCAGCTCCTGCTTTTGGGACTCATGCTGTGGTTTTGCACATAGCCACAGAAATGGGGAGGATTCCCCCGGAAGCGGGAGCTGCAGCTACAGGGAAATCGGTGTGGTCCCGGTGCCTGCTCCCTCCCAAGGTGGGGGAATTGGGATTTCCTCGGCTCTCCAGCCAAAATGCTTTGAGTCCTTTCGAAGCTGAGAACTGCAATATTTCAAGACATCAAAAACTTTTGGCTGATGTAGATATTTATTTCTCTGCATCAGGAGGTGGGAAGTGATGAATTCAGCACAAATTTGCAACATTCAGTAACTTCCATCTGCAAATCCGAAGTCGGGTTCATCTCTGGCACATTGCAGTGTGTCCATCCATCCCGACTCCCCAGGTGTCTGGGTGCTGGACAGACAGCTGGGTAGATGCTGCCAGCCCCAAACAGACATGTGAAAGCCCTTTGCAAGGGACTCACCTGGCTGGGGATATCCCAAAATCCTGTCAATCACAGACCTGGCTGGTCTCCATGGCTGGCGATGCCTGGGGCTTCTTACCCAGTGCTTTACCAGCAGGGAAACTGAGGCTACTTCCCTGCTCTCAGTCTCTCCGGGGCCAGGTTGCTTGGAGGAGCTTTGCTGCCCATGGCCTGGTGAGAGGCATCCCCATGCTCCAGGGAAGAGGATGCTCAGGATCCAGCTGGCCAGCGTGGGAGGATGGGGACAGCAGGGAGATGGTGTGGCCCTGCTGGACAGGAGGGGTGTGGGAATGTCACTGGACTTGTCCTTCTGTGGTCAGGTCAGGCCTTCCCAGAGAGCCAGAAAATCCAGCCCTGGCTCCCTAATGGGGCTCGGGTGGGTGATGCTGGGGAGTGGCTGAACCCCAGGCTGCGGCACCAGGCGCTGGAGGAGGTGAGGGGACCAGTCCATAGCTTGTCCTCTGTTTTTCCCTGTGGCTGGCAATGACTGGGGAGGAGAGCAAGTGTTTACTTATTCGCCAAAATTGTTATTGGGGTGGAGGGACTGTGTGCAGCAGACAGGGTCAGGCTGGGATGGGGCAACTTTTGGGAGAGGGGCAATATGAGAGGAGGGTTTAGGAGCAGCTGTCCCCCTTTGGGAGAGGAATGAAGGCTTGGCCCCAACTCTGAGCAGCTTCCTGGCAGCTGCTGCAGAAAAGGGCTGAGGCTACAGGCAGTGAGGGGGCAAGGGCTACAGCCCCCAGCTGCAGCACGGGTTGTGTTCCTACCCAGGGTGCCTGGGAGGGTCAGAGGCTTCCCCCAAATACCACCGGGATTTGGCTGGAGCCCAATGGGGCTGACTTCATCCTGCTGAAATGTATCATTACAGCCAGGCAGGGAATGTGCTGTGGGGTTTTGGGGAGCTGGCTGTGGGGTGGAGCATGCTGAGCCTGGTTTCCTGCAGGATGAGGTCTCCCCTGCCTCCTGCATCGCTCTGTGGTTTGAGGACAAGCTGAAGTACATTGTGGGTACTGGGGAGGGGACCAGCACAAGCTCCTGCCCCAAAGGTGCACTGGACGGGCAAGGACCACTGCCAGGGTCAGGCCTGGGGAGGCAGCATCTCCCACTGTGCGGTGTGGCTCTCTTGCAGTCCTGCTCTGTGGGAAACCAGCCCTGTTTCAAAGCGTCTTTCCAAAGAAAATCACTTTTGGCAGCCCTTAGGCGATGGCAGGTCTCCGCTGACTGCTCCAGCGCTGGCATCTGTCATGGCTGTCACTGTCCTCTCCCGCCGTCACCCCGTTGTGTCCCCGCCAGCAAAAATCCACCTCCCTGTGCAGCAGCTGGGGACGGCCCGGACAGCTTCGGCTTTTCCCTTTGCCAACCGGCTCGTGCGGCCGTTCCCCGGCGCCCTCCTTTGCCTGCTTCTCTTTTGGCCCAGGATGTTGGAGATTTGGGGTTCTGGGAGATCCCTGCCTGAGCGGTGCCGAGAAGGGGGACCAGCAGCTCCCCCCACAGAACCAGCCTGCGAAGATGGGATGCCTCAGCCTTGGCTGGCAAGAGGGAGGCTGTGACCCGGAGTGCTGGGGGTGCCCACAGCTGGAAAACCCCAAGCACAGCGCCCAGCATGCGGCGAGGGGCGGCGGGGTGGCACCCCCACAGCTGCAGCATCCCACACAGGGGGAACCCCCCGGGGCTGATATCGCTGCCCCGCACTGGCCCCGTGGCTGGAGGGACCCCGCGGGGACACAGGCGGGGAGCCGGGCGTGCGTCCCACGGAGGCTGCCGGCAGCAGAGGGCAGCAGGGCTCCGGGCTCTCCGCCGCACCGGGGGGTGGCCCCGGCGGGGCCGGACGGGGCGGGGGGCTCCGGCGGCGGGGGCGGCCCCGGGGCCGCGCCCCATTAAAGGGCGGCACCGGCGGGGCGCTGGAGGCAGAGCGGGCTGGGTCAGGACGGGACGGAGTGTTGGCAGCTGCTCTCCGTTCAGGTAAGTTGGGTTCCGTCCCTCCCCGCCCGTGAGGACCCCCTGGTTTCCCCTGGAGGGACGCTGGGCTCTCGGGACGGCAGCAGCTGTGCCGGGTCGGGGTTCCACCGGTAACCTCTCTGCTCTCCCCAGGTGCAAAGATGGGGTGCTTCACCTTTATCAAGGTCATGATGATCCTCTTCAACCTGGCCATCTTCGTAAGTGCGCCCCGGGGGCTGGGGTCTGCGGGAGGGGACCCCCGGGAGCCCCCGGAGCCGGGTGTGGGGTGGGTCTGGCTGGGCTCTCCTGCCCCTCCGTGTTCCTTTCTGTGGGCGATGGGGCGGAGAGTGTGGGCAGGTGGGGCTAGGTGGGACTTGCAAAGCCCAGACGGCTGTGCCGTGCTCTGGGGCAGGGGCTGTTGCATCAGCTGCCCCTGTCCCTCGCTGTGCTGAAGCTTGGGAAGGGGTGCCGAGTGCCCCAGAAAAGGGGCTGTGCTGCGTCCCTGCCTGGGGGGCTCTACCTCTGTAGGGGAGCAGCTCACGTGTGACTGTGGTGGTGGGGTTCCTGGATGTCGGGAATTCCGAGCACATGCGGGCTCTACTCCCACCCAGGGTGAAGGGTAGTGGAGCTCCCAAGAGCTGCCCTGGCTCTGCAGGAGCCACCTGGAATGGGATGTGGTAGGATACAGCCTTGGGAAGGAGGGGGTGCAGAGCCTCCAGGCTCGCTCTGGTGAAACACTCGCTCTGTAAAGCTCCTGCCAGGATCTGAGTGTGGTAGGGGAGGGCTGGCACAGACTGCAGGCAGCCCAGAGTTCACCTTGCACAGGAGTGCCTCTGTCTGTGGTCGGGGGCTGCTCAGCTTCTCCTCTGGGCAGGTGGGTGGCAGCCACCCTGTATGGAGGAACTTGTGGCCAGTGTCTGAACTGGCTGTGCGGGGTCATGGGGAGGCTGCTGGCACTGAAACCTCTCGGGCTGGGGAGGGGGGCAGCTGTGGCACTGCCCAGGGGATGTGCCCAGGGTGGTGGGGTGTGTTTCAGGGTACTGACCCCCTGAGCTGCCCGCAGTGCCACAAAGTCTTGCTTTGGTGTGGTGAAAAACTGCTGAGGGGAGAAACACCTGTGCCAGGGCCTTCCCCAAATATCAAATCTCGTGCCTATCTGGAAGCTGACATTGCCTTTCTCCTCTCAGCTCAGTGGTGGGACCCTCCTGGGAGTTGGCATCTGGGTCAAAGTGGATGGAGAGTCATTCCTGAAAATATTTGGGACGCTCTCCTCTAGCGTCCTGCAGGTTGTGAATGTGAGCTATCTTCTCATCGTCCTTGGTGCCATCCTGCTGGTGATCGGCTTCCTTGGGTGCTACGGTGCCCAGAAGGAGAGCAAATGTCTCCTGATGATGGTATGGACCTGACTGACCTCCTTATCAAGCCTCATTTGAGCTGGGTCTGTGGTGGGGGAGACCCGATGGGCAGATTTCTCTGTGGATGTTTCCATGTGGTGGCAGTCTGGGTGGCCCTTGGAAAGGCAGCGCTGGACTCAGTCTGCTCCAGGAGAGGGTGAGAGGAGGCAGGAGGGGGTGCTGAGCTGAGGTCTCTCTTGGAGCGTGTCCAGAGAGCTCAGCCCCATGCAGGTGGATGGCTGGAGGACCCCAAGGTTGTGCTGCTCCTGCCCAGGAGCAGAGCTGAAGGCAGTGAGTCAGGAGGGCTTGAGCCCTGGGGAAGCAGATGAGTTCCAGGGGCCCCTGAGGGTTCTGGCTGTCGGTTTGACCTCCCTCCCCTTGCTGTGTCCTAGTTCTTCTCAGTGGTGCTGATCATCTTCATTGCCGAAGTTGCTGCTGCCGTGGTGGCTCTGGTCTTCACAGGCCTTGTGAGTGCAATACCTGAGTCATGGGTTGGGCTGATCTGGGACCTCTCCTACCCCTTGGGAAAACAGGAGACACGGGCTGGCAGTGCTGCCCATGGGTCTGGCAGCTGCACAGCGGTCAGTGCTGCAGGAGGAAGGGATGTTGGTCACTGCTGGCGCCAGCTACGTGGGCAGGCTGGAGTAGCCTGAGGGTGGTGGGAAAGGGAGTTCCTGTTATATCATAACCCGCATTTTTTTCAGGACAAGTTTTGCCCACTTCTTTCTGTCGAGCCCCTCAGTCCTTAACCAGCTTAGGCTTGACACCTCCGCAGCTCTGAGGGTGGGAGCCACTGGGGGAGGAAGTCCCTATTGCCTCATGCTGAGCAAACTCACCCCCCTATTAGGCACCTGAGAAACCACCTGGGGAGAAAGGGGACTGCCTCATTAGCCACTGGAGAAGTCAACCGCAGGGCAAATGTCATTCCTGGCTCCCTCCCTTAACGCCGCTTATCAGATGACTCACTGGGCATAAGTGACCTTGGTGCCATAAAGCACTGGTTAGTGGGGAAGGGGACAAACTCTCTGTGGCTCAAACGGACGTGCTGTGACTTCTGGCCATGCTGGGTCTTTTTGGTCTCCTCTCCATAGGCTGAGACCAGTATGGGGGTGCTCAGCTCTGTGGTGCTCCCCAGGACCTCCTCTGATGGTGTTTTTCTGCCCTTTCTTCCAGGCAGAGACGTTGCTGACAGGTCTGGTGACCCCTCTCCTGAAGGAGAAGTATGGGGTGAATGACACGTTCACGCACATCTGGAATGTCACCATGACAGAGGTGTGCTGAGCCCTGGGGCCCTCACCTGTGGGTTGGGATCCTCCCAGCACAGGCTAGGTGGTGCACATCTGGGTGGGACAGTGAGACGGGAGTGGGGACACATCACAATCCTGGATGTGCTCAGCTGTCACCACCTCCTCGACTTCCCAGGTGCCTAGGAACTCCCTGCTTGGGACCTAGTGGGGTGAAAGCTGTATGTGATGGTCTGTGGGGCAAAATCCTGGTCCCAAGGTGCCTACTGAGCAGCTCACCCAGGGTTGAGCTGGGTGACACCCTCCATGAGCCAGTGGGGTCCAGATGGTGTCAGAGCCTGGAGGGAGACCTGAAGGATGCTCTTCCCATCCCTTCCTCTCTTTTCCTCTTAGGTTCACTGCTGTGGCCTGAATAACTACACAGACTTCAACAACTCCTACTTCTATGAGATACACGGTAGCTACCCCAGGCAGTGCTGTGACATGGTGGAGCCCTGCAATGACACACTGGCCGCAGAAAGGGATGTCGAGGTACGGACATGCCAGTGGCTCTTGCCCTCTGGCAGAGCCTGGCTTGGGGTGTGCCTGGGCACAGAGAGGGAGACCTCTCCTCTAGCTCCAGCCCCAGCTCTGCATATGGTGGTCCCACAGGCTTTAAGTTCTGGGGGGATGCTGTGGTGGCCTCGGTTTGTCCCTGGCAGAGACAAGTAAAGCTGTTACGTTGCTCTGGTCCTAAAGGGAATAGTGTGGCATGCCTGGTGCTGGGCATGAACCCAGGCACCACTCTGCCTTTTTGGGTGATTTCCCTGCTTCTTCCCTTCCTTTCCTCGCACCCCACCCAGTATCTGATCTGAGAAGTGGCCGAGTTGTCCCCTGAAGCCCCCAGACCTTCTCCATGGCTGTGTGCTCAGGGTTGGAGAAGCTGTACCTCTCTTTCTGGGGGATGCTGTGCCCTGGCAGTTGGGGGTATCGCCACCTCTTGCTCATCCTCACCTGTGTGGTTGCCTCCTGCAGGGCTGTTTCAAACAGATCTTGGAAGAAATCAAGACCAACGCAGGAGTGGCGGGCGGCGTGGCAGCCGGCATCGCTGCCTTGGAGGTGAGTGCCTGAGCGCTGCTGGGCTGCCTCCTCCTCGTGCCTGCAGGTGGGGCTGGGACCAGCCTGGGGGGGTTCAGGGGGCTGGTGCAGCTCCATGGACCCACCTGCAGCTCCAGGCTACTGACCCTTCTTCCCTGGGCACATCCAGCCCTCCCGCCTCGGTGCACTGGGGATGGCGGGCTGTCACCCAAACTCGCGCTGGGGAGGGGAGAGAAGGAGCACATTTCAGGGGGCTGATTTGCACCTTGCCGCCCCCAGATCGCGGCCATGGCAGTTTCCATGTACCTGTACTGTCGGCTGGATGAGAAGTGACCCTCCGAGGCAGGAGTATGACCTGCCACCCCCCATGCTGGGGTGCACCCGTGGCGTGCCATGCTCTCGGGGGGACCCTGGCCCTCCCTGGGTCTGATGCTCTCTTGTGCACTGTGATTTATAGCTGTATTTTGATCTACTGAGCTGGGATCTGTAGAGTTTGTGTATATTTTTGTACTGATATGGCATACGGAGTCTGTACATAGAGATTTGGGGTGGTTTTTGATTGGGGGGGGTATTGGGAGAACACCTCTCCCTGCTTGGTCCGTTTGGCTGATGCCAGCAGGAGATAAAGCAGCACAGGGGCAGTTCAGGGCTGCTGATCTGGCAATGGCACAGCAACGCCTTGATAAACTCCTGCAGGCGGGTGCTGTACCTCTCTCACACTGTCCCCACTGTGTCCCCCTGCATCAGTTTTAGGTGGTAACTACACCCTCACGGGGGGGATGTATCTACTCCTGCACCCATTTTCTGCCAGCCCTGGCCTTGTTGCCAGGATGTCTCCTGAAAGAGGGGCTGGCTGGGTGCTGGCTGGTCTCTGCTCCTTTCCTGGCATGAAGACAGCCCTGGTGGTCCCTGGCTCTGCAGTGGTGGGGGCTGCCCCTTATACCCCCTGTCATTTTGTGCCTGAGCCCCAATCCATGCTGTAAAGAAATACAAATAAATTTTTCATCTTGGATACAAATTATTTTCTGGAGTTGATCTTGGTGCTGCCTTTAATAAATACCCTTGTGCAGGGGGTGGGGGCTGTCTCGCCTCCCTCCCACCTTCCCTTCCACGTCCTTGCAGGCAGCACAGCCGTGCCCACAGCCTGCCTGCCCTCCTTGCATGTGGTTCCTCACCTGTTCAGGTGCTTGGAAACAGAGCAGCCCCGTGTTTGCACAACAGACAGGGTGCAGGGGCGGCCACCAGCCTTATGCCCCACGCCCTCTGCAACAGCACTGCTTGCTCACAACACCCAGGCAGGGACTGGGCAACAGCTTGGCCTGAAAGGCAGGGCTGGCTGGGGGGTTCCTGCATCCCCATCAGCTGCAGGAACCTGGAATGGGGTGGTGAGGAGGGATGGATCCTGCCAGCCCCACCTCTGAACATCTCCACCCCAACATTGTCCCAGTGCCTGTTGTGATGCACCTGCCCTCCCTCTGTGTGTGGGGATGTGGGAGTTCATGGGTGGGCTTGGGGGGTTTCCAGACACCCTCTTTCCCCAGCACTACTCCCTCTGTGCCCCTGAGGGTACACTTGCTCTGCCTCAGTTTATCCATTCCAAAAGCACAGCCCGGGTGGGTGCTCCCAAGGGCTCCTTCACCCTGTTTTTGCCATGAGGCTTCCCACCTCTCTGGCTGTGGGGCAGAGCACGAGGGCTGTGGGGCAGGGGGCTGAAGGACAGGGTGAGTGGCAGGAGCCCAGTGTGCAAACAGCCTCCCCATGCCCTGCCTTGCTCCGTGCCTGCTGTGGCACCCCCTTATCAGCTCCTGCCCTGGGTACGGGGCTGCACTGAGGTGCTGCTGTGGTCTGGCATCTCCCTGGTGCCATCCAGTACCTGTCCCACTGGAAGGAGTGGGCAGGGGACAGTGAGACAGGCATGGGCACCCACTCCCCACCTTGGGTTACTCAGCCCTGGGGACATGGGGTTTGGCCCTGCCCTGTGGCAAGGTGTGGGGGGAAGCTGCCAGAAAATAGCCTTGTCTTTCCTGGACAGGTGAAGATCCCAGTTCTACCATAAACTGGTGTCACCTCATGGGTGACATCAGGGCTTTTATGACTCTTTTCCCTCTCCAAGGATGCAGGAGCTGCCAGGAAGCCCTTCCTAGAGGTGTTGTGGTGCCCAGGAACCAGCTGGCACAGAGCTGGGCACACCTAGCCATGTCCTCCTCTGCTCCCTGTTTTTGGGATGCCCTGCAGAGCTGGCTCCTGGCACACACCCTCTCACCATCACCCCTGCAGGGTTGAGCAGGCTCAGGGGTGATGCCTGGCCAGCTGCTGGCTTCCACCTTCGCAACTCCTCCCAGCCATGGGGTTTCCATGGGGCAGAACAGGCTGTTTCTGTGGCACTGAGCTTTGTAAATAACCCTGCAACCACCAGCTTGGTTCCTGCCCTCCACCTGCTGGGAAAACTTGAAGGACCAGTTTCTCCTCGCGGATGCGATTCCTCCCAGTTGCCCTCTGTGGCTCCTGGCTGCCCTGGCAGCCAAAAGCAGAGCAGTGAGGGGTAAACTGGACAGGCACAGCCTCCCTGTGCTCCCACTGTGCCCCTGCCTTCCACTGCCACAGCCTTTGGGCTCTCCAAGGAGATCCCATTCCAGCTGGTTCCCCACAAGCCCTGTGGCACATCCCAGCCCACCAGCCATGCCCACCAGCCCACCTGTGGGTGCCACCAGGCGCCTCTGCACCTTGTACCCCTTAAACTTGCCCTATTGTCCCAGACTGGCACTCTGGGGCCATCAGAAACTGACAGCACAAGGCCGAAATGTTCCCGAGGGCTTGTGGTGGCAAACAGAAGCTTCCTTATTGCCCCCGGGAAGAGGGCAGGAGATGGCTCGAGCACCTGGCACATCTGGGTGTGTGCCAAAGTGGGGGTTCTTCTTTTCCACCTAGGACACAGGGTGAGGGAAGGCAGGAGGGCACTCCCTGCAGGGACGCTGGGCAAGCAGCCAGTGCCATGACGGGAGCCACGCACAGACCGAAATTCCTGGAGATTCGTAGGGTGCGCTCCCCACCGGCATCACTTGCCCCGGGGCACAGCAGGCGAAACTCTGTGTGGTGCAGGCGGCTGTGCTGGCAGGGAGTGGGCAGTGATCAGCAATTCAGGAAAGGAGCCGCCCCCTCCTTCCTGGGAATTAGCATTGATGGGAACAGGTACATGAAAAGAAGGAGGAACTGCACCTCTCTGAGTTTGTGCTGATAAAGGAGGTAAATAAGAAGCAAAGGCAAACTCATCCAGCATCAGCTGCCCAAGGAGTGCCCGCTGTGGGGAATTTCCCCTGCCTGCCGTAGCAGCCTGGCCAGGATGTTCCCAGACTGGAGGGAAGACGATATCCTGGAAGGGCGCAGGCTGGTCCAGGAGAAGAAGTGAGGCAATGCACGCTTTCCCTGGCACAGACTTCCTGCTTGACACCCCTTCTCCTCTTCCTCAGAGATAAACCATCCTGAGTGCCAGCCCAACGCCAGCGGTGCTTTCTAGGCAGCTCCCTGCCTTAATTATTTGCTGGGATATCAGAGGAGGAGATGCAAGGGCTATTCAAAAGGCAGCAGGCAGGAGCTGACATCGAGCCTGGCGTGTTAATCATTAATGCTGCACTGGGCAGGAATGCCACAATAACCGTCACAGCAATCCTGGATACCCAGTTGAAGATTAATTTGCCACCTACCTTAGGTGTGGGTGCAGGAGGTGGCAGCCCTGTGTCCGCAGGCACAGCAGGGAACAGGGACAGGGATGGGCTGGGTGCAGGGAAAGGACACCCCTCACAGCTGGGAACAAGGGGAGAAGCCAAGCAGAGCCCCTTCCTGGGAGCAGTTTGGGCACCTCGGCATTTATGAATTTTTATTCATAAATGCTTTTGGCATTTATGACTTTTTATGAAGCAGAGGGTGCTGAAGATTTAGGATCAGTTCCCTGGGCTGGGATGCAAGTGGCTGGACACAGCACCACTGACTCCCTCCCATGCAGGGAAGGAGATGGGCCCAGCACACACAGCATCCCTCTAGTGCTGAGATCTCTCCATTCGAGAGAACTGGGTGTGTTATCCCAGAGGACTGGCTGGAAGGCGCTTCCCTCCATCTGTGGGGCACAGAGGAACCGATGTGCCATGGGAAGGATCAGCCTGGACCTTGTCTCCCACATACCAGCCCGTCATCAGAGCAGAGGGGCTTCCTGCTTCCCCGGCACAGAGATCTCCAACAAAAAAACCATAATGCATAAAAATAAACACCATCAGGAATTATGCAAAATTCCCCACCCCCCACAAGCTCTGGAAAGATCAAGTTTCATGCCAATGCTATTTTGCTTTTGTTTAATTATCAGCCAGCTCCTGGGAGGTGGAGCAGCCCGGACAGGTTCTCCTTTGTGCGGCTGCACAAAGCCAGGGAGGCCGGGCTGGGGGGGCTGCAGGGGCTGGGTGAGAACTGCAGCTCGGGCAGCACGTGCTGCAGCTGCTGCCGCATGGGGCTGAGCTGTGGCAGACACTGCATCGGACTTGCAGGGCGGGCAGGCGAGGGGCCAGCTGCCCGGCCAGCTCCTGGGACAGCCGGGAATGCCCCAGCACCAGTAGGATGCACCAGGAAGTGAGCGAGATCCCCCAAGGTGAGAGCCCCTCACCAAGCCCCTGGGGCTATGCAAGAAACTTCTGCTAAAGGGTGGCCCTGCCATAAAGTTGTGCTTGGTCCTGGGGAGGGGCTGGCAGCCCAGCCTGGCTGCAGGGGTCAGGCAGGGGAGCAGGTCCGGGGTGCAGGTTGCAGCTGGTCCGTGCTGGTGGCTGACACTCTCCCACTGCCCCTTTATATCAGTCCTGTGGTCTCTGCCCCAGAAACGGGTGCATCCCCAGCCCTCCCAGGGCTCCCTGCCCCATGGGGCTGTAGTACTCAGGACACAGCAGGTGGAGGTGCTAGGAGGAAGACAGGGGTGAGTCACCAGGCAGCTCATCAGAGTTTCCATCAGATGCTGATCTGAAGATAAAAGTGATAAATCTTGAGGAGGAAACAGCTCGCAAACCTGTGCCAGCCCTGCTGGCACTGCATGGCACCACACAGAGGACCTCTGCTGGCACAGGCCTGGGGCCACTGTTAGCCCACGGCCAGGCCTGCACAACCCTGGGCAGAGCAAGACACCAGAGGACAGGGGCCTGTCCTTTCCAGGCAGGACCCCAGAGCCAGGGACCCCGGCCCTGGACCCTGCACAAGGCCAGCTATGAAACACACGAGGCTCAACAGCTTTGCAATGTTTACTCTTGAAAAAATAATTCAATTCAGAAAGCGTCAAACCCTGGTGATGCCACACACCCAGCCCTGCCACGGCTGCCACCCCGGAGCCTTGCTGGGGGAATGGGGAGGGACAGAGAACAGCACCCCGTGGGCCTGGCGTGGTGTTTGGAGAAGGGGGAGCCTACAGCCCACCTGTCAAGTCCTGCTGTCACTCAGAGCAAGGAGCCACAGACCCCTGGCTGGCAGGGGAGGAGAGGGGAACTCGTGTTTAGCCATCCCCTATCGCTGGAACCACCTTCCCCAGCCCCAAGAGGAGCTGGGAGCCTGAGCCCTACCCGAGAAGGGAAAGAGGCTGCATTTAGTTTCAAGGGGAAGAGAAACTGAGCCTTGGGAACAGAGGTGCCAAGGAAAGGGCAATGGAGAGCCATGGAAGTTTTTCCAAAGCAGGGCATGGGGAGTGAGCTACTTGTTCTCAGGAGAAGACAAGTCTCTTTTCCATCCTCTTAAAAGACCTGCTTTACCCTGAGGGTCAGCACAGGGGCCACATGCCCACTGGCTGCCAGAGCAGAGTCCCATGGAAGGGCAGCACTGGGGGTGTCTGGCCAGGGCAGGGCTGAGCCCCAGACCAGTACTGCAGCCTCAAGGGTGCCACTCTGCACAGTCTTGTTCCCCTCCTGCATCCATCCCATCCCATCCCATCCCATCCCATCCCATCCCATCCCCTCCCATCCCCTCCCCTCCCATCCCATGCCATCCCATCCCTGCTGCTGGGGCAGGCATGCAAGGGACAGTGAGGGTCAGAGTCCCTGCAGTCGTGCTTGAGCTGTGCTGCATCCACACTGGGATCATCTTGGCCAAGAGGAGTTTCCTGGTTCACAAGTTTTCATTCCTATTCTGGGCAAGGGAGGAAAGCAGGGAACAGAGGGTGGAGCCAGGGGGACAAGACACAAACCTCCCATGACTGCCCCTGCGCAGGCTGGGGGCTGCCAGCTCTCCATGATGCTTCCTGCGATCCGCCCCTTCCCAGAGGCAATAAATAAATAAGTTAGTGTAGTGTAGACCCCGACGCTCAGTTCACAGTGAGAAAATGAAGGAGAAGAGCCCCTGTGACCTCAGGGAAAGGGCTGAGCAGCAACTCCTTCTCCCTAAGGCAAGCCAGAGCACTGCATCCCTGCCCGAGGCCAGGGGATGGGCAGAGAATGGATCTCTTGCTGCCCGGATGAGAGGAGCTGTACTGAGCAAGGGGACCAGGACTGCCCCCTCGGGGTGCAGGGACATTGGTACCGAATGGCTGGGGATGGGAGGGGGCCCTGGGATCCTTCCTAAGGCACGGAACCCCCTCTGTCTCCCTCTGCACGAGGGGTGTACCACAGCGGGAGGCACATGCTGCCCATCCCAGACCAGCTCACAGCTTCCCTGCCAGCAACTTACTGCAGTAAGGGTGGGGATTCAGGAGAAGAAACTCCCTCTGCCTTCAGCAAAAGCAGGGGATACCTGGGCAGGGAGGATGGAGACAGGGTACAGTACCACAGGCAAGGACCATAGTGCAGCATCTCTCGCTCCAGACGGCCCCGGCCCACCCTGCCCCTGCAGCCAGGGGATGCCTGCTGGCTGCTCCCATCTCGCTCTGCAAGGCACTTTCACCCCCTCTCCCACGACCCAGGGGCAGGGCTGCTCCCCACAGAGAAGGTGGGTGAGGACAGTTTGAGCCAGAGCACACAGCCTGGTCCACTTCCACCTACATCACCTCCAGCTTCCAGCACTGACCGCCCTCGTGCTGGGTGTGGGGTGTCCCCTCCCTGTCTGCAGCAAGTCCAGCTCCTCTTCAGCATTCCCTTTTCTGTGAGCTGGGCTGCACCAGTACCTGCAGCCCACAGAGCAAAGCCAGTGTGCAGGAAGATGTCCAGCCCAGCACAGTCTTCAAGGTGCATCCATCGTGCAGGTAACAGGAGAGGTGCTGGAATATCCCCTCTTCAGCACTGTGTTCACCATGGGGCACAAAGCCAGCAGGCAAGAGTTAATAAATAACACCCAGCTGGCAGGCTGCAGCACTTGCACCATGCTGCCTTCTCAGGACTTTGGGGCCAAAAAGGAGAGCAGAGGTGTTTCTTGAGGCCCCCTCTAGGCTCCAGTTGAGCATCTCCTTCCTCCAGCCTTGCCCAGCCAGGGGGCAAAAGGAGCAGCGTTAGTAGAGTGTCTGTGTTAAAAAAACCAAGTTCCTGGAATGGGGGTGGCCTATCTACAGGGAAGGACCCTGTCCTGTGCAAGGGAGAGGGAAACCACAACAGGGGGCTGGAGGGAGCCCAACATCTGCTTTTGCAGCCCAAAGCAGGAGTCTGTATCCAGTCACCAGCCTCTGAGAGCTGCTGCCAACTCTGTCTCTGCACCGTGGGGGTCTCTGTGCTCCCCCGGTCCCCTTTGCTTCCAGCTGCCAGCCTCACGTCTGCTCTGCTGCTGCAACCGCTGGCACTGCCACCGCCCCCTCCTCCTTGGCCGGGGGCTCCATGTAGATTGGCGTCACTGACGAGGGCTTCTTGGACCTGCAGGTGAGGGGGCTGGATGGGAGCAGGCAGGGCTGGTGGTCCCCCTCAGGACCCCAATTTCCAACAGCACTGCCTGGCATGATCTCCTTCCCACTGTGAATCTCCAGCCCTGGGAATGCATCCCGTACCCCCTCCCACCACATTGATTCAGAAGTGGGGGTGGTGTCCCCCCAGGATTGGGCTGGGACTGAAGTGGATGACGGTGTGTGCCAGGCAGGGGACAGTGCCATATCGATGGGGCATTACTCAGATGTTTGTGTCCCTGATACTCACGAGTAGGGGGAGGCAGGGACCCCCACCACAAGGAAGTGGTTCTTCTTGCGGAAGAGCCGCCACAGCCCCTTGTGGTTCCCGCGGACATCCAGGTCCCAGATGTGGAGGCACTAGGGTGGTGGGGGGGGAGGAAAAGGCATCAGAGCCTGGGGATGGACAACAGGGCCAGGTGTCCCCTGGCATGGGAAGAGGCACAACCCCTGCCCTCACTCAGACACAGCAAAGAGGCCTGCACCCCAAGACTGAGGTAGCACAGGGCTACATCCCTCCAGCCATACCAAGAGCTTCAACATCACCCAGGGACAGCAAGAACCCATTTGGTGAGCTGTGTCAATGCCATAGGCAAACCCAAGTACAGCCAGGCGTTTCCCAGCGATGCAGAGACCAGTGCAGGGCTGAGGACAGGCCATGTCAGGGGCCTCACCTTGGCAAGTTGAGTCCAGGTGGTGAAATCCGCTTCCTGCTCCATCCTGATGAACATGACGTAGACCCTGCCCTCAGTGTCGGGCACAAAGGAGTCCTCACAGGGGTTCTTGCTGTGGTCCAAGACCTCAGCCTCACTGTGGACACAGAACAGGAAGTGAGAGGGGACCCCCTCTCCCCTTCTCGCTATTCCCACTGCAGAGTACTTCAGACATGCAAAACCTGGCTGGGGCCACCAGGGCCACCTCCACCCTTCCTCCTGTTCTGGTTCACCCAGCGTGCCCTGTGGTCTCCCCACCTTCCAGCAGGTACTCACCCCAGGAGCCGATGAATTTCGGTCTCGTAGTTATCCTTCCTCAAGCTGTTGGAGGAGGAGACAACACAGAGATCAGGGCAGAGTCAGATAGTTTGACCCAAATTTAAGACTGCCCCAGTGTAACACCAAGGGCAGCTGGAACCAATAAATGGAAAGCAGAGACTAACACACATTCTTGAGATGTGGCAGCAAAACCACGACCCTTCAACATGTCCCCCTGAAGCGCAGGGAAGCTGAACCCGACCTTGCCAAAACCACTGCCAGGACTCCCCAGCAGAGGCCAGTGTGCTGATGTGGGAGGTTATGGCTTCTCCAGATGGGAGATGACTCCAGCACAAGGAGACAAGGGTCAGGTCAAGCAACTGTTTCATCAAGATCTCATTGTGACCAGCACTCACCTCTCCACATTTTTAAGCTGGACATTGGGAACTGTGTTGAACTTGTGCTTCTTGAAATAGGCTTCCTGAGAGGAAGAGAGAGGGGAGGGAAGGAAAACCAGGTTTGATCATGGGTCAGGAATACCTGGAGATGACCTCAAGCATCCCCACTACTTGGGGAGGTGTCCGTGTCAGAGCTCAGCACCAGGACAGGGCGTGGGGGCTGTGGGAGGTCACTCACGTGGAAGTAGCCGTTCATGTTGAGCCCCACGATGCCGAAGTGGTAGGAGCGCGAGATGTCCGGGATGATGCACTCCCGGCCCTTCCGCTGCTCCGGCATCCGCATCCACATGTCCCAGTCCCAGAGCTGGGGAGGGGAAACTGCTACTCACACTCAAGTCTGGGGACAGGGTTTGGTAGTGTGGCCATCCAGGGACCTTTCTGGGTACCCATACCAGGTCCAGCCCCTTTGGCCCCAGCTCTGTGGATGGTTATGTGCCTCCTCGAGTCACTGCCTGTCCCAAATCCCTTCTGCTTGGACATCCTTCCCAGTATAAGCACAGGGATAGCCCCTCCAGGAGCTGTCCACCCAGGGACTGGGTGAAGATCAGGGTGAAGATGGGGTGCAGAAGACAGGGTGCCTCCAAGGTACTCACCTTCTCAGGGGTTGGCCACTTTGGCTCCAGCTCATCCTTGTACAGGCTCTTCCGGAGCACCCATCCCAGGCCTGGCATGGTTTCCACACGGTAGAGGAGCGAGGGGTCCTCAGCTGTGTGCTCATAGCCCTGCAATGTTATGGGCAGTGTTCAGCACCCTGAATGCAACCCTCCCCCACCAACCAAGGGAGGCATCATGCGCCATTGAGTTTCTCATCATGGGAAGAAGGGAACAGCCACTGGGAAGCACATGGCAGGGACAGGATGGTGATTTGCAGGGGCACTTCTGAAGAGTCCAGGGTTGGGGAGACAGACCCACTTAGGATGACAGTGCGGGGACACATCCTACTTTCAAGATGGAACCTGAACCCCAGTCTGACATGGGAACAACGCAGCAGAGCAGAGGTGGCCCTGCTCCACCGTCCTTCCCTGACCCACCTGGTCATTCCAAGCAGAAATGCAGTACAGGCTCTCATCCTCCTCCAGAAGGTGAATTGACTGGCTCAGAAAGCTGAGGAAAGAGTTGACCAGTCCCTGGTAAAACACCCATCTACCATGCAAACCAAGGCAAACCCTCCACCAGGAGATGAGCCACCCACAACTGCTGGAACTGCTTATCCCAGTTTTTGGCCTGAGATAGCTGATGCTGGTGGGAGACCAGGGGAGAAACACCCAAACAAGCTAAGCTGCATCTCACCACGGGGAAAGGGCAACATTGTCTCCTGCCCATCAGTCTCTTCTCCTTAAGAAGAAACAGGAGCCCCATTAGATGCTGCCCTGTCCTCTGGCTATGGGGCAGCCCCAACCATATGTGCGTAGAACGGATCAGTGTCCCCAAAAAGCAAACCAGGAAGAGATCCCCAGCCCTGAAGTCACCCTGCACTGATTGCCAGGACAGTGGCCTCAAGACTCTGAAGGCAGAGCTCAGTTCTAGCTGTTGCCTGGGGTCTGCTCAGGCTCAGAGAAGTGAGTTACAGCATGGCAGAGATCTGGCCTCTCCTGAGCATCCAGAGAGCTTCCAGGAAACGGTCCACCCACACTGGAACCCACAACTTTACCTGAAGAAGTCAACGGAAATGTCAAGATCTTCCTCCAGAACCACAGCAAATTTAGCATCCTGTAGGGCAAGGAGAACATCAGAAGGATGGAGATGAACAGAACAGAGCAGAGCCACAAGCAGTGTCCCCTGCCTGTGTGGTTCCTTGCCCTGGAGGACTGATCCCAGCTCCTGTGGGACACGGATCACAAATGCCAGGGAAAGCCTGTGCTGTAGCAGAGTCTCACTCACCGGGAACAAGTTGAAGGTTGCAGTCAGACTGGCTTTGTAGTGCTACAAGAAAAGACAGTCATTGCCTGTGTTAGCATCAACCTGGCACAGATCTGGGGCTAAGCCTGCCTCCCTCAAATACTATCCCAGGTGCCTGGAAATAACTGTCCCAGGGTTTGGGAAGCTCTCTCACCTGAGAAACTCTGGCATTTTTAATGCTGATGGGAGTGTGCTGTATTCCTGAGAGGCCAAACAGCTCCACAACATCCATTGGCTCCTGCAATGGAAAAGTACAAAGCTCATCAAATGTGTGGGTCATTCTCCCCTCCCCTGCCAGTGTCAGCTCCCCAGGACAACAGGAACATCCCCTGCAGGCAGCTGTCTTCCTGGGGACTAGTGAGGCTCAATATAGACCCTGCAGCACAGAACTTGCCAAACCCTCGTGGCCCTTCAGGCCTACAGTATCACCATGACTTTGTTAGCATTTTTTGCAGATCCAAAGTTGTATCCAAAAATATCGGAGAGGTCCCAGATTCCCAGTCCCTCACAGACAGTGCAGAAAGAAAACAGGTACAGCCAGGACCACCTAGTAGCTGCTTAATGGCAAGACCACAATCACCTCAATGTTCTCTCACAGTTGCCAAGAAAAGAACCTTTCTGACCAAGCACAGGGGTCAGAAGTAACCCAACTTTGGGCTGACATATCTCTGCCCCAAGAAGGAGCCACCAAGGCCTTCTCCATCCTCTTACTGTGCATCCCACCTCCTATCCACAGAAGAGAGAAGGAGCTCCCATTGCACCAACCCTTACCCCTTTCCCTGGTATCCACCATGGCAGCTCGAGCATCCAGGCTGCCCCCTCGTAGCTAAGGGATGCTGCTCCAGTTGCCATGGCAATGGATGCTGCTATCTTTAACTGCTCTGATGTGGTGCAGCAAGAGCCTGCATAAACAAGCCAGCTCCCCCAGCCCCACAGTGTGGCAGTGGTGGGAGAGGCCTGCAAGGAAGCACTGTCTCCATGCCAGGGCAACCAGGCAGTACCTCACTGGATGCTGCAGAGATGAGGCCTAGCAAGCTCCTGAGATCTACTAAGACCCCACATGCCTGTCCCAGAGTACATTCCACTGCCAGAAAGACAGGGCTTTCAGGACTACACAGTGTTGAGTAAGAGGAAGGTCTTTGCCTCTAAAGGGCCAGTTCTCCTCCATCTGGCCCCAGCTTTCACAAAACCCAAGCTTTGAGCCTTGGGAAAACACACAGTTTTGGGTCTCTTCACCTCTTAGTGAGAATGGAGCTGGACAGGCATGGCTGGACTGGTTTGTTCCTCTCCATGTGAAGCAGCTGGACAGGTGGTGTTGCACCCAGAGCCTGCTCAAGGGGCTGGTGATGCTCATCAAGTGAAAAAAGGGGATGGGGAGAGCCTGGCATGACCACCACGTGCCATCCCTTCACACCAACCCCCTTCTGACATGGGGATGTCAGCCCTGGGCTTTGGGAAACGCGAAGGCAGCTTGATCCACACCCATGGCTTGGCTAACTTTGGCTGACTGCCTTTGTGTAGGAGCAGGTGAGGAGCAGTGTGACACACAGCAGGAGGAAGGTGACAAGGCTCCAAGGACTGGGCTGGGGGAGCACGGAGCTGGCCACAGGGATCTCTGTCAATGCTCTCACCTCGTAGTACCCATCGATGAAGACTGTGATCATCTGTGGATTGACGCCCTGAGCCGACAGCAAGGAACGCAGCATCCTGAGGAGAGACCGAGGGACCTGAGCGCAGCACAGCCCCAGTGGGCACAGGCCCTTCAGCACAGGGGTATGGATCCCTTGGGATGGGGGAAAGTGTGCATGATTAGGGAACAGGACCTACCTAGGCCTCCCCTTCCCCTCCCCCAAGGTCTGCCCTTGGTGCTCATGCAACCCCAGGAGGAGGCTGGATCCTGCCAGCAGGAGAAAGGGAAGGGCCTGGGCCATGCCTGGTCTTGTGGCACAGAGCAGAGCAGCTGTGCCCTCTGGGAGTGCTTACCTGTACAGGTAGTTAGGGCGGTTCCCTGCAATGACAGCTACTGGCACATCAAAGACTTTATTGTCTTTGAGCTGGAAGAGAACAATGTGTGTGAGTGGGGGTGGGAGAGGCCATGCAAACCAAAGTGATGCCATGATTCCATGCCACTGAGAGCAGGATCCAAGGGGTAGGGACCTGCTGCTAAGACAGCAGAGCTGCATAGTCCTACCTCTTGGCTCCGGGCCACACCAACCAACCAGGATGCCCTCAGCACTCCTGGAGACCCTGCCAGCTTCCCTCCTTCACCCCACCTCTGACCCAGCTCCAAAATCCCAGTTTGCATCCACTCTGAGACCTGTGTCTGAACCCTTCAGCACCATGCCAAGGACAGCCCAAAAGTCGCAACAGCTGCTCTGTCTCTAAATGTCCAGGCTCTGCTGCTTACATTGATATCCCTGGAACAGGGCAACTATTCCTGGCAACTCAGAGCACAGGAATTCCCCTTCCCCAGCATGACCTGCCTCCAAGTATTCACCTCACCTTTGCTGGGCTCAGGGCTTGCCCAGTGGCAGTTTGCATCACTCAGCTGGCGCTTAAGGACAGTGCTCTGCATCAGCTGCAAAACACACCTGGTGCAGCCCAGCCCTCCCTCCCAGAGCCTTCCCTGAACACTGTGCCCCCGCACTCACGGGATCAGGGTTGAACTCGATGGGTGTGGGGTCTTTGCAGCTGCAGACGCTGCCGTAACCTTCCACTTTGCTGCAGAACCTCTTGCGGCGCCGGTTCAGCTCCGTGTCGGGCCAATGGCACTCAGCATCTGGAGGCACCGAGGAGAGAAAACAGACCTGTCGTCCCCACAGACTCGTCTTGCGTGCTCCAGGCTGGGACACCACACACACGGACCAAGCTAGTCCTTGGCAGGGAACAAGCAACACTTTGGATGCCAGATACAACCCCAGGAGCCGTTCGGAGCCCAACCCCACCTCAACCTCAGCCTCTCTGAGCAGCAATGGGTTGTTCAAGGCCAACAGTCAGAAAAGACCAGACCAGGTCTGGTTTGAGAGGTGACAGTTGGCCAGACCTTGTTCCCACTTCTCCATCCTCACCCTTCTCAACAACTATGCCTGGAATTGCCATGGAAGTAGGAAGAAAAGAGAGCTAAGCCCATTTTAAAAAGTTACCATCATAATCTCAAAAAGCCTTAAATCCATCCTGGGATCTTCTAACAGACCCAGGGCTTTGACTTAAAACCAGGTAGCAGGCAAACATCTCCCAGAGACACCACAGAGCAGACTGTACCTCCTACCTTCCACAGATGTCAGGTGAACTTCTGTCTTCAGCAGAACGGGGTCACCCCACGTTGAGAGGGCAGGTGACTTGGCGTGCTTCTCCCCATATACTTCCCCTGGAGCAGGAACACATGGTCAGGACTGTCTGGAAGGGCCCAGCCCTGCTGTGTCAAGGCATGACCAGGAGCTGTCAGCCTGGGGGACAGCCTGGCACCTTTTCCCATTGGCCTCTGGCAAACTGCTGAAGGAACATGCTCTGCCTTCACGCCCTCTCTCACCCCCAGGAATGGAGCTGCCACTCTCTGTGACTTGCTCCCAGCTCATAGAGCCTGTTGGGGATGGGCTGGGTTTGTCTTCACCTGGCTTCTCCCAAAGAAAGGAGCCACAGATCCTCTGCCAGCCTGTGCAAGACTCACCCCCCTTCTTCCCCACAAATGTCCACATGTCTCTCCAGCTCAGGAATGGCGCAACTTGGCTCCCCAGGCTTTTCAGGACATTCTTGGCTGTCTCCTTGAGGTGAAAGGAGCCTTCGTCCTGGAACAAAACACAACCCTGCAGCTGAGGTCTGGCTCCTGACAGGGAAAGTCTCCCATCAATACCAAAGGGGTACAGACCCTACTCCTACCCTTGAACCAGTTGAGACAGAAACCTTCAAGGTCTCTGTGCCACTAAAGCTGCCAGTAGCTTCATCATGACCCACAGGGAGGTCAGAGGAGCCATGAACTCCTGTTTCCTTGAGACCAAATTGTTCTAAAGCAGGGCCATGTGTTAAGCAACACTTCACAAAGCTAAGCCTGAAACCTTGAGGCAGCAAAGTGCTGCTGGCACAGCAGCCCAGACCGAACACAGCCCACAGGGCCCCTGTAAAGCCTGAACTGAGAGCCAGAAAGATCCCACCACGTCCTTATATTTCCTCATGTCCATTCTCCACCTAACCCCTCGTCTATTGCTGTGGGCTCTGACACATTTGCTTTTTGCTCTCCTGCTTTGCTGGGCATAGCAGTACCTGCAGCAAGAAGGGAGAGCAAGAGGACAAGGGAGGTGATCCAGACAGGGAGTAACAGCCCTGTGACGTTTAGTCCTGGGAATGTCTGATGACATTCCGGAGGCTACTGCCCCAATGAGCTTCAGGACATCCTGACTCAAGATGACTTTTTTTTTTTATTAGGGTCACATACCTTAATGGTGAAGATCAGGATCCGGCCCCGGGCAACCATGTTGAGGAAAAGTACCATGGCTTCATCTTCGTGGGGAGAATAGGTGTCAAAGACCCTCTTGGCCATCACATGACCCTGTTGGTATTCAAACATCAGATGGATCTTAAATACTACATGGTATGGACACACAGAATTATGGAAATCTGCCCTGGAAGCCTCATTCCCTGAGCAACATAGGGAGTGGCTTTTCCGGTATGCCAGGGAGTTATTCCCCAGGCAAGCTCGGCCCTCAGGCCTTCCTGCATGGACCTCCATGGGAAGCATCACCCAACCTCACAACTCCACCCCTGCCCGCTCCCCAAGGACAGCAGGCAGCACAAGGAAACCCTGCAGGGACTCTCTGGGTGACCGTATCATGCTCTGCAAACTGCACACAAAAAAGCACTCAGGGACTTCCATCCTGGCTGCCCTTGGCCTCAGGCACCCAACAGTTCAAAAGCAATGATAAACTGCCCAGTAAGAAACACACGGGGATGTTTTACCGTGGCCTGATTTAAGACGATGACGTGGATCCCTCTTCCCTGCTCCCGAGCCTCATCTTCCAGGACCTGAAAGTGGATAAATGATGAGAATCATATGCCAAGACCTCTTCTTATTCCCTGCCCATTCTGCACAGCAGAGCCCCCAAACAAGAGGCAAATCTTTTTGGCTTTGCTCACGGCAGTGATGGGTGCCAAAGCAGAAGTCCCTGAAGCAGAACTTCTTGCCAGCCTCTAAAGTGTTCTCACCACTGTTGTTTGTGGCTTCACCCGTTCAGCTCTGTCCATCCTCTGCTCACAGGGACAGCCAGCACCTGCCACTCACCGTTGTCCCATCCACGGCCACGTAGACCTTCGACCGGCTGGAGTACACCTCGACATCCAGCACCTTCTTGTTGTTGACAGGGTGCCTGGGGACCTCCACGTTCAGCATCTCGTCATCTACAGTGGAGAAATTCCCAGTTTCAACCAGTCAAGGCACCTCTAGCTTGTCCCTGCTCTGTGCTAGCCCAACCAAACCTCCATAAGGGCATCCCAGCAGGCATCCCAGCCCAAGGAATCATTCTGGGGCAGAATTTACAGGGACAGTAGGTAAGGGGAAATACCAAATGGCAACAGCTCTGGCCTCGGCTGACCCCATACAGATCTCTGCAGCCAAATGTGCCAAAGCCTTCAGCAGACAGACCAGGAAGGGAGCAGCATTTTCTATTAATTTTTGTTAAACCCACACGCACAGACGTGTCTTTCATAATGTAGGTGGTCAGAGTTAGCCCTGATTTAAAGGGACCCTCTGGTTTCCCTGCTTTCAAAGCACAACAGGATGCTGCCCCTCACCATAGTCCTGTGCAGACTCCTCTTCCTCCTCATAAGCCGCTCTCCTGGTGTCCAAGATCAGCTTGATGTTCACAATTACAGTCACAAGCAGGAAGAGGACAGCACCTGTCTGCAATGCAGGATGTTTTGTGTTAGAAATTTGTAAGTAACAATCCCAAAACCAGCCCACCTTGGCACAGGCCACAGGGGACCCCAAGGAGATCTTGCATGGGATCACAAGCATCTGTCATTTCCCCTGTTTTTTTCTGAGGAAAGCAAAGAGAAAGAAATACAGGTGACCGAGTTTCATGGTGAAATGCATTTGTCAGCTGGAGAGCACTGACTCCTTGATATGTGAGAATTAACCCATTTCCAATGTTATCTCTGCTTCCAGATCTGTGAGCAGATTCCTGCTAAATTATTGCATCAAGGCTGAGGGTCCCTGCAGGCAAAGAGTCTGGTAATTCAGAGTTGGTAATACAGCTCCCAGAGTAACCTTAACTTCTGCCTCTGCTGCAGCATCACTACTCTCATCTGTCCCTCTGGAACCAGAGGATGCACTCAGGGTATTCAGAGGAGAGGAGATCCTGTGCAGCTGAGTCAAACAAAGGGAAGAAGCTGAGGTCTGATTTCAGGAAACTGCTCTACCACAGGCTGCAGAGACCAGCCTGCAGCCTTACTGTCTGCAGCAAACTTCAATGCAACCCTCGTGGATGCTGACACAGAGGGCTTGGGAAGGTCCAGGGGCTGTGGAACAGACCCTTGAGTCTCTGAGGTCCGTAATGGGGCTGGGATCACACACTGGCCTGCCCTTGGTGAGAGGCACTAAAAGGATTCCTGCCCTATGTGTCCAGCTACTGCCTCAAAGCTCTGTGTTGCTGCTATCTCTGCCAAGCAGGTTCAACGAGTAACTGAGGAAAATTGAAAACCAGCAATGAGACAACACGATGGTATAAATGTCACTATGGCATTTTGGCTCGTTAATTTGCTGTTGACTCAGGACTGTGAGCACCTTTTGGGATCTGTGCACAGAAAGCTTTTAATTAGGCACGAACAGAGCCGTTGGCTCACGGAGAGGCAGCAAGGCCACCTCACCAACCTGCCCAGACCTTCTGCCCTGGTCAGCACTGGGGACATGAGGGAACAGCCCCGGTGATCAGAATGAATAAGGCAATAAGGAATAAGAATTGAGCAAGACCAGCAGCCAGGTCTAGCAAAGCTGGCTCAGTCAAAGCTAACTGATGGATGCTTGGCTGCTGTAGACCTGGCAACTCCATACCTGCAACTCTGGTCTGCCTATTTTAAGCCAAATTTTCATCTGTGTTCTAAGCAGTGCCACAAAGTACAGAGATGACAGTGTGGAGGCTCTAGCCCGTTGCCCCAGCATGGTGAGCAATGCCTGCCTGAATGACCAGACACATTCCCAAGCCTTGAACACCCCATCAGACACAGAAATGAGCAGTCTCCTTGCCCAGTGAACCCTCATGAGCCTTTGTCCTCCCAGGCACATGCAAAACCCTCCCCTGCTCCCTCCCACAGCAACCAACCACCAGGTCTCATGAACTCCTCTCAGCAAAGGCCCGTTTGCTGCGTTTTGCTGCCATGGGGCCACGTCCTTACAGCCCCAGACAGCCCCCAGGACGCCGTCTCCACCAAGGATTAGCTGTTTTACAGCACAAGCAACCAAGCCTGAGGCTTTCCCAGACGCCAGCTGCCTCTGGGACATGAGATCCTGTTACCAAGCCCTATTTTCTCTGTCCACCTGTCGTGCCTTATACCAGGCTTGGTTTGCAAATCAAACAGCTCAAAGCTGAGCCCTGCAGCACTCAGCACGGGTCCAGAGCCAGGATGGGATAAATCAGTTGGTTTCTAGCTGAAAGCCTCCCAAGGCCACCTGGATAATCGTATCTCCTCCCATAGCCACCCAACAGCTGAAAGGAGCTGCTACACAAGGCAGACCCTTCCACACACAGGCACTTGGAGGCAGCTTCTTGGGGAACAAGTGCTTCCTCAGCACATCAGGTCACCCAGACTGCCAGCAGATGCACTTCCACCCATGCAGCTGCTCCGTAAACTTGTAAATCCTGTAGATTATCCTTCCTAATCTACCGCAGGGCCGCGGGTGACTCACCTGACACAGCTTCCGCAGCGCGCGCTGGTTCATCAGCTTGTACTTCCAGGCAAGGTACCAGCTCCGCTTCTTGTGGGGCTTCACTGCGGGGTTGGGCTTCCACTCCTCCATAGTCCCAGGGGCTGGCACGGGGGCAGCCGTGTGGGGTGGGGGTCAGGATGTCTGCTGCTCCGCTCTCATGTCCATCGGGGCTCCCTGCCGGGATGGGACGGGTGCAGGGTGAGGGAGGCGCTTTCAAACCCTCTCCCCAGCAAAGACAGAGCCTGGCACAAGCAGTGGCCATGGACAGCACTGATGTGCCATGAGCAAAAGCCCTTTGGAGCCTCCCTGCCTGCCAGAACTCCTGCTGGGAGCAATGCAGGAGGCCAGGCTTTGCTGCACGGTGAGGGGAAGCCCCTGAACTCATTGGCCAGTGACGGCCTCTGCTCCAGGCCAACCCCTCAGCGAGGCTGCTGCAGTGCCATGGGCCCACTCCCACGCTCTGGGAAAGAAAAGCAGCCCAAAGTCGCAAGCAGACAATAGATCCCGGACCAGCAGGTGTTATGGAATGGGCCATGGTTGGCCAGATGTGCCAGCGGGGTTCCTGGTGGAGAGACACCCTCCCCCCTCACAGCCCCATCGCCGCTATCGGGGTGCAGCCAGCCCGGACAGGGGGTGCAGCACCGGGCCATCGTCCTGCCGGAGCTCCCAGCACCCCTGGGCAGAGGAGCTCCAACGGGAGGCCGAGCTCCCTGCGGGGAGCGAACCGCTGGGCCTGGGCGGGATGTGGAGCTCCGGCAGAGCCAGGGACCTGGCTGGAGCACAGCGCGCCCCAGCAAGGCCGGGCAGGGCGGGGAGAGGAGCGCTGAGGGGCCCGGAGGCACTCGGGGGGCGGAGGTGGCGAAGGGCACCCAGGCGCTCCGGGCGGGGCGGCAGAGCCGGGTGTCTGAGGGCGGCAACGAGCGGCGGCGGGGAGAAGGGGACCCAGGCGCTTCGGGACCGCGGGGAGTCCGGGGGGCGGCAGAAGGCGTGTGCCGGCCGCGCTACTCACGGGGAGGCTGAGGCGGGGCCGGGCTGGGCCGGACAGGGCAGATCCCGGCTCGGCGGTGCCGCCGCCGCCCCGCGCACCCTCCGCGCCGCTTCCGGCGCCGCAGCGACACCGCGGGGGCGTGGCCGACCGTAGCCCCGCCCCCGGCCCCGCC
>VZTE01005518.1:3958468-3978737 GCA_013397775.1 Eulacestoma nigropectus | reverse complement strand
GCCCCCGCGCCGCCCGCGCCGCCCGCGCCACCCGCACCGGCCCGCGGTGCCCACCCGCCGCTCGCCGAACGCCTGCGGACGCTCCGCCTCGAGCTGGTGAGTGCCGCGGTACCGGGAGCGCTGCCGGCCGCCCGCCGGTAACCGACCGTCCCACCCCACCGTCACCGCATCCACCCCGGGCAGCCGCTTGCCACCCCCCTGACAGTCCTGAATAGTGCCCGCGTTCTGCCTGCGTTTTGGGGAACCTCCCCTGCTCCTCCGTGTACGGGTTAAACCCCCCCCAGCTCATATCCCTTCCCCGGCCTCTCTCTGCCCCCGGCCCACGCAGCATCCATCCCCGGGGTCCTCCTCTGCCACCTCCGTCCTGCCCCCCTCGTCCCGCGCACCCCCCGACGCCGGCTCCGGCGGGGATCGCGGTGTCCGAGACCAGAATTTAGGGCAGGGACCTTCACCAAGGGCATGGTGGTGGATCTCCTCTCCCCCGGGTGTGATCCCCAGGGTGGTGACAAGGCACAAGCATCGCCGGGAGTTTTCCCTGGGTTCGGTTTCTGCTGGGGCTTCTCGGGTGGCTCGTACCGGGTTGGGCTGCGGTGTCAGCCTTTCCCGGGGACCGTGGGAGTGCCGGTGGCAGCTTTCTCGCCTCCCTCTTTCGTGGAGGGAGCAAATACCGGCGATGCCTGCGCCTCCGGGAAACGTGGCGAGATTGGGCAATGGGTTCAAGTGCAGCTGGGGGAAGGGACTCTCCCACGCATGAACATGCCGAGCGGGTGGGAATGAGCATTGTTTCCATAGGGAAACAGGCTCAATACGCCCGCATCCCTGCGTGCCCCCGGGGGGCTGGAGCACCGCCCGGCCTGAGCCCTCCGCTTTGGCTGATTCAATATTCCCATAGGTGCGAGAGCTTTCATCCTCCCTCTGCCTTCATCCTCCCTCCGCACCGGCTTCCAGGCTGCACCCTGACCGGAGGAGAAAGGTCTCTGGGGCAGTGTGGTGTTTGCCCTGCCCAGGTGCAAGCAGGCTCAGCCTATGGCTAGCGAGGCCTGGCTTGGGCCGGGCGTTATTCACCTTGGCTCAGAAAGGCATTTCCTTGCCCTGCCCTGGCTGTTCTTGCTGGCTAGGGAAGAAGTGGGGACACCTCACACCCAGATCAGCACCTTGGGATTGGCACCCAGATGCCAAAACCCAGCACAGGGCTCCCCTCATCTCCCCATCCCCATGAACAGGGACCAGGATTCCCCCCCGAGCAGCAGGAAACCAGCAAACCCAATGCTCAGAGGATAAGCTGGCCTGGGAGTGGGCGGTGGGAGGAGAATTTAGCAAATTCCCACTCTCGCCTCCTGATCTGAGGAGGAAGATTTATCCCTAGGGCTAGATATCTTGAAAGGAGAAGGCGCCTGAGGTTTCTTGCATGCTGGGGAGGGGAGCAGGGCTGTATCTGCCCCTGGAGAGCCTGAGGAGGAGTGTGACAGTCCCCTGTACGGCTGTCCTTGGTGTGAGGTCATGCAGTGAACTTCAGTGCATCTGGAGGAGTATAGAGAGCAGCCTGTGCTGGGTCTCCTCCCACAACAGCCTTGACTTGCTGGAGAGGGGGGTTCTTGGAGTGCCTTGGGGAGGTCAGGCTGGCCTGAACTAGCAGCAAATTGATGGCCAACTCCTTCCAGCAAGCAGTATGGAAAGCGGGCAGTGTTATCCCACCCTCTGCTTTTGGGGTGGCTCCCCTGGCATCTCTGACAGCTGCAGTTCTGCACGAGGCAGAGAAAAATGGGGAACCCCCCACCAGGGGTTTCCAGCCCTCCTCCTCCTTCATGGTCTCCCTGCCAAGGCCAGATGCTTTAGCAGTGCGTGCAGAAAAGTCCATTGTAGGCAATTTTTTAAATAACTTGCCTAGAAAGGAAATTTCTGCACTTGGAAGCTGGCTCCTGCCCCAATCCGGGCACATCGCTGCTATTTTTCATTTAAATCCAGCTTGAGGAGCGTGAGGAGGGAGTGGGAGGGCTGGTGTTGGGTCTTTACAAATCTTTGACCCTTTTTTTGGTGTCGTCTAGAGCGAGAGGTGTCACATGCTGAAATCCTGGCTGGAGTTTTCCCAGGCTCCTTCCTCGGATGCTTCTGTTGCGGCGCTGGCTGTGGGACCGGAGACAGGGGTCTCAGGGGACTGTGGGGTCACCCGTGGGCGGGCGAGCGGCTCCCGGGGTACCGGATGCTGAGGATTCGGCGCCGTGCTTAAAATGATCCCCGGGGATCACATGGATTTCTGTCACAGCTTGCTGATGCTGGGCACAGGATGTGTTTGTGAAGGAGTCCATGGGCATCTGCAGCTCCCAGGTTGCCTGTACCTGCCCTGCAGTGGGTTTTCTCCCTTTCCCCCCATCGTGGCCTTATTTCCTTTCCTGGCAAAATATTTGCGTCCTGTGCAGGGGAAATCCAGTGGCTTTTGGCGGCCAGTATCATGCAGACAGGAATGTCTTGGCACGTGGGGCTTTCCATTAGGAAAACAGATGTTTCTGCAGCAACTGAGGTTTGCAAAGAGCTTCCCCAGGCTCGGAGGGGCAGGAGTCGGTGAGGCGAGTGGTGTGATCAGCAATGCCTGTTCTCCTTGTCCTCCCATTTTGGGAGTGATTAGGGTCTCCAAATCTTGCCATGTGACATTGTCACCAGGCTTGGTTCAGACCCTGGAAAGAGAGAAGTAAAGGCACGAAGGGACCAGCCTGGGGAGGTCCCTGAGCAATGCCTGATCCTCTTGCACTGCCAGCAGCCTCCTGGGTCTTGGAGGATGCTCTGGGATCAGATCTGCATCCAGTACCTCCAGTTTCTTCCTTTCTCCTTGTTCCCATAGAAGATAGCAACATTAAGTGCCCTGGATTTATTTCCCAGAGGGGGTTGGTGGCTGGTGGGAACCACAAGTCGTTGGTCACCGCTGGCCGTGTCCCCAGGTCCTGGACAGGGCCCCTGGGATGGTTCCCTGCAGGGTGTTCTCCCGTATCGTGCTCTGCATCAAGCAGCTTAGGAGACCTGTGGCCACCACGGTGACACCTCTGCTGGGCTGGGCTGGGACATGGGGCCCTTGGGTCACCTCAACCCCCCTGTGCTCTCTGTGTCCCCTCCAGGCTTACCTGCGAGCGGTCGACGTGAAGATCCTGCAGCAGCTGGTGGTGGTCAACGAGGGCATCGAGGCGGTGAAGTGGCTGCTGGAGGAGCGGAGCACGCTGACCAGCCGCTGCAGCAGCCTGGCCAGCAGCCAGTACAGCCTGGTGGAGAGCCAGGAGGCCTCGCGGCGGGGCAGCTGGGACAGCCTGCAGGACCCCAACGACAGGCTGGACAGCATCTCCGTCGGCAGCTACCTGGACACCTTGGCTGATGACATGGATGAGTACTCCCAGAACGCTGCTGAAACTGCCGCTGCATCCACATCGGGCAGAGCCCTGGCCAGGGCAGAGCAGGATTGGGTCAGGATCGACCCTGAGAGGGGTCTTACAAAGCAAGAGAAGGACAGAGAGGAGCACGAGTGGCCCCACGTGGACCTCTCCCCACCTGGGTTGCCCCAGGATCACCAGTTTGCTAAGGAGCCCCAGGTGGCCAACGGGTATTTGGGCCAGCAGTCCCCCTCTCTGGAACCAGACAGAGACACCAAATCACCACTGGGGGCCGGGGAGAGGCTGGGGAAAGGGAATCCGGATGGGAAGGCTTGGAAAGCTGAGGCTGACCTTGAGAACTGCAAACTCAACAGCAAACTGCACCTGGAGTACGATGCCCACTGGCGCTGGCTCCAGTCACAGGATGATGTGACATTCTTATAGCCTGTGGCTTTGCCTTCCCAGTCCAGCTCTCCCAGCTGCCCACTCTGCTTCACTTGTCTGTGCTTGGGAGAGTTGGGGGGGCTGGAGAGGGGGGGCCAGGCTGGCTTGGTGGTGTTGCACTGTTCCTCTGATGGCCCCAACAGCCTTTGGTGATGCAGCCATGAGGGACTGGGTGCCTGCCCTGCAGCACATTTCTGGGAGAGGAGGGATGAGGTGGGTCCTGGCAGATTTAATCCTTTGCTCTAGGGTGGTGCTTGCAGGTGGCTGGATGCCCTTCTGTTGTCCTTGGTGGTGGTGGTGGGGAAGCCTGGGACAGTGGGACTCCTGGGGTCTCTCCCTCTAATCCTCAGCTTCCAGTGTGCAAAAACTGGGGACCCTTCCCCCAAAATGACTAGCCAGAGAGGACAGGAGACACTGCCATGCATCCACAGCTCAGTGGCACCAGCATGCTCAGTGTCGGGCAGGACCATCAGCAGGGCATCCCTGTGGGATCTGCTCATTTCCATCATTATCTTCAAGGCCAGTGTCCATCCAGGGCAGAGCTGACCTGGGGTTTGGCCCCAGCACATGGTGGATGCTAAAACCCCTTCCCTGCAGGTTTAGCCCTGCCTGGTTTCAATGCCTCTGTGAAGCCAATCCAAGGCTGGGCTGGGGAGCCTCTGCCCGTGCCCTGCGGAGGAAGGATGATGGTGCAGACTTCCCGGTGTGATGACACGAGAACGACAAAGCACTGGGTGGGAAATTGAAATCCAGTTCTCCCAGTTTGTTCCTGGACTGTCTTCCACCTCGGGAGCAGTTCTGCAGAATCCCTGGGACGTGGCAGCGCACGGGCAGCCTGGCAGAGCCTGCAGGGCTCAGACTCAGAGAGGCTCCTGCTCTCCCCTGACACGGTGTGATGGTGATGGAGGCTGGGTTTCTCTGTCTGTGTGATGAATGGTGCCAGGTTTCTGCCTCCTACCAGCAACCAGAAACATGAGGCTGCTCTGTCGGGGTGGATTTGCAGTGACTCTGCCCGGAGACATCTTCTCTGTGTTTTTAGCCTTGGCTTCTGCCCGTGCCTTTTGCTGTCCCCACCACGCCTCCCAGCACGCCCCTCGCTGGCTTGTAGAGCATGGCTTGCAGCTGGAGCCTTGTGAGAGCTTGGGCAGGACCTGCTGCCTTCACCAGATAATGCAGGGAGGAACCTGAGCATGCTGCTTCAAGGAGCCAAGCTCTTCCACATTTGTGGATAAGCCTGGAGTGTCCTGACTTCAGAACCCATGGGTACATCTGTCCCTGGCCGAGTGCTGTGACAGCTTTGCTCTCACCATCGTGCCGTTGCTCCCTTGCCTGTGTGGGTCACAGCTTGGATCTGTCCTTGCTGGGATGGTAGGAGTGAGGACATCGTCTAGTGATGTCAGTGGGAAGCTAAGAGACAGGGAAGTGACAGGCTGTGACTTTGCAGATGCGAGGTGTGAGCTAGCCGTGGTTAGGAAGGTGGTTGGGTGCACAACAGGTTCAGCTTGGTGCCTCTGAAGCAGCACCTTCAGTGGAAATTACCCTCTGTTCTGAGAGCCCCGAGCACCCTCCCTTCCCCTGCAGATTCTCAGGACTGCCCTGGATGGATCTGGAGAGCAGGACAACCCCCAAAATTCTCAGAGACGGCACCTGCTGAGGACTTGGGGAAATCCCAGCAAACAGGGACTGGGTTGCCCTATGCAAGCATCCCTCTGCCTGCCCTGGAGCAGCTGTGCTTGGCTTGCCATGGCCTGCGCATTGCTTGTGGCTCCCTGTGTAGCTGTGCTGCTGACACTGAGCCACCGTGTCCTCAAGGCTGGCTGTCCCCTGCTTTCCTGCTAACCCTGCATGCAATGAATCAGCTGAGGGTCTCTAGGGGAGACAGGGTAGGTCCTTCGGCGCTGTTAAAATCATTCTCCGCAAAAAATAGCTGGCTTAATAAATGTTTGTGTTTCTCCCAGGCCACGCTGTCGGTGCTTTGCTGAGCTCACCGGTGTTTCTAGGGGAAGGGGAGGGGAGCCGCTGGCAGCCCTGCAGAAGGGCAGCTTTAGCCCCAGCCCTGAAACAGGCACAGACCAAGTGTCTGGGGATCTGTCCCTTCTCACATCAGCGTGGTGGCACATAAAAGTCACTTTTCCTGAAGCAGCTGGGTACCAGCGCACATCTGCTGGGAGCAAGGGTGATTGTATTGATCTTGGCTGAACTATGTGTTGAACAGCAGCCTCACCCTTCTGGCCCTAAATTTCCAAGGAAGATCATTTTAGGTGTTTGCCAGCCCTGTTAGCTGTGCTGGAGTCTTTGTTTGCTTCCCGTGTTCTGCAGAGGCAGCTTTGGCTCCCTTGGCTTCCTCCACCCAGGAGGTGCAGCATGGATCTTGGTGTAGAGCAGAGACTTCTCCAGCCCAGCTGGGGTGGGAGCAGAGCAGCCCAGCTCTGATATCAGGCTGTTGGGATTTGCTCCTGGGTGGATCCCTTTAAAACCGCTAGAGCCGGTGCTCATGCAAACATCAGCTTTTCCAAAGCAAATGCAATCGGCTTATCCAGCCCTGCCATCCCAGCCTCAGCATCCCTTCCGGCTCACGGCTTTGACACCGTGAGCTTTTGCAAATGGGGAATTGGAAGCTGGAGCCAGCAGGACTCAGCAGGATTTCCCCAGTTTCTGCTGGGCTGAGGTAAAAAATAGAGTCATGAAGAAAACCTTAGAAATAAAATGCCCAGCCTATTCCTCTTACAAATCTAGACCTCAGCAGCCAGATAGCCCTGTATTGCTGCAGAAGAACTTTTGCTGGGGCTCCCTTGGGCGTGGACTCTTCAGCCTGGCTTACGTCAGCCCAAGGTGCCCATAGCCCCAAAATCTGTGTATCCCCCAAATCCAAGCCCTTGGAGCTGGAGGGGTGGATTGTCAACCTCATGGTTGTCTCCCTGCTCTGTCTCTGGGCTGTCTGGATGAGGGATCACCCACCTTTGGGTTTTGCCCAGGCACATGCAGAGCCAAATGTCCCAAACCTTCCCTGGGGAAACACCCTGGGGACCCGCATCTTGCTGAAAGGTGGGTGCAGCAATGGAGTGCAGAGCACCCATGGGTGGGGAACAGCCCACAGCACGGATCCACAGCCTCCCTCCTGGTCTGCCTGGCCCTGACCCTGCCTGCTGCTGCTGCCCTTGAGCTGCTCTTGGGCTGTTCAGTGCCGGTATCAGGTAAGAAAACAAGCAGATAAAGCAGGCGGGATCCCAGCCGTGCCAGAAAACACCCACCTCTGTTACAATAAAAACACCAGCAAGCCAATTTTTTTTTTCCAGATACACGCAGAGATTAGACTGCCTTAACGAGGCAGTAAAACACTTCAATAGCTCTCCTTGCTTGTTATTAAAATGTCCCCTGGGCTTTCCCTTCCCTGCATTCGGCTAAGCTCCGAAAGGGCCTGTCCCCAGAGCAATGCAGCCATTTAAGCGATTTCTGTTAGTTCCTGCCGGGAGGAAGCATGAAAATATCCTTTTCCCGGGGGAAAAAGAGCATGGTCCCCATGGTCGGAAGGGAGGTGGCCAAACTCCGTGGCCTTTGGTCTGGCAGCCCTGTGGCCCCACACCACCCCGTGGGCTCGCTGGCATGGGGAGCATCACCGTGGGGTGAGCCTGGGAGTGGATGCAGGGGGTGTGTGGGTGCAAGCACAGCCTGTGGGGCTGGATCATAGCATCCCCACCCTCCTCTTATCTGGAGATTGGTGCTGCCTGTTGACCCTTGTGCTGTTCCCTGCGCAGCTCCCACACACCCCGGTTATCCGTAACCCTTTCCGGGGAGCAGCGCTGTGAGCAGAGCTCTGGTTTTGTGCTGCCTGACCCACTGCAGACAGTGTGGGGCAGGAGAAGTCAACAAATGGGACAGGAAAGGCTAAGCGTATCCCCCAACCCCTGCTCCCAGCCTGCCCTGTTTTGGCTGTGGGGATGTTCTGATGGTCTCCTGGGCCAGGCTGAAGTGTTGGTGCTGGTTGCAGCCAAGTGGTGATCCCCAGATCCCCAGGATGAGCCCCACGATGCGAAAGCTGCTTCCAATTTAGGACAATTGAATTCAGTCCACGCGTTTGGGACATGGTACCCAGGCTGGCCCCATCGCCCAGCTCTCCTCCAGCCAGCACCCCCTACCCAGCCTGCTCCCCACAGTGCCCAGGACCCCCCAATACTGGGTTAAATCAGCCCAGTGCAAGATTCTCGTGTCCTGAGTTTCCAGATGGCTTCCAGCTTTTCCTTCCCACTGCCCCAGGGTCACAGGCCTCCAAAGGTGGGAACCTCCGACAGGTTTTGTGCAAAGAGGAGAGGGGAGAGACATCCCCCTCCCTGTGCCTGTCTTCTGCTGAACCTCTACTACACCCTGGAGAAGCCACACTGGACAGGGGATACTCTGCCCAGGGAAGCTCAGACACCAGGTGGGCTGTCCTGGTAACCTCCTGCCTCCTCCCCACCTTTGGGAACCCCCTCCTGAGATTCTTTGTGTCCACAGCTGAGTGACTATGAGGTTGCTGACCAGGGGCACAAAGTCAGAGTGTGAACCAGGAACGAGCTGAGCCTTTGGGAAATGCCTCCCCAGGCTCTTTGTTCCCTGCCAGGGCTGGCAGCAGGCCAGGCCTTTGCTTTGGAGAATAATCCACTGGCTTTAGAGCTTCCCAGCACTCCTTAGGAGTGAAAAACAAGTGTGGCTGCTCAGGGCCTCATGGGTGTGTGGGCATGGGTGGGTGAGAAGGACAGGCTCAGGGCTTCACTCCCAGCTTGTGCCCTGTTCCAGCCCAGCCAGGGAGGAGTGGTGGCACAGCTCCCTGGGTGCTGGGCACCCACTCTGGCCCATCAGCATCCTTGATATGCCACCTTCTTCCCACTTATATCACCCATTGCTCAGGAGGAATCCCCCTACACCTCCCACGCAGGACTTGGATCTGGGGATGTCCTGCTCAGTGCCACCCCAGGGGTGACAACCAAAACCCGTGTGTGCCCAGGAGTGTGCTCCTGCCACCAGCTCTGCCTCGGTCCCCAGCGGGGAGCAGAAGAAAAATCTGAATTGTTCCTCTGAGAAATTAATCTTCTTTCCCTGTCTTAGCTCAGCCTGACCTAGAAGCACCACCCCTGTCTGGGTGGGTTTTTTCCCCCTGTGGGGTGTTTAAAGGGAAAATTACAGGAAATGTGTTGCAAAGAAGCTATGGGAGACAGCGGCCAGACCAACAGCAGGGCAAAGTGGGCAGGCAGGGCTGGAATGGTTTTAGGCAGGATTTGCCAGGCTGCCCTCTCCTCCCTCTGGTCTGGGGTGGCTGGGCAGAGAAAATTTCATCTGCCCAGCCATGGGCAGTAAAACAGAAACAGTAAAAGGTTAAGAGCTGTGTTAGGCTCCTCCTGGCCCAGGGTGCAGAGTTGGGGACTTTTGGCTGGAGAGAAGTAAAAGCTGAGCTGCTGGAGAGAGAAATGGCAATGGGAACAAAGCAGCTGCAGTGCTTGTGCCCTCCCTTCGTGGCTGTGGTCCTGGGGTGGTGACAGGGACTGGGGCTGGGTGGAAGGACAGCACTGACCACCAGGACAGGGACAGGAGGTGAAATATGCCTCTCCCAGGACCTGCTCCTGCCCCACCAACCTCCCACTGCCTCATTTCACATCCCTTTTCCTCAGTCCCCTTCATCCCCAGGGATGAAGCCTGGATGGCCCAAATGCCATCCGTGGCTTTGCAGGCACAGGCTGGGTGAGGGAAACCAGACACTCCAGCACCAAAATGATCCTGATAAAATGCTGAAGCTCATGTCCTGGGGGTTACATCCAAGTAAAGGCTCCCTCAGCCTTTAAAGCCCATCAGCTGCCCTGCAAAGGACTCAGCTCCTGGGCTGAAGGGCCAGGAGCCCCTTCCATGCTCACTCCCTGCTTCAATTTCCCTTTTGCAAAGTTGGGGGAGATAGAAAGGAAAGAAAACCCCAGTCTCCTCTTGTGCCTGAGGACTTTCCTGTGGCTGTGGTTCCTGTTGGTTCCTGTTCCACAAGTGTTGGAGGAGAGCAGGGAGGCCTGGCAGTTGTTCTGGTGCTCATCCATGTGTCTCTGTACGTCTGTCTGCCCTTCCCTCCTTTTCAGAGTGCAGCACCTGTGGCTGTCCAACGCCTTCTGCAAAGGGGTCTTGAGTCCAGAACCAGCCCCAGCTGGGATCTGTGCGCTGGGAGAGAGGCAGTGCTGGGAGCCCAAGGGGTTCGAGACAGTTTTTGGGCAGCAGCCCCCATTTTGGAGGCTCAGCCCTGTGTCTCGGGGTGGCGGGTGCAGTCAGTGTGAGCAGCAGGGATTGTGGCTGCTATAAAAAGCAGCAGGATCTCTCGTCTCTGCTCCCTAAGGCGCTTAGGGGAGGAAAGAGGGAATTAAAGAGCAACCTCCTGCACTAAAGAGGTGCAGGGATGGGAGCAGTTGGAATAGCCTGGCACACTCATCAGACCTCTTCCCCCTCAGAATCCCCAAAAATCCTCCCCTGGGCAAAGAAGCCCTCCCCCATGCTCTTCCTGGTCCCTGCTGTTGGATCACCAGACACTTGTCCCCTGCTCAGAGGTTGTGGGGGGCAAGGAGAGGGCTGAGGGGGACAGCCAAGCCTGGAGAGGGGGTCCTGGTGCACACGAGGTTGCTGTACCATTTGCACATCCCAAACAAAAATGCGGAGTTCTCCCTTGCCCGTCCTCACAGCCTCGCTCGTCTGCCCGGTCCTGTCCTGCCAACCCCACTTCAGAGGTCCTCTGAGAGTGTTGGAGATGTCCTCCAAAATGCAGCCAGCTGCATGGGTGCATGGCTGGACCGGAAAACACTGAATTCTTGGAGGGACAGGGATTGTTGCAGCCAAAGGCCGTGCTCTGCCTCCAGTGTCCGGAGACAAAATGGCTCCGTGGTCTTGGGGCTCTCTGACAGGCTCCCAATCAGCCTCAGAGCTCAGCACTAGTGTGGGGTCTGGTGACATGTTTGGGGACACTTTAGGGGGAAGGCAGGTGCCAGATGATGGCAATGATGCAGGCATGGGGGGATGTGGAGGAAGGGGGTGTGGGAAACTGCTGTCCTCTGTGGTTTTCCCCCGTACGTGGCAGGTTCCAGTGGGGTCAGTTCCAAAAGCAGCCACAGCCACGGGGTCCTGCGGAGCTCTGGTGCCAGCCCTGGCTCCTGGCATTGACCAGGTGTGACCCCGCGGCTCAGGGAGGGGTTTGGTGTTTCCCCTCACCATGGACGCTGCCATAACATCACCCAGTGCTTTGCCAGTCCTGGAGATGGGCACAGCACCAGGATCCCTCCTGGCACCCCCGCAAATGGGGGGCTTCAAAGAGGCTGAGGGGACTGGGCTGAGGGCAATTCCTCGCCAGCCCCTTCCCAGCACTGAGCAGTCTGGCGGACCCCGGTGCAGGTGGCCACAGGAGGGAGCTGGGCTCCTTCCTTCTGCTCCTGCTCAGAGGACAGTGGCCTCGGGGGGGTGACGGCCACGCCGGCCCTGGGTGCGAGATGCTGCTTGGTGCAGGAGCATCTCCTGGGGTCAAACCACGTCATGTGGGACCCCAAATGTCTCAGGGAGGGAGCAAGAGCCCGGCTGGAGTGGAGGTGGCTGCCTCCATGCTCAGCGAAGCCTCCACCTTATTTCCAGCAGTTGGTGGGTGACGGGTCCGCAGTGCAGGCGAGTCGCTGGGCTGTTGCTGCAGCCGTGGGGGGACCAGTTGTGCCCAGGGAGTGGCATGTCCCCATGGCAGGGACCAGTCCCTCTGCGAGCAGTGCCAGTGTGAGACACAGTGTCCCACTGTCCCTCCCGAGCAGTGGCCAGAGGCACCTGGGTGACCCTGATGTCCAGCCTCGTGATGCTGAAAGAGCAGGGGAGCAAGGAAACCAGCCCCTGGCTGTACAACCTCCTGTCCCCCAGGAATCTGGACCTTCCCAGTTTCCCCAGCCAGCGCTGGTGCTGCAACCCTACTGCCAGGTGCTGAGAGTTACTGGTGGGATCATGCCCCAGCATTCCGCCTTGTGCTGCCAGGGCATCGGTGTCCAGCTGCCCTCCACAGCCCCAGCAGCACAGGAGAAGCCTGGCAGGTGCCAGAGCAGCCACGCTACGAACCCAGGGCCAAAAAACCAGAGAAAAATGATGGTGGCAGGACACTGTGTCTGATCGGAAATGGTTAATTATGGGGGAGGTCCGAGGTACTTTGCTCGATGCACAGCTGACAAAGCCCCAGCGTGGGACTGCTGGTAATGGCTCTCATTAAAGCCCTTGGAGCAGGAGTTTGGAACCACATCCGTTTTCCTCAACCACTTTCAGAAGGGGAATATGCTGTTCTGGCCCCTGCTTTTCGTGGTGTGCTGGGTGCTGCAGGCTGGGAAAAGGCAGGGCTTGCCTCCCTGAATGCAGAGGCAGAAGTCTGGACCATGGCCTGTTGTCGGGGCTGGGTTGGTGGCACATCAGTATAACCTTTTTTTTAAATTCAGAAAAGATGTGGAGAGTAAAGCGATCCTCATCAAGGACAGGCACAAGGAATGAGCTTGGTCCCAGTGCCTCCACTCTGCTATGCAGAGTGGATTCTGGTTTAAAGCCCTGAGTAGGATAAGACTTGACCTAAAAACAGCAATGAAGCCATCAGGATGCTCCTTTCCCCACATGGTTTGGGAGTTTGCCCTTACATTTTCCCCTGAGCCCCTTAAAAAGCGAGGAGCAGGGATCTGCCTGGAGTTAGAAATAGGAAAGAATGTCTTTGGGCAGAGAGAAGGGCAGTTTTGGTTGGTGGTGCTCTGGCAGGGGAAGAGGAAGGCATGCAAGGAGAAGAGGGAGGTCTCCCTGCTCCATCAATGCACATGGGGCTGACCCCAGTACAGAGCCAGCACCTCTCGGGGTGGCAGAAAGTTTGGGGTTGATGTAGGAGGTGGTCACACTGAGATGAGTCTGAAGGATGCAGACATATAAGGGCTCTTTTCCCCCATGAAGAGCTGGGATTTCGTGCAGGTGGGTCCCTGTCCTCCTCTCCAGCAACATTCCTCAGAGAAAGGGGTTGTGCCTGGTCCCAACAGGGCTGCTCCCATCTGGGGGTGCTGGGCTCAAGCAGAATGTGATGGCCCTGGCCTGGCCACAGGTGTAGAGGAATAGGGCTCCCTGGGGAGTTTGGGCTGTCACCCTGCTGTCCCAGAGGCACAGGACACACCTGCTGAAATGGGCTGTGAGCTGGAGCTGCAAAACTAAAGGCAGGAGTGATGGCCCAGGCAGGTCACCAATGTACTGGGGGATTTGTCCCCTACCGACCTTTCTGTGCCTTTGTGCAGCTTCCAGCTCTCTGCTGTGTCCTGGGCCTGTCCCCAGAAATGCCGACACCTCCATTTCTCTGCAGCCTCCTTGTCTGCTTTGCCCTTTTCCCCACCCCATTCCCACGCCACCGGACAGCCGCACGCCAAAGGACTGCCCGGCCTCTCTCCAGCTCATTTCTCTTGCAAGCTTTGTTTGGTGGGTGTATTTTGCATTTGCTTTTTCTTTTTTGCTATTCACAGGGAACAAAGAGGGGGTCACAAACCCAAGGGCAGACGTCAGGACAGGGCTGACAAGCCTGGGAGAAGGGGTGATGCCACCCACCCCAGCAAGGTCCTTAGAGGCTGGTAAAACCAGGGGGAGAAGGGCTTTGCTCCGCGGTGCCAGCTCTGCCCATCCCTTCCTCTCCCTGCCTGGTCCTGCAAGGTGCCTGCTGCACTTTCACTGCTCCATCCTTCCACTCCATCCCTCTGCTCCATCCCTCCTCTCCATCCTGCTGCTCATCCCGCTGCTCCATCCCGCCTGGCCCGGACGTGGCGCCGGTCACGTCTGCTGTGGCAAGTGGCAAGTCTCGCCGATGGCAATGACCACGTCCTGGGGCTGGCGGTCCCGGTGCCGCGGCGCCTCGGGCATCTCGCTCATCTCGTTGACACTGTTGCTGATGCAGTTGATGTCGCTCTTGTTGCTGTTGTCATCCGGGCTGGGGCCAAAGATCCATTCTGGAGGAGGGAAAAGCACAAAACAAGCCCCTGGTTACCGCCAGCTGTTCCCAGAGTTCAAGGTGGCTCGAAAATTGCTGCCTCCTGCTACATTCTACCTCTAGCTCTGGGTGCTTACCCCTCCAGGAGTGTTCCTTGCCCACCCCTGCCCCTTCAGCTCCCTCCACTCCCCTGGTGCTGGGATCTCTGCTCTTCCCAGCTCCGGGCTGGTTTTCAGGCTGCTGGTTTCTGGAAGCCCTCCTGGCTTAGGCAGATGAAATCACCCTGTTAATCCCACAAATGAGAGTGAAGTGCCTCCAAAGTGAAGTGTGCATCTGGGGTCTCTAGCAATCTATTTCCTGCAGTGGGTTTTTGCTGTCAGACAGAGTGAACGATTAAATAACTATGTGACATCCAAATGGGGCTGGAGACATGGCTGGGGACATGGCTTTTCTGCCTTGAGAGTATATTACAGCCATGCCAGGGCCTCAAACCCTCCATGGCAGCTACGGGGCTGTGCTTCTTGCTGGTCACCAGAGCACCAGGACGTGGCTCTGAGCTGATCCAGCCACTGCCACAACGCTGGGGGTGACCGATCCCCCTCCAAAATACAATGTCACTGCTGGATGACAGCGTGACTGAAACACCCCCTGCAGCACAAGGGGCTGCAGCTCAGTGAAAGCAGGTGGTGCTGCTTCCCAAACAGCTATCTTTAAAAAAATTTGGCTTTTTGGGCAGTCAGAAGCCATGCCCAGCCGAGATGGGAAGGCACCAGCAATGAAGATACCAAAGCTGGGGAAACCCAGATGAGGGGAGAGTAGCCCCAGGACCTGGTGGTGGTGGGCAGTGGAACACCAGCACCCCTCTGCTTTAGCTCTGCTACCAAAATAAAGCAGAGGTGGCTATCAGGAGGCAGACAAAAGTAGCAGCCCAATTTTCTTGTTCCTGAGGTACTTGCCACTGGATCTCAAGGAATACCATTTCTCTCCTTTGTGGCATGGGGTATTTTCTGTCCCCACAGGGCATTCCAATTACAGCCCTTCAGTGGAGAACACAGGTTTCCTGATGGAGCAGGGACAGAGAAATGCCATCCCGGTGAGATGATGTCTTTCTCAGGGGCTGTAGAAAAAGTTTTGCAGCAAAACTGGGGCTGAATGATGGCAAATGCCAGGGTGTGATTCCAGGTGTGAAGGGAATGGAAGATCTAATTTCTCAGCTCACCAGTGGTGTCCAGACATTTCTTCAGGTGTGAGCAGAGAGACAGGAATGACCTGTGGGCCTCCCTGTGCTCAATGTGTGCATTGTAGGTCAAATTTTGGGATTTTTTGAGAACCCCAAAGCTTCTCTCTTTTTTTTTATTCTTTTGAGAAAAGCCAAAAGTTTTGTCGTTTTTGCAATACAATATTTGAATTTTTTCTCCAGCCTGAAGCCATTTGGCCACACCACCCCCAAGAGTGCAGAACACGACATTCAGGATGATGCTCATGCTGTGGAGCCAGCGTAGGTGACCACCCTGCCAGGGAAACTGGACAGGGAGGGGAGAGGGTTGTGCCCCACTGCCAGCATCGGCTGGCTGGAGGAGGGAGCTGTCTCCAAGGAGGATAGAGCTCCCACCACTCTGGGCACAGGCAACATGTTCAGAGAGTTTTTCCTTGATTTTCCTCTTCACCCTCATCACTGCGCGAGCAGGGTTTGCTGGTTGTCCAATGGGAGAGGCAGGAGAGGAACCACCACAGTTACCTCAGACACCACAGTGCTGGCAAGAGGGATTGGGAAACTCAGCAAAGAAGTCGTTCAAAGGTTTTTGGGAAGCCCTGTGTCTTGCCCTGAGTCCCAACCAGGACATTTAGCTTTCACCTGCATAACCCACAGCCCCCACCAGAGACTGGGCTCCCCAGTCACAACCCTTCCCCAAGGAAATCAGCCAAGCCCAGAAGGCTCATTTAGGTCTTTTTTCCTTTATAGCTTTGATTTTGCTTGGCTTTACTGGGTTTAGACTAAAGGCCAAACACTCCACCACCTTCTTCCTGGTCTGGCCCTGTCTGGTCCATGCCAGACAGAGCCTCTTGCCCCCAAGACCTTGCAGGCTCCTCCAGCCCCCGTGCAGCTGCTTGCCGCGAGGAGAATCCGAAGGCAGTAACAAGATTGTCTCCTACAAATACTATTAAAGTTCTCAGCTTGCTTTCCTTGACGTCAGCCATAAAACTCCAGTGGGAGCAGCAGGGAAGAAGGGGAATAACCTGTAGAAAAAGGGGTGATGGGTCCTCAGATATCCTGGGAGCTACTGGATGAGGATTGCTGCGTGCAACAGGAAGCCGCTGCATGCCTGTGAGTAGGGGTAAGTGGCATTTGGTGGCCAGATGATGAACTCATGGTGACATTTGTGGGCAGAAGAAGAAGAAGAAGAAGAAGAAGAAGAAGAAGAAGCAGAAGCAAGAGCTGGATGAGGCACTGTGGTAGAGGCAGAAATGTAGGGGGTGGGTGTTTTGGGAGAGCGCCAAGGGCACCAGCAAAAGCCATTTGCATGGGAAAAGTGTCACGGTGCATTGTCACCAAAGGGGATGTGGCTGGCCAGGGTGCCTGGGGAAGGTGGCTCGTGTGAGGCTGCCGCAGTCTAATTCCTGGGTAGGAGCAGGCTGGATTGTACGCGCTAATCCCAACCACTGCTTCCCTGGGAATTATTTCTGGAGCCTGCTGGATCTAATTACCCAGTAATCTGCAGGAAGATGTAATTAGGCTGTCATTAGAGGGTATTTACTGCGATGCCTTTATGATTTGACTGTGTAAGTAAGGAGTGAAGTAATTACACAATTACATGTTATTTGTGGCCATTTATGGCCTGTAACTTCAGCATGGTGCCATGTGTGGAAGAGGGAAGCGAGGCCCCGTGGAGCTGGCAGAGGATCCCCTGCCAGCAGGACCCTGGAGAAACAACCATAAAAATGTCAGCGCCCTCATGTCCCCTGCCAGCTGCCACCAGCTCTGTCACAGCCATGCATGATCCTCCCCAGTTTCTCCCTCTGGCTCCTCTCAGTTTGTGGGTGAGAAACCAAGGTCTCCCGGGGTCACCCATGGCATGTCTGGGGAGGGATGAGGGAGAAGAGAGAGGAGACCTGCACATCTTTGGCGTCAATGGGATTAAACCTCGCTCTGATGCGGAAGGAACTTTGCAGGGGATGGGAGGCACAGCCTCACGTCATGCGCAAGCACAGGCTGGAAACCTCGGATAATGAACCCTGCAGGGGGGTGTAATCGGGTAATGGGAGGTGGCCAAAGGCTGGGAGCCCAGGGGTGGTGGTGACCGGCCAAAGGGAGCTGCAGCCCTCAGCACCCTGTCAGGTATTTCTCTCTCCATCCCTTACAGCTGGCAGGGGAGATGCATGAGCCACAAAAAATAGACACAATTGCCACCAAGAGGAAAACAAAGTCTTCTTTTGGATCAAAGTCCACATGTGGGTTCACACAATCTCCAGCCAGAAGGTGAGCAAAGTCAGGCTGAACCAGGACACCTAAAGGACCTGGGACAGCTGAGGGCAGAGCTGGGGCGATCAGGGATCACACATTGTGCTCCTGGGGCAGTGGCACATCCACACCCAGGACAGTCACACTTTGGAGATAAGAAAAAGCACTGCCTGCCCCTACCCAGCCGCTGGAAGGAGCTTGTAACACATGCTGCAAAATCCAGGGCATGCACACGGGCGTGTGCGTGAATGTCTTGGATAAAAGAGTGGGACAAAGTGACTTTCTCAGCCAGGCTGGGGGAGCAGCATCTAACCCAGAGACACGTCTTCCTGCTCATCAGGTGCTGCCGAGGCTCAGTGTGCCTGCTGGGGTCTGCAGGGCCAATGGAGAGGTGGGAAGTGCTGAGGTGGGGTGAGATCGATACAGAGAGATTGATCCAAAGCAGCTGGAGAGAGGAGATAGAGCAGACTGGGCAAATCAGGAGCTGTGGAATAGCAACTCTCTTGTTATTATTATTATTATTATCCCCAAGTAGCAGAGTGATGTGGCTCAAAATGCCCCTGCACCTCCCTGGCTCTGTCTGAGTCTTCGACAGCACCCCTAGAAGCAGGACCCTTGGGATATGCTGCATTTTTGGGGACAGAAAAACACTGGAGTTGCCCAGATGTCACAGCGTGCCCTTCTCGTACCAGCAGCCTGAGGGCTGGTCCTTGCTCAGAAACCTCTGACAGTGCAGGCAGCAGGGAGCAGCCTCCTGTTGTCTGTGTGCAGAGGGGCACAGGGTTGCCCTATGCCCAGTGTCATCCCAGGGGGGTGGCCAGGTCCCCTGCAGTCATTGGTGGCAGGGTGGGATGTCCACGAGGCACTTCAGCCACTGGAAAGAGATATCCCAAGCAGAAGAGCAGGAGGAGGTGGGAGAAAGGGCTGAAATTTAAAAGCAGCCTGGTGAGTGAGACATTCACAGTCCCTGTAGAGATGGAAACAAGCAAAGGAAGGGGCAATGTGTTCGATGAACAATCAAGCTCGTGCTCTAGTTTTGCTTTAAATGGAGCTGGGTGTGAAAGCAGCTGCTAAAAAAGCTCCTTTCCCATCAGCAGGAGCAGAAGCACCTCTTTCTTTGAAATAAGTACTGACCCAGCAATCACATTGTGCTCTGCAGCAAGGCAGGGCCAGCCCTGGCCGGAGCATTCCCGATGGACATGAGTTCAAGGGTATCCCTTGTGTCTTTGACATGATGCAGCAGTCACAGCTGGACATCGTATCTATCTCATTTGCAGGACAGACTCCACTTGTTCATTAGCAAAATCAGCAGATAACTCCCAGGTTTGTTCCGATGGAAAACCTACATGTACCCCTGGCAACAGTAATTTGTTAGAAATCCCCCTTTCCCCCTCAGATTCACTTCTTTCTAAATGAATTTGTTGTTGAGGTTTGTTCTTCCTTCCCTGTTTTGCAAAAATTTGTCAGCTCTGCTGTGCTGGCTGAGTCAAAACTGTCCTGCACCCCAAACAGCATGAGCACTCTGCTTTGCTGATGGACAGCTAAGGACACTGTTCCTCTGCAGAGCTGTCACCAGCATGAAGCATCTGGCGGGGAAAGGGGTGACACGGAAAAGGCATTCAATTAATTACAATATTCTCATAAAAACAGCTTCTCTGCACCAGAGCAACCCTGGACCAAGCCTGCATTTGATCCCAGTCCCATCCATCAGGCAGCATTGCTGCTCCAGAGAGTGGGTCTCTGAGAGGTGGTGGCTCAGGTGTGGTAGGTGGGAGGCAGGCATGCTCCTGGGGGTGGATATTTGCTATCCCTATCTTCCAGAGGCAGAGTGGAGGTGACCAGAGAGTGAGGAGCCATGCTTGGTCTCAGCTCAAGGAAGACCAGTGCTTGCAGAGCAGTAGAGAAACACAGCCCTCGCCCCAAGGACCTGACACAGCCCATCCCTTGACTACACGACGGCAGGAATGGGAACGCTGCTGTGGGATGTTGTATCCCTGAGGCCTCGGTTGATGCCCGGCAGTGTGTGCTGGAAGCCATCCCTCTGCTCCAGCTCTGAGCTCCAGAGGTTTGGCTGCAAATGCAGCTGTCCTGGAGTGGGCCCTTTCTGCAGGGCCAGACCACTGTGGCTGATTGTCCGGCTGACAGCTCCAGCCTGTGAGTGGGGAGGGGGAATTATCCTGGTGAAAGCCGTCCTACAGCAGCCACTGCTTCCCTAAACAGCAGCTAAGGAACTCCTGATGCACCCCCATGCACCAGAAGGGAAACAGGCCGGGGATTAGTATCAGAGGTGGGTTAGCACCGAGATGGGAAAGCAGAAGGGAACCTGACGTGGTTTCTTCCCACAACTTTGGGAGGCAAAGGAATCATCCTCAAAACAGAGCTTGAAAAGAAGACGTATAAGTCCTCTCTGATGGGTCTGAGATGCTGTCTGCAATCCCTGCCGTGGGCTGAATTATCGTCAGAGCCCTGCGGTTCTGTGTGGAGCAATTAAAAGTGGATCCTGTGTCCCTGCAGGATCACCCAGCAGCTATTTTCAGCAATGCTACACTCATGCACAGTTTCTGTGTTCAAGGAGACCGTTTCCTAAAGAAGCCTGAAATGTGGCGGCTGGAGATAAGGCTGAAAAATAAAAATATGGCTGGTGGGTCAAAAGGTCAAAGAAAAGAAAGACCCCGTTCCAAGGATGGCGTAGGATTCTGAGCAGTCCCAAAGCCATCGACCAGCACAGTCCTGCCAGTGTCAGTGAACCTGCCCTGCCTTGCCCCAGCTGGGCATCTGCCTTGAGCCCATTCCCAAGGGAAAAGTTTCCTCCAAGGTCTCCTCTGGAGATCAGCAGCTCAGAGGAGACCTTGGCTGAACCGGGTGACACCAGCCAAGGTCTCCCTTGCAAGGCACTGCTCCCACGCAGACCATCAGACCTTTGCCGTGTGGTTCCCGTGCGGGAGCAAGATGCTTTCCCCTTTCCCGGCGACCACACGCGTGCAATCTCCATGGCAACAGCTTTGTTTCCAGTCAAACTTTTTATTTTTTCCCCTTTTTCCTTTTTTTTTTTTTTTT
>VZTE01005518.1:3892814-3958422 GCA_013397775.1 Eulacestoma nigropectus | reverse complement strand
TTTTTTTTTTTTTAAGTATTTAAATAAGAGCGATATTCAGCGAGCTGCTGGGGACGGAGGAGGGAGGGCGGGCTGATACCCAAGGATTGCAGTAATTAGGCACCTCGTACGTTGGTGACAGGCTTGTCATTTGCCGAGCCAGCTCCTCGCCGCAGCGCCGGCCCTGGCAGCTCTCCAGCGCTTCCGAGTTAAGCAGCTTTCCAAATGCTTCGACCCAATTTGCCTTAACTGGTGGTGGGGTCTGCGCTGTGCCTGCGCAGCAGCCTCCCTCCCACCCTCCTCGGGGGGATCGTGTCCGACCCCAAGCAGAGACATCTGATGAGTTTTGGGAAAGCCAGACGAGAAACTTGGTCAGCTCAGAACAAGCAGGAGGGACTGGAGAGGAATTAAGGTGTTTGGGGCTCTCCTTGGCCGAATGTCTCCAGGAAGAGCTGAAGAGGGGCTCTTTCAGAGCCCTCTTACCCATATCCAGGTGTTCTGCCTTCCCTCTCTCCAACACTGCATCTTTCCTCCTTCTCCAGTGCAGCCTCCCATTTTCCACTGCTCCCCAGCCCGCTGGGCATCACAGCAGTGTTCATCTCGCCCTGGGGATGCCTGGGCAAGCTCTAATTGATTTTTTAAGAAGCGTCTGCAGGAGAGGTGTTGGTGTCTCAAACACCCGTTTAGATTTCGCAGGGAGAAAACCTTGGCAGCATCCTGAGACCCCCTTCACCATCCAAAACTGAGCCCAGCACCTGGCTTCTCATTGTTCCTGTGAGTGCAGGGGTCTGGGTGATTCTTTTACTCCCCAAGCCGTGTCCGACAAGCTGTTATTGAGGAGTCATAATCATCCCTGATGCCTCCGAGTGACTGTTTAAGGCAGCGATTAACTATTCACACTTTAATCTTCCCGAAACAGGCTCCAGCCCTTTGGCATCTTATTTCCATCTCTCTCTGTATATTTCTGAACATGATTAGTGCAGAAACGCTGATAGCAGAGGTTGGAGCTGCTGCCGAGTATATAAATCCGGGCATTGTGTTAAGGCAGCTAATAGAGCAGCTTCTTATTTACTATCCCTTGGTCTCTCTGTCCTGTCCCTAAAGTAATTTTATGCAAACTCATTCAGATGAAGCCTTCTCTTTAAAGGCTGTTCCTTGGCAGTGTTAACAAACACGGTCTCGTCCGCTCTCCTCCGAGGACTGGCTCATTTAAAGTGTATAAACTGTGGGAAGATGGGCCTGGAGTGCTAACTAGGATGAGTGGGAGGCAGCTTTCGGCACTAAGGGGTGCTGCTGGAGTTTGGGAAATGCCTTTTCCTCTCTGCCTGGAGGGGGAAGAAGCTCACATCTGGATTTCTGCCCCTAAGTCGGAGAGATATTGCCTCCACCTGGGGCAGGGAGGATGCTGTGCCCTCAGCAAGGGGTGTTAAACTGGGAAAAGGCTTCTTCCAAAGCGGCAGGAAGCGGGCAGACCCCAGTGCTGTCCCTGTGCTTGTCCAGCCCCTGGGATGGCTGTGGTGCTGTGAAAGGCTGTGTAAGTCCCTTCGCAAAGGGCTTTGAGAGAGAAGGGGCACCCTGCTGACCTCGTCCCACGCAGAGGGTAAAGTTAAAGGTCACCAGGGAGGGTTGGTGCCGAGTTGGAAGCAGCACATCAGGGGCACAGGTGCCCCCCAACCGCGGCTGCAGCCTCCCTCCCTGCCTGGAGGGTCACGGCATTTCTCTGGATTTTGGCCCTGCTTTGCAGTACCCACGCAAGGGGTGGTTTTGAGCATCCACATCTGTGCTCTCCTGCATCAGGGACCCCAGCAATGGGGGCAGGGGTGTCTGCTCTGTGGGGCCACTGGGACTGGACTGGCCCCTGCTTCAGGGGAGCTTTTAACCTGGTCTGACCAGGTCTTTTGAGCATCTTGGGGCAGCAGCATGTATATTTTGAGGCGCTATCCCCACTGCCTACGTTTATGGGGAAGGCAGCGCTAAATCAGACGAGCGGCAGAGCCAGGTGATGATACAGCCCCAGCGAGCTGCTGATTAAGTGTTAAATTTAACACTTTAAGACAATATATTTGTTCCCTTCCATCTGGGGCAAAGAAAGACTCCTCAGCAGCAGCACCCTGCTGTTTTCCTGGCTCAGCCTCATGTGAGACCCCAAGTACGGCTCCCTGCCAGGAGGTTTGACCTTTCTTGTCCCAAATAACTTCTCTCTAAATCCCTGTGTCCTGCAGCTGCCCGGTCATGACCCTCTGCCCAAAGGACTTGGCTTGCCCTCCCCTCAGCAAGGCAGGGGTGCTGCCCACCCGCAGGCACCGGTCAGAGTTTTGGCTGGTGTGTGTCTCCTGTGTCCCAGGAGCAGGGAGATAAAGCGCAATCATGAATGAACACGTGGATTTTGTTCCAGATGAGTGTGATCTCCCTCCCCTTGCGGAGAAGGAGCCTGCAGGGTTTCAACCCTGACTGGGGGTCAGGCTCTGAGCAAAGGTGTGCAAAGGGATTTCAGCCCCGCTCCCCTGTGCAGGGCATTGCTCCCCCCAGCTTTTGGGGGGTATGCACATCTGCAGGAGCCAGGAGCTTAAATCCCCCTGGGGATCCCTTCTGGCTCCCCATCCAAGCTGGAAAGCTGTCGTCAGCATGCTGAAGCAAGGCCCTGACCCCCAAAAGGACATGGTGAACTGGCTGTCAGGGTGTGGGGGCCAAAAGTACCAGGGATTCAGAAGGGAATTGGGCACATTTGCACTCCCCAGCACGAGCAGCCTTACAAATTACGGGGCAAAGAGCCCTATCACTGAGGGCTTGCCATAAGCAGCCAAGCACCTCTGCCTGCACCGCTGCCTGACCACAGCAGCCAGCAGAGTGTTCGTGCTCTCGGCCCCGATGGCGGGGGACAGCGCTCATCAGCAACATGAAACCAAAGAGCCGGGAAGCCAAACCAGAACAATGCACCCTCTTTGGGCTGTCATTACATGGATTTGTTGCAGGGGCTGTGATGGCTGTTCTAAGGCAACAAGGGAACCAGACTGCTGAGCTGTGTTTCCTAGGAGTTTGTGGATTCGCTGGTGTCTAATAAGGGGTTAAGCTCATATGGCATCTTTTCTTTTGCAATGCACAGGTGGGTTGTTATCCTGTGCTGAGGTATCTGTTGCCATGAAACTTTTCATGTTGAAGACCTCTAATCCAAGCTCAGATGAAGCTGGCCAAGGGATTTTACAGCCATTTGGCAACACAGACTCGCACACACAATTATACACACTCACACAGGCACATGATCTGCTCCTTCAGGAAGGGGTCTAGACCCCAGGATTTTCTCTGGGAAGATTGTCAACACAGAACTCAATTTGGAGAACCCAGCACATTAAATAATCTAGCACTCTTGCAAATGTGAAAGGGTCAAGGGTTGGTCTAAACCCCACCCAAATCAAAGCAGAGATGCAAGCCAGCACGTCCAGGCTTGGCACCAGGCTCTTTTTGGCCACAAGCACACAACGCGTGAAGCCCACACTCACCTACAAAGTCGTAAATGAGGTCCTTGATGAGATGCCCGACGATGGCGTACGCCACTGCCACCACCACCAGGGCTGCCATGAGAAGGTAGAGGACAGCCTTGGGCAGAGGAATGGCATCTCGAGGAGGGGGTTTGTACTCTTTGTAGAGCTGGTCATTGTCCGAGTATGAGTACTGGAACAAGTGGTCCAGGCCAGCTGTGAAGTTGCTGGAGTTCATGGACTGGCTGTTGGACAGGTAGTTGTCCTGTTCAGGGTCCTGGAGGACACTTACCACTGAGCTGGTGGTGGCTTCCACTTGCTGTACCAAGTTCAGGGTCTTGTTAACGCTGGGGAGGATTTGGGAAAGGAAAGTGCTCCAATCTTTGATGGCACTGATGTTGCAAATAATCATAATTGCAATGAGGAAAGAGGTCTCCAAGCTCAAGAGACTTAAAAAGGACAGAAAGAGGTGAGAATTGTCGTGCTTACACCAAACCATGTACTGCGAAGCGGGCAGAGAAGGTCTGGATGGGGTAGGTTTCTCATTTGCAAATTCTTACATGATCCAGTAGGGATGCATCTGTGGTACCTCGGTCTCACTCCTGGAAATGCCCGCAGAAAACCCCTACGGGCATGAAGTTCCTTAGGAAAAAGTAGATGCTGGAATGATTTTGACTGATATCATTTTTGTTCCTCAGCCGCCTCTCCCTTATGCTACTCACTGATGAAAACCGGAGAGACAGGATCCTGTAGATATTTTCAGTCATCTGGAAAAGAAAGATAAATTGCCCTTCTCCAGCTTTTTTTTTTTTTTTTTTCAGAGGCGATGATCCTTGGAGAGACAAAAATCCTCCCGTGGCTCTGCCCCGGGCTCGGTCAGGCGCAAGGTGTGCGGTGCCGTCCTGACTCTCCTGTCAGCGCTGCCCAGAGCGTTCGCGGAGGAGAAAAATGTTCAGACCCCACAAAGTTCAGCTGCTCCCGGTGTGTGACGGGGCCGGCGGAGCGCAGCTCCTGGCCATTCCTGCTTGGCTTTCACCAACTTCTTTTACCGGCATCTCCCGATCGATTCCTTTTAAAACAGAACCAAGTCAGAGGCACCGAGCGCGCCGGCAGAGAGCCCGGCCCCCGGCCCCCAGCCCAGCCCCGAAGCGGCCGGTCTCGGGTTTTACCTTACGGACTTTTCCAAGCGAACGGATCCTCTCGCCTGATGCTCCAGCTTGTTTTATTCAGGGCTGGGCTCCCTGCGGAGCTCCCCGCAAGCAGCCGCCGATCCGGTGCCGCGGCCCGATGCCGTGTGCGGGGTGCTGCTGGTGCACGCGTGTGCGTGCGTGTGTGGACACACTCCTCCCCGTCCTCTTCCCTCCCGTCCCTTCACCCTGCAGCCCTGCTGGCTCTTCCCAGCGTCCCCGGCTCCAGCAGCGAGGGGGATTAGCTGCCGGGAGGTTGGCTCCACAACTCCTGAGCGTGCCGTGAAGCAGGCGATGCGCGGCGGGAGCGTAGGCTCAGCCTCCGCCGCTGCTCCCCGCGGAGTTAATCCTTTCGATGACAAGAGAGGAGCTTTGATCCGTCTGCTGGATGTTCCCGGGGAGGTGCAGGGGAAGGTGGGGAGCAGCCGGAGCGCTCGGCTGGGTGCGCGTGGGTACCCCAGGTCCAGCCGCCCGCGGACGCTGAGCTCAGCCTTTGTCTGGGAGCGGTGCCGCCGGCAGGGAGGAATCACATCGCGGGCGCTGCCGGGAGGACATCATCGATCCCACCGCCAGCATCCCGGAGGAGGGATGCTCCCCACAGCCCCGCTCCCTCCCCGGCAGCCTCCACCCAGTAAAGTTTTGGCATCGGAGGGATGCCTGAAAGCACGGAGAAAGTGGTTTCTGGTTTGCAGAAAGCACGGAGGGTTTGAGGCTGACCTCCCTCAGCATCTCCCCTCCCTGGTAAGGTGTCTGTGCCAACTGGTAAGAGCCAGCCTGTCCTTGGTCACCTTGATAATGGTCTTAAACTGGTTCATGTTCCCTGCAAACATATCTCATCTGCCTTGGTGGTGGGATCTCTGGGATCACTGAGGTGCTGCCTTGGTTTGAAGGCAGTGGGACGTATTTAAAGAGGAGGAAGAGGAAATCTTAAGGAGGAGGAAATTGTCTTTCTATCTTTGGAGGTGAAAATAAATCACAGTACCTTTTTTTTTTTTTTTTTTTTTTTTTTTTTTTTTTTTGGTACTGCTCCCCCATGTAAGAAACAGCTGTCACTAGGGCAAGGAAATCACCACCACATTAAGCCTGAAAGCAGCCAAATGGGGCTTCTGAGAAATAATAGCAAAAGATTAACTCTGTGTGTGTGTGTGTGTGTGTGTGTGTGTGTGTGTTACCAGCCAGCAGCAATCCTGCCAGCTGCCTGGGGGTTGGAAGAGTATAGAATAAAATGGCAACATCTCTCCCCTACAATAATATCGCCAGGGTTTGGGTTGGTGATGGACAGATTGTACAGCCCAGGAGCAAAGAAAATGTGGAGGAAAAAGCTTTTCTGCCCTCCCTAGAATGTGCATGGACCATGTCACAGTCACTTCTGGCGCCCAGGACCATTTAACAGAATCCTAAAATTTCTTCTCACCAGTGACAGAGCTGTGACTGGTTACAGAAGGATATCTGGGCAGCTGCATGGATACGTATCCTGCAGTGGGATAGGTCCTGATGTCCCCCTGCCCCAGCATCTTGATGCCCGGAGTTGGAGCTCCTACTCTGCCTCCAGAGCATGAAGCTGGCAGAGATGCTTTGAGGGCCAGGGCAGGAATCAGGAGCTGAGGGCAAATGGCTCCTCTGTCAGATTCTCAGTCCTCCCACACCAGATTTTATGGCAAAATATGGCAAGATTATTTTTTTATAAGAACCTTCCAATGCAAAGTGAGCTTTGGGCTCTGTGCAGGGGTGGCACAGTGCAGTCTGGCTTTGCCCTGCTCAGAGGCTCATCCTTTGGCTGGAGTTCTTTGGAGGAAAGGACAACCCCAGGACATTGGTCATTGGGGACTGAAGCTGCTCTGAAGCTGTACTTTCACCACAGCTGTTTGATGTGAGCAGTTGCCATGGCACCAGTGCATCAACCAGAGGGAACAGGAGAGAATCTGGTCCAGGCTGACCCATCCCTGTGCCTGGCTCCGGCTATGACTGTCCCAGGCAGGCTCCCACCGTGCTGCGCCCCTTCATTCCCAGGAGGGGATGGAGTTGAGTGGTTGGGGCAAAGGCTTTGCAAAGGTGTGTGTACCTGGAGAGATTAATCAGAGCTGAGGGCAACAGGGGCAGCTCTCTGTGTGCCTGCGGACAGCTGGTGACAACAGCCCAGAGCTCGCTCCAGTGGGACACAGGGCAAACCCCCTCTGTTTCCTAGACCTCCATTGAGTACTTCTGGGAAGAGGCTGGAAAAGCACTTGGGGAAGCTCTGAGCTCTGCTGCAGGCACTGACTCCATTAAAGGGGCTTAGGGCAATATCAAAAAAATACCCCCCCCACCCCATTTGTATTTCCCTGCAGCGGAAATAAAGTTGGCTCCTTTCATTTTCATTAACATCCTTATCAATTCAAAGTGACTAAATAGATGCTTAACTGTTCATTATACACTCTCTGCATCTCCGGTCTGAAAGGGAGCCTTTATTTCCACAATTATGGTTTCCAACCCATTACAGAGGGAGAGAGCACGGAGAAATATACAAGTGTGGATTTTAATAACCTTATATTTCAAACTCTCTGTTATTAAAAAAAATGTTTGCATTTACTGTGATGGGGGGAAGATTAAAAGGATTGCCATGGATTCCACTTAGGGAACATTGCTAATGATTTCAATAAATCACTTTAAATAAAAATCACAATCTCCACAATTCCACCCAAATGCCATTTGGCAGAGGGGTTGATTATGGGAACAAAATGAATTTCAGAATTAGCTGCTTGTCCTAATGCAATTGGACAAATTAAATTTAGGGATACACACATACCCAATGATACATATATCTCATGCAGAAGAGTGGTGTTTTGGCCCCTGGGAAAAAGAACAAATAATGTTTTAGTGGGTCAAGACAAATCTTGTCCCTCATGATGGATGTCAAGTGTTTGTTTCAGCTATTTCCTTAGTATTTTTGTTTTATGGCTTACCCTCTGTGAGGCTACAGTCAAAGCATTGGTGTTTTATTTCCACCAAGGCAGGATCCAGCTGACTACTGGGACATGACTTTGATAATGGCTGTGTCCATGCAGAGCTGAAAAACCACTCTGACACATCACTAGCAATGCCCAGAGCAGACAGTCTGGATTCCTGTCTGTGGGACCAGATCCCAGGATCTCCAGAGAAGGTGAAGCCCAGGTTCTACACTATATCTGGAGATCTGATGGTGCTCCCAGCCCCGCTGCTGGCTGCGTGTCCTCCTTTGTGACATGTGAGGGACGAGGAGGCCGCAGGCTGTGGATGTGGCAACACCTGTCAGGTGCAAACAGAGCTGTAGGGGTGGAGAGCAGCGTTGGAGTTTATTGCTGTGCACTGTGCCGTGGCTTGGGAAGGCTTTGTGTCTCTCCCTGGCTCAGAGCTAGGCTGAAGTTGGCCGAAAATGTAGTCAGGAGGTGCAGCTCCAGCAGCAATCCCTCCATCTGTACTTTTGAGTGAGACATTTGTCTGCCCAAGGGTCATTTTTACAGCCTGAAGGGTTTTTTTGTGTCTCTTTTCTGTGCTGGCTGCCGACTCCAAACACCGATCCCCAGAGAAACCACTGCACCTGTTCAGAAGAGGTACAAGAGTTTACACCCTCATATGGCACAAGGTAAAACAGTCATCACAGGAGTTCTTCAAACCACTTGAATTTTAGCTGTGCGGGGTGACACCCACATTCCTATCCAGATGCTGGCTCGTGGGGGCTGCACAGCTCCTGTTCCAGTCCCTACAGCCTTCTCCTGGATGAGGCATGCTGACCTTCATTCACCCCTGGGTGGGCCAGATGCTCTTCCCTGCCTCCCTGCCCGGCTGTGCTGCACTGCGCCCCGGAGCAGCGACTTCATCTCTGAGCAGATTCCAGACCTGTACCAAAGTTTTGACAGCAACCTTCCTGCATGACAAGAAGTTGTGAAATATAGGCTTATCCTGTATTCCCATTCCCGGCATTCATCTTGCCCAGCGATTTCTGCTTGAACAAAACAAACAAACAAGGAGCAGCAGCAATTTTTAGCAGATGAATCAGAGTGAGCTATCTTTATCTATCTATATTTAAAAACACCTTTTTAAAAACTTTTTTTTTTGATCCTGTATTATTCATGTTCCCAAAGCTGAAGAAGTCCAGATTATAATAATAATAATAGGCACAATAAACATGCCATATGAAGTGCAGTGCCTAGGAAGACTGTTCCCTGTCTGCTGTCTCTGGTAAGCAAAGTAGGGTTTTAACTCTGCGTGTGGCACCATCTCATGGACAGCCTGGCTTATTCAAAGGACTTGAGAGGCTGAAGGCAAGCACAAAATTATCCAGCATGAAAAGCCTTCTTCCTGAAAGAAAGGGGAACATTTTCCAAATAAACAAAACCAGGGCAACAGGAGTAGTTGCAGTGGAGGTGAGGTGGGAAGAATGAATTACATGTTTTGTTTGCATCACTAGAAAGTGCTGCTTGGCCAGAAAATAGGTAAAAATAGCTGACAAGCATTTGTAGGGGTTATTTGTGGCTAAGTGTGACACAAAGTAGAACAGGAAGTCCTCATCCTAACAGGTGGGAAAGTACTGTTTTTCCACGTCTCTTTTCACTCACTTTGCTATCCTGAAATCCAGTGAGAAGGTGAGCCAGGCTGTGTGCATCCAGCACTTCCCAAAGCCTCTCAAAGGGATCTGGAGGGAGAAGCTGGCAGTCTCTACATTTTCTATCTTCTCTGCCATCTAAGCTGGATATGTAGATCAAAAAAAAAACCCCTCACCTGCTGTTTCTTTCAAGCAAAACGGAGAAAAACCTGTGTGGATGCAAACCTGTTGGAGTTTTCAGAGAGCTTGAAAGGGCAGGACTGAGGTGCCTGTCCACCTGCTGGTATCTGGGCTTCGGAAGAAAACTTTAAGTGTCAACAATGGTAGAGGAAAGGAAAAAATGAAGGAATTGAGCAAGGTAAACAGGAAAACTTACCTCCTTCCCTGAAACATCCCCCTCATTGCAGGCAGAGGTACAGGAGCAGAGACCTCCCCAGATGCCAGTCCTCATTCCCTACAGACACACCCAGGAGGGGCTCTGCTGCCTGTCCCTCACAAAGTCCTTGCTCCAGTGTTTTCTCCTCCCAGAGCAGGACCTGTTTCTAACGAAGGACCTGTAAAGTTATGCTGGTGTTTCAGGTGTGGAGGGAGAGCTGGGTAGGGTTGAGAAGTGCTGCTGGGTTGCCAGGCAGGTTACAAATGCACTCTGTGCCTCCTGATTAATCTGCCACCTCACACGAGAGGTGATGCAGTGCTCTCTTCTGCATTGCAGATTGTGCTCCCGCCGTGCCCTTTCCCCACCACCTTTCAGAACCCTCACCTGCTATTTCCCAGGCACTCATTCACTGTCTCTCGGTGCATTCATTGTGTGCCTGAGCCGTGTGTTGCCTGCCCAGGCTGTAACTGTGTCTGCAGACTGATCCCAACCCCACAGGTAGGAAAACAGCCCCTGGGGCCACATCCTGGCCATCCCTGCCGCACCAGGCACGCTCACATTAAAGGAACTGATGGCAGAGGGGGGCAGTAACATTTGCCTGTGTCCTGAATGGGAGTGGATACCACTCCCTTTCCTGTGCTCTAAAGCAATGTGTGCAGATGGTGGGTCCTGGATGGGAACATCCAGCTGCTGTGGGCGCTGGAAAGAGGAAAGAAGTGGGCACAGACCTCCTGGATTGAAGGCTGACAATGGGTGAGAGCATCCCTTTTCCCTGTTCATGTCTGGCAAGGTCAGCCAACTCCTGGTGAACTGTAGGAGCCCTGCACTGAGTGACAGGAGCATGAAACAGCTCCAGTCTGGCCTGAGCTCTGCTGCATCCCAGCAGGGGCATTGCCTCGAGCATCCCGTGGTGCTCCAGCTCTAGCGGCAACGCTTCTCTTGTCAGCAGCAGGCAGCTGTGATTGGCAGTGGCAGCAAAACGCTTGATTACTTTGGGATAGGATAAACTCAGGAGCAGAACCGGGAAAAGAAAAAAAATGTTTTCAACAAGTATGGAAACCACTTTTAACCCATGGGCAGCCAGAGGTGGGATTGCATCCCTTCCATCTTTTTATTTTGTGATGGAAATGCTGCATGTTGGGTTTTTTTTACCCATCTGCCTGCCTACTGCTACCGAAGAGTAATTTAGCCAGGGAAATGTTCACTTGAAGTTTGAGTTGAAGCCCCAGGAGTCTGAAATTAACAGTGAAGGTGACATTCCTAATGAGCAGGGCAGGATTTTTTTGGCATAGGCTGTTAACCATATGGAGACAGAATCCTTTGACTCCTGCACTTTTCTGTTATGAAGGTATTAAATGTCTACTAACGCTACACCAAATTGTTCATAGCTCACCAAAACTTTTGGTTTTTAGAATGTTGGTTGCATTGTGTGTTCTTCTGGCTGAACCTGCTGTTCCCCAGATGAAGAAGGTCTCCCACCAGTGAGGAGCTTTGCAGTTGGTTCCTGTCCTTCAGTGTTGAGTTATGGCTATTCCTGGTGAATCCAACTTGAGTCTTCTTCACTTCATTGGGAATCCACATCTTCTCTGTCCCATCAAGCACAGGGAGCTTCATATTTCCTTCTTCCCTGGAGCACTCTTTGATGCTTTTGATGGACAGAGCGATCTATAGATAAGTCTAAAAATTACTTTACGTGCTTTATTTCTCTCATCAGAGGGAAGAGCAAAAACCTAAGCCACATGCACTAAGTCCACGCACATTCAGATAATTCAGGAAGAGCAGGTGAGTGACAGAACAGCAGCCTCTCTGTCCAGGGTGATGCTGAGCTTCAATGACATTGCACACAGACCTTTTCTCCAGAACTGAACTCTGCTGAAGGTGACCTTGGGATCTGAGCAGTGAAAGAGCCTAAATGCTGAGATTTCTGTCTCAAAACCAGTTCTGTCTGTGCAGTTGTGCCCCAAGGAAGGGAAGCCTGACCCCAGCAGACAGACATCCTATAGTTCCCATCCTAAGCTATGCCTGCTTTCAGTTACCCTGTGCAACTACTTCTTGCTCATGCCAGTGAAGCAGAAGCCTCCCCTTTCCATAGCTGAATGCACTCTGCTCCTCTGCACATCTCCTCCTATTCCCTGACCCGCCTTCCCTGCCTCAAGGCATCCTGCACACCGACTTTCTGTCCTCAGATTTGTTTTGCTGTCGTGTTTTGTCTGTGCCAGCCTCTCGGCAGAGAGCAGACAAGCGGCCCTTCATCCACCACTTGCATGATTTATAACCCTGCCAGCACCTCCAGGGCTTCCAGTCACCACATGGGTTAATGGCTGCTACCAGAAGACTTTGCAGTTTTAGGCTTTCTTTAACAAGTGTCCAACATGCACCTGAAATGTAAGTGCTTTGTTTGATTATTCTTTGGTTCAGCTCAGTCCAAGGTCAAAGCCAAGAACAATACAGAGAAGCAATAGTAAAACACATAAAAGCCCTCTGCAAACTTCTCTGCAGGGCTCCAAAGCACAAGTGTATTTTTATTCTCCCTGTGGCTTTCAGAGGGAAGCTGGGAACAGCGTCCCTGTGTCACAGATGGGGAAGCTGAGGGGCACGGCAGCTGAGCACCAGATCCCAAACTCATTCAAAACAGGGATTAGATTCTCCTTGGTTCCAGTTGACTTCAGTTCCCAGAAATTTAGGTGAGATGCCCAGTTTGCTCACGATAAACAAGCTTTCCTAACCAAAGTCAAGGCTGTTTCTTTAATGGAGGAAAGTAGTACTGGGAGGGAAGGAAACATGGCAGTGGAACTGAGCTGCTGAGCCTGTGCGAGGAGGGAGGGGCAAATAGAGAGATCTCATATCTGAGACCCCGGCATTAATTCATATGTTGATGAATGCCATAAATTAGATTGCAATCAGTCTGCATTCTCCAGGGACCTATTCCATGTAACAAGGCAGAGCCAAGTCTGTTCCAAATCCAGAGAACTTCTGGAGACTCCGAGCACGGTTCCTTCCTTCCCCACCCTCGATAAATAAATGACGTTGGAAAAGAGGAAGGTATTAGCTGTGAATGGATTTTAATTGACGCAATGGTAAATTCATTTCATAACCTTTAATTAGCAGAGATACTTGCTGGAAATGTAATTTACAGGAAACTTGCTCCTTTCCTTGGAAATCACTGGAATGTCCTGGTGATGGTACTGAAAAGGGGCTGTGGTCTCTGTAAATAATGCAGGAAGGCCCAGGATGAAGGAGTTTGTCTGTGAAGCAGGCAGAGCAGGTGGATTCTGATCCTGGCTCCAGTCAAACCTCAGTCCAGCTTCCAGCTGCAGCTGAGAATCAAGCAGGAAAAAATGATTAATGTCAGATGATGGCCGGGTTTGATGGTCTGAGTCTGTGGTTATCCAACCTTCACACACACAGCCCCTCTCCAGCTCCTGACCTTATCCTGAACCTCACTGCTTCCTGCAAGCTGTCCCCTGTCCTTTTGCTTTTCTCAGTCTCCTGAGATCCTATGGATGCCCTCCTCCTGCTGTCTTCCAAGAACCCTGACCCAGAGTCCATCTCCTGGCACAGCTGACTCGGTGACTGGGGCTGGGGAGTTTTCCAGAGCAGCCAAGAGAGCAGGCAACTGTTGAAACTACTCTTCTTCCTCCCACATGTTCTCTGCTGCAGGAAGCTTTCTCTCCTCAGGACACATTCAAGGCTCACCACTTTGGGAACAGGACAGGTCATGAGGGAACCCGAGCAAATTCTGAGAGCAAATTATGAGTGGTTGAATGGGAGACATCCAGAGGTCCCTTGCAGCCAATGTGCCTCTGAGCCTCTGAAACCAAATTACCCTGTCTGGAGCTCCCAGTGAAAGAAATGGCTATGAGTCATGAGTGGTGATTAAGGACAGCTTTAGGTGCAGAGACTCAGAATAAAATCACAGTGCTCGCTTCTCTGCTTGTCTTCTCTCTGTTCATGCTCCACTTCTTGCCTGCTTATGCTGGGATGAAAGCAAGCTTCCTTTTATCTCAATTCCTAGCAGAGCTAGAGTTGTCCCAGCAAAGGGAATGTGAGCCGGTTCTACTCCTGAAGTCTGTTGACATGTTGCTATAAAAAACCCCAATTATTAGGAGAGGAGGAAGAGAAAGAAAAGATATTCTGCTTTTCCATGCTGAAAACTTCGTGGGGTGTAATTGAGAGATCAAAACTACCTTGGCAAATAATTGGTGCCAGCTGGGAAGAATTAGCTTGACGTGTGAATCCCATGTTGGGTTTGTTAAGCTAGTCATGAGAAACCAAGTCCTTCCCTGGTAATCTGAAGGCACTTTGCAAGGAAGCCATGGGGAGAGCATTCCCTGTGCCTTTTAATCAAGCATGGTCTTCACAGGTGTGTGTAACACATCCCCTGTGCCTCAGCTTCTCCTTGATGGCACTGAATTTCTGGTCTAGAGCTCGTGGGGGGTGTGGATGTGGTTGGAGGGGAGGTAGATCTTGGTATCCCATCTCCGCACCCACGGCCAGCAGCCCCTGCCCACCTGGAGTTATCCCAAAGCTGGGGAGTCCAGCGAGGACTGTGCTTGTGGGTCTGTGCAGGGAGGTCTTCATTTGGAGTGGCCTTGGAGCATTCCTCACGAGACCTAGGGATGGGCTGCTACGGGGATGGATAGGTCCAGCCTCCCTCAATCCCGTAAATAAAGGGAAAGAAGCAAAGCTGAAAAGAGACGGCTTTCTGGACGCAGCAGGGAGCTCCTGTTTTCTTTCCCCTTCATTAAATACTGTGTTTTCCTCTAATGAAGGGGCCATCCAGAGCAATAATGAAACTCTTCTCACATCCCAGTGCTTCAAATGCCACTTCCTCTTCCCGCGCTGAGAACCCAGGCTGCAGCAGCTCCAAGGGTGGGCTCCTTGCTGCTGCCTCGCTGTTTCTCTAGCAAAATAAAAGCAAAATTAGTTCCCCTCCAAGAACTGCAAAGCACCCGTGCAGGGGGTTGTTTCATTCATCCCTTCTCCGCCTACATCAATAATGCCTTAATCTCCTTCCCGCTGGGATCTGCCGTGTGCTGCCTCGACGGAGAAGGGCAGCATGGTGCTCCTGCAGGGCTTTAGGGCTGCCTTCTCCACACACAGGCTGCTCTGCCACTATCCATGTTACCCAGCAGGGAGTCACCACTGGGACACATGCAAATCTGACAGGTCTGTGATTCACCTAAGGTCTTGGTTTGGGGTGTGTTTCTATGGGGCATAGCATCACTGGGGTATGCCATCCCCAGGTATAGGGAAATCTTACATTTCCCAGGTTACCCAGGACCCCTGGGGACATCAGAGCAGCCCAGCTCTCCACAGCATTAACAAGTGTCCCTTCTTCATGTTACGGGTGATTATGTCCCCTCAAAGCTATGAGCATCCTCACTTCTGTTAGAGCTTCAGCAGCTAGTGCCTGCCTCCTGAGAGTGTCTGGGAGCTGCAGAGAATATGAACAAAAGCAATATGATGAGCCAAAGGGTGCTTCAGGAAGAAAATGTGCCAGGTATCTCATCAGCTCCAGGCGTTTGCCCCTCAGATATTCTTGATTTTGCTCAGGATGGGGCAGTCCCTCTGCTGTGAGGATGGGTAGGGCTGGCAGCAGATCCAGGAGTGACTGTGCAGACACAGTGGATGGCCTGTAAGTGTCTCCTCATCTATCATCAACACGAAGTTCAATTACAGCCTATTGGGGTTTTCTCGATTTGCCAGTTAATTAATAAAATCTGCATCGCAGATGAGTTCTATTTACATAAGAGCTGAAGGAGGCAAGTCTTCATCTTAATAGCAGTGAATATTCAGATGGCAGATTAACTCATTGCTCTCTGCTTCAAATTGTTATTTACTTGGTTGTGTTTTAAAGATGCTCTGGATTTCCACTTTCTTATTGTGAAAGAGGCAGTAATGGGATGTTTGTTTCCTTGAGCCCTGGTTGTTTTATTGAAACAACTTCCAATAAGCTGCAAAATTGGTTCTGTGTGAAGGGAGGACTCCCTGGCTAGAATAAGAGGTGCCTAAAGGGACAATGACAGAGACCTCTCATATCATGGATCGTAGGGAGTGGTGAGGGAAGAATTGCTGCCCTTTCCTCATAACTAAGTGTTTCCGAAAGCAGGCAAGCAGTAGATTTGATACAGACAGTAGCAAGTCCCTCTTGCATTCCCATGGAGTGCGATTGCATTGCCCATCCTGTTGCCACACGAGTCCACATGGGATTTAACAAAGCATTGGTGGATGTTAAACCCCATAAGCTGAGTATGGCTTCGAACTGATGGAGACCCTTAAACCACAGACCACCAAAGATGGGAAGAGTGAACCAAGACCACTTTGCACGTGCCCTGTTTCCCTTGATTTCTTTGCATCTGCTGCAGCCACTGAACAAGCTGGGTGGGACATTGGTCCAAACCATAAAGCCATTTCTACAGCAATTTAGCTGATAATTTGAAGAAAAGGCAGTTCGGGGCCCTTTGCTTCTATGGTTGCTGGGAATCAAGCAGATGTGTCTGAGGAGGCTGGTATGTAGGAACATCCTGAGTGGTGATGGGTTTCTATCTGCCTTCAGAGTTGTCACGAGCCACATTTTAAGGTGACAACACCACTAGCCAGCCCACTACATGGAGTAACACAGCCCAGTAGAGAGCTTCCCTTTGGATATAATCCACATCTGACCTTTGTCTGCTACTGCCTCAGCATTGTCCTTGTCTGATGAGCTTCTTGAAGGACTGAAGAATTAAGAGGTTGTGGCAGTGCCAAAAGAAATTAGGGAATGTGATTGGGAAGGAAACCTGGGAAATGAACCTTGCTTTTTAATCAACGTACCAAGCAAAGCAGGGCTAATCAGCATTAATCAAGTAGAGCACTGTTGTTAGATGGAGGCCCTGCTTTTAGAATAGGGGGCTCTACTAATGACCCAGAAAAAGCAGGAGAGCCTTTCCAGCTAGAATTCCCTTGCCCAAGACAGTGATTGATCTGCTGATCATGGATTGATCTGCTTTCCCAAGTGCACAGCAGCTCGGGGTCTGCATCATTTCTGCTTTTTGCAACAGGAGTGCCTTTTGGCCTCCCCTGGAAGTGACTCACATGGCAGCAGCCACCAGCCAGGCAATAAAACAGCATCCAGTGGGAGCGAGGCATTTTTGTTTTCATTATTCAGACAGCATGTGGGTGTGTGGCTCTGCCCCAGCAGCAGCTGTCATCTCATAGGCAGTACCCGCACTCTGCTAGAGCAGGAATTCCCTTGGAGAGCAGCCACCACCCCACAGAGATGCCCAGGTGGTGTGGGAGAGGCTGAACACAGCGATGCTGAAACCATTTCCCTCAGAGATGCTTTCAACGCAGCTCTTCCCAAGTCCAAGTTGGACACCTGCAACCTGAGCTGCAGTTGAACAGTGGGGACAGAAAGGAGTCTCCTTTTACCCCCAGGGTGTAGAGATTGCCCCAGAGGGGCCATGGTGGCTGTATCTACACTAGGCCTGAGAGAGCCAGGGCCCTGTCCCACAGCGGTCTGCCCTCTTCCATCATTAGCACGCTCTCAGTTAACACCCTCTGGCCAGTGACTCGGCCCAGCTACAGGGACAGGCAGCCCAGGACCTGTTCCCACGTGACAATATGGATGAAGTCACCTGGCTCTGAGGAGAGCTTTTGGCTTGATCCTCAGACGTGGGCTGTACCATGGCCACTGGCCAGTGACCAGAACCAGGCCTGTATTATTTGGGTAGCTACAGATCAAGGGGCTGCTGTGCTGGATACTCTCCTCCTGCATAGTGGGAGTCATTCCCAGGTGAAACAGTGGGGATACTGAGGCACAAACCAGTTAAAGGACTTGCCTGGAGTAAGTGGCAGAGGTAGGAGCTCAGGCTTTCTAGGATGTGTCACATCCCTTTCCACACCTAACAGGAGCCTCCAAGAGTGGATTTAACTTTCTGAGGTCATATTCCATGCTGCCTTTCAGCAGGTGATGTGGGTGCTATCTCTTCCATTTCCACAATTAATTGTTTACGAATGATGACTGTCAGTGCTGTTGAGCCTGGGCGTGTGGGTGATAACCTGAAGGCTGAGCGCAGTGGGGAGGTTGAGACATGCTCTGCTTTCCAGATGAGGCAGCTACAATTTTTGGAGCCCTTGTTTCATTCCATTAGGAAAATTCTCCCCCTGCCTTGCTGTCCCTGATGTTTGAAGTGCCAGGCATGAAAGCAAAGGCAAGTCAATCAGATGTGCAGAGGCCTACTGGAGATAATTGCTAGGCTCTCTCCCAGACAGCTGAGTCAGCTGGGGAGAGGAACATCATAGAAGTGATGTCACCAGTTCCTCTGTGATCTCTTCTTCTTCCTGAGCAGAAATGGTCTGAAAAACAGCTTCTGAAGAAGCCATGGGAAAAAACCAGTTAGTCTTAAGGGAGTTGGGCAGATGGGCCCATCATCTGCCAGAGAGAAAGGGAGGGCTGTCTGGGCAGTGTGGGCAGCCATGGGTGTGCTCAGGAGGCTTTTGAAAGGAATTGGTGGGGAAGTCAAAGTCGGGCTCTTTGCAGAGGAACATAGCAGGAGAATGAGCAGCAGTGGACATCCTGTGGAACAGGAGAGCTTCAGGCTGGTTATATACACGTCCTTCTTAGGTTATATATATGCCCTCCTTACACAACACAAACTTTTCGTGTGAGGGCAGTCCAGCAGTGGGATAGATGCTCAGAAGGCCTGTGCAGCCTCGGCCTTTGGAGGATTTTAAGCCCCGAGTAGACAGAGCCCTGAACAACCTGGTCTCACCTCAGAGCTGACCTTGCTTTGGGCAGGACGTCAGACAGAAAGACCTCCTGAGCTCCCTTTCCACTTGAATTATCCTATGGCCCTAGGATAATATCCTTCTCAGTGCCCAAGGGGACAGGGAAAGAGGAGGTTCAGAGATGAAGCTGTACACCAAAGAAAGCCCTTCCAGAAATATGGGAAGGTAAATACAGACATGCCTTGACATGGAAAAGGGAGTTTATTAATCACTGGAAATTTTTAGCAACAGACTAGATGCATATGGATCAGGAGCATGTGGGCAGACTTAATGTGACCTTGTGTGCCTTCATGTGTGAGCCTTGGTCTCTGAGGTGACATTCCTGGTCTCCTGCCATCCCAGCGCCGAGCTGGACCTTCCTGAGGTTGAGTGCTGCTCCTCTGCCTTTCACCTTCAGCACTCTTGGGATCCTGGGGATGTCATGCCTTTCTCAACCTCCCCTGACCCTCAGCTGCCACCCTCACCTGTTCTTGCCCTTCAAAACCAGCACTGGCAGTGCTTTCTAGCAACATTCCCAGTGCTTGGTAGGAACCTCCATTTCTTTTCTTGACATTATCCGGGTTTCTTTCCAGGAATTTTCCTCACTTCTTTTCAGGAATTTCCACATTGCTTTCTGGGAATGTCCCTGCATATCTTCCAGGAATGCCCTATTGATTTCTACTGACCTTGAAGCAATTTTGAAAACAATTTTGTCTTTCTAGGTATTTCTGCTTTGGTTTATCTGAATGTTCTGCAGTGCTTTTTAGGAACACATCATAAGTTTTCTCTGAATTTTCTAGAGTTCTTTCTAGGAAGCTCCATGTTGCTTTCTGGAAATTTCTCAGGTTGTTTCCCAGGAATTTTCCCCATGCCTTCTAGGACTGTCCCCAGATTCTTTCCAGGAATTTCAGATTTGATTTCTAGAAACTTCCCTGATATTTTCTAGACATTTTACCACAGGAGTTACTTTCCAGAAATCTCTTCTCTGCTTTCTAGAAATGTCCCGGGATGTTTTCCAATAAACTTCCTTTTCCTGAAATTTCTCCTTTGATTTCTTTTGAATTTTATCAGGATGCTTCCAAGGAATTTTTTGGGTTCCTTCCAAGGAATATCTCCATATGATTTCTAGAAATTCTCAGATTACTTTCCAGGACTTCTTAAGTTTCTTCCCAGAAATTTCCACACTGCTTGCTAGAAATCTTCCCTTTGCTTCTCCATGTCAATGTTGTTTTCAAGCCATTTCTCATGTTGCTTTCTAGAAATGTCCTAGAGTGCTTATCAGGAACTTTGCAAATACTTTCTCAGTTTCTTCCAAGATTCTTTGTTTTCTAGGAAATTCTTTTCTTTCTAGGAATTTTATGTCACTTCACAGGATTTTGCCTGGATACTTTCTAGGAATTCTAAAAATCCCTTTTTGTTGTTTTACTAGATCCCTTCCTCCTCCACGCACCTTTTTGAGGCTGTTTTCCCAATATTGGCATGGGGAAGTGTCTGGGGTGGCTCCATGGAGCCATCTTTCGTTTTTTTTCCCTCTGCTAACTCTTGTGTGGAAGTGTGCTTGTTACAACACACTGGGAACTATTTCCTGGCTGTGTTCTTGCCATCGCTGCCTTTGTGGAGTCCTCAGAGATGCACTTTTCTGCCACTGCTGCCTTCGAGGCCCCCCTCCTGCTCCTAAGTGAACACAGATCTGCTGCTTGCTCAGGAATCTGACAATGCCTGAAGCCACCGGCAATAACTCAGGTGACAAAGCATCATTTTTGATGTGGTTCTAGGGGTTCCAAGGTGATGCTGTGAAAAGCAACATCGTCTTCTGCTCTGCAACAGGACCCGTGCTGAGGGAGTCTCTCTTCTTGCACATGAAGCAGAGGTGGTTATTTATCACTTCAGTCATGTCCAAGCTGCCCAGGCAGAGTGGTCATAAAACATGCTGGATCAGCAGTGCGGATGATGAGGGAACCACCAGTTCCTGTGCAATATGGTCCCATCAATCTCCTAAGGAGGTAATGTGGTTTCCATGTAATGCCTGAGGATGAAAGATGGGCTGGAGATTTTAAGTCATTAGTGAAATCCTGGTGTTATGAAAGGCAGTAGCAGATGCCAGGGAGGAATCCAGAACTCATCCTATAGTTTCAAACCTTTGATGTGATGGTGATTTAGTGAGTGACCTTGGTTATGACCTTGGTTTCCAACCAGCTTTGGGCCTTACCTTTCCCTCTCCTTGTTTCTGTTTGTGTCAAAAAGGTAGCAGATCTATTGAAGTGGAAATTTTTTTTTTTTTTTTGGGTAAAAAAAGAACAGCTTTGACAAATGTCTCAGTTTAAAAAAGAGCCCTCAATTTCTTGAAAAGTCCCCCTTTGACAACCAAGATTTTTGGTTTTCTAATTTGAAACACCCTTGTTCTGCAATTTAAGCTGATTATTAACAGCATGTTCAGAAGCTACTGAAACAAAACATTTTAATTGGCCCAAACCAGGTGGCTTTATTTTTGTTCGGCTTCACAAGAGCTTGCGATTTTGATCCTCAGCTTGACCAGGAGAGGAAAAAATAAATATCCAGAAGCTTTTGAAGTAAACCCTTTTCCCAGCCTGCTCTTAGCACTACTACATGCAAGAAAGCCTCATGTCTCTCTGTCTTTGCCTGTTGCTGGGCTCACTAAAGCTCCCTCTCTTCCAGCTAACTAAGAACAGCTCTCAGCTGGCTGTTCTGCAAGCAAAGACACTCAGAGGTGACCTGAGTGAAGCCCGTGCACACATTTCTTTCAGCTGCTCTGCTGGCAGGTGACATCTCCCAGCGTAGCAGGCAGGTATGCTGAAGAAGCCGTGTTTTCCCCTGACAGGTTCCTAACCTGGATTTCTAAGGTTGTTGTTGCTGTTTCCTCTGTGGGAGAAAAGAGATAAAAAGCCTGTCTTACCCTTCCCCCTGAAGGTGCCTGTCCAGCTCCCTGCCAGGCTCACGCATGAGGCAGTGCAGTCCCCGTGCAGCGGGACCAGGTGACCTTTTGTCGTACTCATCCCAGTGTGGGCAGTGCAGCTCGCGGGGCGAGCGTGGCAGGTGTAAACACGCAGCTCATCTGAATGCTGAGCCTTCCCTGATGAGGGAGAGCGCTCAGGCATGCTAAGGGGCAGATACTTGTTTTCCACAGCCTCCCCCCCGAGCTTTCCAATTAGCCAGGGAGACTGCTAGGAGTGGAGGGATCTTCCCTGGAAGCAGTCGCAGGAGCTCTGTGCTGTCCTGCACTCCTCTGCCAGGGGGTGGTACAAGATGCAGCTCTTGCCAGGGAGGGAAGCGGCCTAATGCTCTGGAGGGAAAGCCCACCAGCCCCAGCATGTGGACGGACACCTGACTGATGAAAGTCAGGTCTGTGGAGCACGTCTGGTGCAGATGTCCTGTGCTGGAGCGTCAGGAGAGCTGGGTACCTGCAGCAGGGAGGTTTCGTGTTCTTTGAGCAGCTGATCTTAGCAGTGCACTGGGATATTCACTGGGGAATATCAGGTGGGACCATTCCTTGAGCTGGTGGGATTCCACGTGGCACTCATGGAGGAGATTCAAATAGGACTTTGACTTGATATTGGGCACAATGGGTGTTATAGCAGGTCTGTCAATGTGCCAGCTTTCTGCTAAGGTCATCCAGAATCTATTTAGCATAATTTGGCATTTCATAACTCTTAAAATTCTTTCCTATGGTTCTCTAAATGGCATCTAGAAACAAAGACTTTGGAAGGAGGAAATCATAATAATAAAAATAAAAAGGGCAAGTTAACAACCTTTTAACAAAAATTATGCACGGGGCTGCATGGCAGAGGGAGATATTCATCCCCCAACTGCTTCACTTAATATGGAAATAAAGGGCAATTGATCAGAGCCAGTCACCCCCACAGCACTGAGCGAGGAAACGCCGGGCTGACTGTGTGGGGGAAGACACAACAGAAGGAGGCAGCTCTAAATGTTTCATTTTTATGTTCTCCCCCTGTAGCCCTTTTTGCCTTTTATTTAGTGCCTCTTCTCCTCCAGGTCTGCTCAGGGATCTGGCACTGGCCTGGGGATGTGAAGCCAGCTGGGGAGGGGCTGTGGGCAGCATGTGAGCCTGCAGCTTGTGAGCCAGGAGCTCACAGCCACAAACCTGGCACAGGACCCCTGTCCCATTAAAAACAAGTGGTCCTCATGAATCTGCTCTTCACCTGAGACCAAACTACCCTGACCCCAGAGGGTTTTCTCCTTGGAGCAGAGCTTTGTATTTCATCGGTTGCTTTCAGATTATTTCTTTCAAATTTTTGGGCTCTCTCTGTGAGGTGACAACTCAAGGTCATGTTTTCAAACCCTCATGGCCCCAGAGGGAAGCTTCCAAGCCAAATGATTGACTCCAGCAATGCCAGTATGAGCATCCTCTTGAGTGTGTCCGTGCTCGGGGCAGCTTTGTAGCCCAGCCAAGGGCAGAGGTGACAGTGCTTAGCAGAAGCTTGACATCAGCTTAAGTAATGGGATTATCTGGGGATGAAGAGGGAGAGGGAAGATGAATGGGAACGGTGAAGATCAGAGCAGGAATGAAGGGGGAGAGGGAGGGCTGTGTGCTGTCCGAGGGGAACCTGTCCCCAGGGACTGGCTACACCTTGGGACAGCGAACTGGTCCTGCTGTCACTCAGCTTCCCAGTGCTGCTGTGGGTCCATCTCTCAGACTCCCTCCCTGAGAAGTGAGCTGTTGGCAGGCAAATGCTTTGTAAGAGGGCCAGAGAAATATGTTATGCTCTAAGTCTGTCTCTAGGGGCTGTGAGATACAGCCAAGGTGTTAGAAGGACACAGTCCCACGGTCCCTTCCCTCTCTGCCACTGACAGTCCCTGTGACCTCTGGATACTCACTTTCCGTTTTCTGAGCCTTGATTTCCCTGGCATGAAAAACAGTGCTGATTATTCCACTTCCCTCTGCTTTCCTGGCTGATTTCTACCGGTTTTCAAGAAGGCAAATTTGAGAGAGGAAAGAAAGGCTTTTTTTGACTGCGTAGCAGCAGCAGGGCAAAGTTTATCTAACTCAGGAGGCCAGGAGGAGGATGACAGGCACACAACTGAGGAGAAGCAGGTCAGAGTATCAAACTGTGAATGACCTTGTTATTTTTCCCCTCCCTGTTCCTTAATCCTGGCTATTAGTTCTTCTGTCTGGGGCACAGATGATTATTTCCAGAAACCCCAGTCATTTGGAAAGGAGCAAAATATTTTCATCCAACAGGGAGTCGCTCATGAGAAGAGAAAACAACCAACAGCACAGAAAACTGTGGAACCAACTCGTCAGGTTCAAGCAGGTTGGGAGTATTGTGGAGTGACGTGACACAGAGTGAGTTCAGGGGACTTGCTGCTGTGCTTCACGCCTGGAGGCCCAGCTCACACCCAGCTTCAGAACCTCTCACTGCTGCTGCTGATAGCATTGCTCCAGCAGCTTGCGTGGAGACCAGTATATCAGCTCTGGGGATGAGGAGACCGTTGTGTCAGGGATGATGTTAAGTGATTGGTTTTATTAAGGTGATGAATGGGGGTGGACTTGTTTCCATTTTGCCTTGGTTGACAGCAGGCAGATGGTGAGTGAAAAGCAACTGGTTGTTGACTGTGACTGCTGTGGAAATGTTCAGCTCAGTTGTTCAAGAAGCTTCAGCTGCAGAGCCAGTGTCTGCCTTCATTTACAAACAATGCAAACATTTGCAGCCATTTGGGTCATGGGAGTGAGCAGAATTCAGTGACACCTGGACCAAGAGGAGCCCGGTGTGATCAGCAACATGAGCAGAAGAGCCATCTTCTCCACTTCAGAATAGATCACATTTGATCTGAACTCTGGTGGCACACCACAGTGTCTCTGTGGAAAGGGTTTTCAAATCAGAAGCTCACTTTCATGTAATTTTTAATATATTTTTGCAGAAGTGGCAGCTCAGGACAGAGTAGAAATCCATCCTGACTCCAACCACAGAGCTGCTCCTGTAGCCAGAGCAAATTCCCTTAGAACTGCTCATGAGACTGTACCTGCAGGGAGACAAATACTCCAGATGCAAATATGAGGGAAAATACAAAATTACTCAGGGCCTAGTTGAAGGTGTTCTGTACATATTTAGTTGGAAAGCTGACACACGTGTGATTCCAGGAGCTGGGCCATGACAGACTAAGCTTTGACATGCAGGGTGCTTACCTGGCAGAGGAGCCATGGTAGGCAGGGATTAAACAGTCAACAGTGCTCAGAGGGGGCTTGCAGGGCTCTGACCATGCCCAGGCTTTGCTTCATGCTCATGCTGAAGGACAGAGATTATCTCCCAGCAGTTCCTGGAAGTTTGGTCTCAGGAAAATTTATGGAGTGGTCTCAGTAAGAAAGAAAATCAACCCCTGGCTCTAATGCCATGCAAAATATCCTCATTTTTTTTCCTGAAAGAGGGTGAGGTGGGTGTTGATCTCTCTTTCCAAGTAACAAGTGATCGAATGAGAGGAAATGCCTCAAGTTGTGCCAGTTGCTCCCAGCATATGGGAGCCTAAGGAAGTGGGAGGTTCAGCTAGTGGAAAGTGTAAGCTGGTTCTCCAACTAACAAATAAAAGTATGGATGGAAAATGAATGCAAAAGGAGATGATAATTTGGACCCAATCAGCCTGTGGGCAGTCTTATAAGTAATCTTTTCACTTTCATCCCACTGGTTTTCTGACGGATGGTGATGAAGAGGGTGCCTTACCCCAGAGCAAGCACAGCCAGGAATGTAGAGGGGCTTGGATGATGCATGATCAGTATTTGCCTCCCACTGAAACCTAGTTTGGAGGGGTCATTAAGCAAAGAACTGGAGGGAGACATGACTTTCGCATGGTTCCTCATGGCCATTTTGAAGATGGTGACGCACTCACCAGGCACAGGGATGGTTCCACACTACTTTTGATCTAGGGATCTTCTGCTCAGGTGTAAACTCAACCTAAGCCAAGGAGCAGAGACGTTTCCAGCTGGGATGGCAGACCACCAGAGACTACCGCTGCCCCAATCAGTTCTTAAAGCCAAAAAGTGCATTGCCTTAATCAGAACAACACAGTGCATGTCCAAGGAAATGATGCAGCTTATTATTCATCTTATATAACGGAGGGGACAGCGGTTTTCCTGGAAGAGGGACACTGAGTCTGTGACCGTGCAGGGAGAAGAGCCCAGCCTGACCAAGAGGCATGGAAAAACCATGGACATGGGCCACGGCTCAGGCCTCAGGGGAGGAACAAGGGGTGCAAAAGGCCAGCAGGGCAGCTGCTCCAAGCCAGTCTGTCCACAAAGCCATAATGCAGCTTAGTGGTGCGATCCCAAAATAGCCTGCTTGTCCAGCGAGACACCCTCCCCAAATCGGCCAGCGTGTTTATTTAAGGAGACACTAATTTCCTTCAGCCCGGCTTCCCTGGCTTCAGTGACCGAATAATCACCTGTCAAGTGGCTTACACGGTGACAGACTGGAGGAGGGAGCGCAGAGCAATGGGGAATCATCGCTCCAGGTGATTTTTAATATCCAAGAGGCGGTGGCAGACAGGAAAGTGATGGAAAAGTGTGGACACTGGCAACACATCTGTCAGGAGCTGCCTGTCCTGCAGGCAGACAGATGGGCTTTTCAGCACATTTCATCAGGAGAGTAACCTGCAATATGGCATGAAAGGGGAGAGAAGCACCAAAGGTTGAAGACCTGTCCAAGGGGAACAGGGCAGCACAGTGTCCCTGCAGTCAATGGGGGCTCAAAGAGGCTGTTTGATCTCTTCTTATGAAGAGATTGGCAGGAATTGGGCTGAATGGGGCCCAAATAATTATAAATTTTATCTAGGTTTGTGTAAGGAGGATGTTTGGACAGTGCTTGTGAGCTGGGGTGCACAGCCTCCCTGCCCTCTTTGGGGGCAGGGGTAGCAGGAGGGGATTTTCAGAGTGTGAAGATCTGCTCATGTAGATCTTGGTTTCTTGCTACTGGGACCTTTTCTACGTAGCCAACAAAAGGACTGAAGTTAACTCACTCCCACGTGGGCTAAGTAATACCTTCCTTATCTTTGGGTGCTCCTTTGGGAGGTTTGTTCCAGTCTGCAGGTCTGGCTGGCTTTGAGGATCCTGCACCCCAAGCTCCAGTTCTGAACTGTCCTTGCAGTGCAGTACAAGGTGCTGTTCCCAGGGTCTGTACCTGCTTCCCTAATCCATAGCCTCAGCTGTGAGGTGTCAGGCAGGAGGACTGTGAAGGCAAAGTTCCCTGGATACTCCCAGACAGATGCGGTGTTTGCTGCTTGTGTCATACACCAGCTCAGCAGATAAGCAGTGTGTTTTGTCTATACAGGCTGTCCAAGATACAGCCCATGGGGAGCATCTGAACATTGGCTTTTAATGCAGCTGAAAGTGTTGCCCTGAATCCCAAAATCCAGTGTTTTGTTTCCAACAGTGGCTAAGCCACAGTGAATCTCTAGCTACTCATCGCCATGGCATGCCCTGGGCTGAATTTGCCTGGCAAATATCAGAATAACCAGTTCTATTGAGATATTCTTCCAGAAACATATCCCTTCCATTTTTTTTTTTTTTTTTAGCGAACACCTCAATTTCTGCCATGACTTTGGGAGACCGCAGTTATAATTTATTTCTTTTTCCCTTTCCAACCATCCAGGGAAATATGTTCACATTTCAGGGCTGAATGTACCTTGGAAAGAGATTTTCTATTTCATTACCCTACTCTGCACCTCTGAGTAGGTATGATAAGAAGTGAATTCTTCCCTCGCTCTTATTTCTGGCAGGCAATAAGATATGAAAAAAAAATCTGGAAACACCCCTTGCTACTTTAGATTTATTTTTACTTGTCTCTCTGGGCCTGATTTATCACTTTGCCTTAACTGGGTTGTCAATGGACCTGACATCAGCACCTGCTCTGCTCCCCCTGTTCAGGTGCTGGGGCTCCCAGCTCGCTTTCCCTCAGGAGCATCTGGGCCCTTGGTGCTCTCTGCCTCCCAGCCTGCTTTTGTTTCCAACTGAATTGTGATCGAGAAATGCACAAACATAGATGTTAGCGTGACTATTTACTGAAGGGATTAGGTGTCCTTCCACCTCCTCTTTTTTTTGGTCACTTCTATCCCATTACCTGATATAGCTCTAGTTAAGCCCCTTTCACCAGTCAAATGGGTGCTGTCCTGCCCCTCACCTGAGAGCAGGACCTGGACCTTGACCTCCAGAGCTGTTTTTTCTCCTTTGGGAGCTGAAAGAACAAGTGTGTTTTTATCCTCCTCCTGATACAAACCTGAATTGTCTTTTTCCTCAAATAAAACTTCCCAAACTGTCCCCTCTGTGAAAAGCAAACTGAGCTGGTCCCAGCCAAGAGATCCTCCTGGTGGACTGGTGTCAGTATAACAGAGCTTCTTCCATCTGTGTCCTGCTGGTGCCATTAGCATTGAAAAATATTCTTAATTACAACAGGATCATGCTCCCATGGCCTGCAGATGGATGATCCTAGGGAAGGCTACAGACACCTCACCTTCTCCAAGGGTCCTGACATTGATTTCTCCTCTGGGGAAGTTGTTTTTTTCCAAATGCGGGACTTGAGAAATTGGAATGCCTGGTTCCCTGAATGTTCAGGGGCTGGATGGGCCCTCCTGGCTCAGAAAGGAATTTTTCCTGGGTTTTGATGTTACTGTGCCAAACAGCTCCAGTGCTGCTCTGAATGCATGGGTGTGTAAATCAGAGAGATGTGGGTAGGAATAAAGGAGTTGAAAGATGAATGAACGGGTGGATGCATCAATAGAAAGACGAGTGTGGTGTAGACAGACCAAAGTCTTTCAGTGTATTACAGGGTCTCTTGTTCCACTTAAAGGTCTGTTGGCTGGGACCTTGTCTACGACTCCGGAAGTAACGGGGGGAAAGGCCCCTGCCTGACTCCAGCAGGATTTATTCAGTTACCATCACTGTATCTCTGTATTTCTCTGTGTATATCCAAACCCTGCTGCCTGTAACAGGATCTGACCAAGGGGAGGGAGTTCTGACCCTGAGCAGAGCACACATTCCTCCCCAAAGCACCTGCCTTTCTCTCAGGTCTATTTCTGTCCTCCAGTGTCCTTTCATCCCCACTTCCAGGGGATGCTCTGACTCTGTTTTCTGCTCTTCTTTCTTTTTTTCCTTGGTGTTAAATAAGCATTTTACTTTAAAGCGAGAAGACAGGGGTCAGCAGAAAGGTTAAACCAGTGACTCTGGCACCCAGTGAGAAACCCATTCCCATCCGCACTGGGGAGTGTATTATTCTGACAGTTTTTCCAGGTTGCTTCACTTCCTCATTCCCTTTGGGGAGCTGGCAATATTATTAGATTTGCATCTGGTTTGCAGATGATTTTGCACATCTTCCCTCTGGTGCCTGTCTCATAAGGTTCTTCATAGCTCCCAGCTTGCAGCGTGACAGGAGGGACTGTGTGCTGTGCAGTGCCACACAACAGTCAGGGGGCTCAGGGTCACCAGCTCCAGGCCCTTTCTGCTGTTTGGAGTGTCTGGCACAGGGAAAGAGAGGACTTGATCCTAAGCACCAGTCCCACACACAAGCTTATCTCTAGGCAATGGATCCAAAAGCTTTTGAGGAGACCTAGATGTCTCCTGAAAGTTGTGTTTGAGTTCAGACCCCACTGCCAGCAGGTTTTTGATTTGGGGGCACAAGTTCTGCCTCTTTTTGTGGGGGAGGGGAAATAGGACTTTTGGCAGGGTTTGGGTGACCCAGCTGTTGGGGAGGGCAAATTCTGGGAAACAGTCCTGGGAGAGGCCAATGACAAACGACAGCACACAAGAAGTGCCAGGGTGTTCATCTTAGGGGCAGCTGGTGGCATGTTGGTTTCTGTGCATTGTGGGGTGAAATTCATTCTGAAAGCATCTCCTTGGAGCTGACATTAGAGGTGCTCATGAGGCATGGACTGCTGACACTACACCTGAGCCCTGTCACCCGCCAGGAAGTGGGATGACCACACAGCCTGACTGGGGACAGAGTCCTCAGGGAACATCTGTGAGCCCTACCCTGCCTACTCATGAGGGTGAGGAAATGTCACCTGCACCCTGTGCCCATGCCAAGGCTCCATCCGGGGTGTGGGAAGTGCTTCTTGGCTCTGCAGCCTTTGTGGTGTGGCTTGTAGCTGCAGAAAGATTCTCCTCCGGGTCACCAGGCTTTAACAGGGCTGGAGCTTTCCTCCCTTGGGTTCTCAGCTGTTCAGGCCAAGGTGGAGATCCGACTCTGTGCTCTCCTGTTCCCAGCTGACCACTTCACTGCAGGCTGGTGCAGCTGTGGAGCTGCAGCTTTTTCAAGGCAGACTCTCCCCCAGTGTCTCTTATTTGCACCCAGTGGAGTTTATTGCTCACAGGCTCTCAGGTCTGAGACTTTGCTCTGATTTTTCTCTCCACAACCCCCCACCAGCTGCTTTCTGGTCCCTCCCCAGCTCACTCTGTAATCAGATCAGCTCCCCACAGGGATCCATGGAGGGACACTCATTCTCAGTGTCTCACTGATTGGGTTTGTTTCAACACAGGCTGATTGTGAAGAGGTGTTCTCAGGGCTGTGTGGTAGCTCTGCCTTTGGAAAAGGAAACGCCCTGCTACTTCAGCAGTTAATCACGGCCCTTTGCTGATGAGCCCTGGCGCAGCTTTGCACAGAGGTTTTTCTTTGGAAGGTTTTTATTCCAGGTGGTGTGGGTTGGTTTTTTTTTGTGTGTGTGGTATGTATTTTTCTGTTCCCCCTCCTGTCTGAGGCTGCAGGAGGAAACAAGAAAAGAGGCAAGCAGCAACCTGCAGCCAAACATCTTAGCTTGACTTCCATGGTCAGTTTCTTCCTTTTGGAGTACCTTGGGGCTGACTTACTATTTTCTTGGTTTGTAGCTTGCATTTTGAAATGGCTCTCACCTGGATCAGAGTTGGTCACCTTCTTAATGATTCTGTTGCAGGTTCTCATCTGCTCATCTGTTGTAAGAGGTTTCAATTATCCAGCTGCATCTTGAGTCTGGTCCTCTGCATCTTCTGTGACCAGTCATACCCCCATCTGCCACTCAGAGGCACCATGTAGTGATGACAGCAGTGGTGAGGTACGAGCTCAAGCTCCAGCTGGGTAGAAGTTTTCTGGCAGGGTGGTTGAGCTCAAGATCCCACCTCAAGGCTGGAAAATGTCTCTTGGTGTTCCCTGTGTTAGGCACCTTCTTCTTGCACTGGAAACTTTTCAGGCTGTAGAAACTCAGTTTCCTATGTTCCCCAAAAGGAGGATGTGTTCATTAAAACAGACTGTGCTCAGTCTCCAGACAATTGTATTCCCCTCGAGGGCTTTCCTGTTGTTTAAGCCAATAGAGTCCAGACCTTCTCCCAGAGAGCTCAGTCTCCTTTCTGCTGTTTCTATAGCAACGTCTTATCCTAAAGGAGCCTGAAATCCCTTTGTAAACACAGCTTGAGGATATGCCCACAAACACATGCAGGAGGGAGGATGGCAGGTGCCCCAGAGCCCAGAGGGGCACCCAAGAGGAAGTCAAGAGTCATCTTGTGACACTCTGGTTTCGCAGGCAGATTGGAGAGATTTATTTTTGCCAGCCCAGCTGGTGCTTTAATAACTCTGCTGCTGTTCTGCACTCAGAGGAAAAGGGTCAGGAGGAGGCCTGTGGTGCCTGGAAGCAGCTGTGGCTCTGGGCTACCAGAGGACCTTCATGGCTCACAGCCCTTGGCCTCCTCCTGGCAGCCCTGCATCCAAGGAAGCCTTGATCCAGCATCCTGGATAGCAAAGAAGAGATTCCCTTGAGTTTAATGGGGATGGCTCACATGTGGTACGAGCAGGGCCCAGCCTGCTTTGCCTGAGAGATTGTGACACCAAGCCCAATGTGCCACTAGGATGCAAACAGGGTTAGCGAACTCAAATATGGTCCTACATTTGTGATGGATCATAAATCCTTGCTGCTCCCCTGGTTAAATCCAGCATGGCTCACAACTCCTTTGAATACAACTTTGCTGGTGCTCCCCTGCTCCTCAGTGATCCTGAATCTGGCTGAGGCACTGCCTGAGCAGTGTGTGCTGAATGCACTTGCTCATAGTTACCGTTTTTAATTTGTCTGTGGCAGCACACAGAGGCACTGAGGCTGGTGGCAGTATGAACAGCAGATCAGACAGGTCTGCCCTCAGGGATGCAGAGGTTCATCTTGCCTTTGGCCATCCTGGGATCCTTGAGTTCCTCAATGGCCCTATGGACTTCAACTCCTCAGGGACGTTTTTCTACCCTTGCTTGTGGATTTTTGTCCTGAAATTTTCTAGAGGAAATCTCATGGCATAGAGAGCATGTCTTCCTATCTCCTGCCTGGGAGAGATGAAGGGGTGGCATAAATTCCACACGAATGCTCTGAAGGAAAGCTTTCTGGTCCCCCAGCACCACCAGGACCAGTAGGCAATGGAGAGGCACCCACGATATGTTTCCAGAATGGGTTTCATGAGGCGGTACAGAGCAAATGGATTTTCCCCAGCATGCAGGCATTCCAAGCCATCTGGAAGCTGAAATAAGTGTCTGATGATGAAAATGTCAGGAAAACACATCTATAGAGGTGTCAAATTCTGCTGTCCCCAGGCAGGCATGGTTCACCACGCATGTGGATAAGCTGACAGGGTCCTTTCAAAGCACCCACAATCTTTTCTCAACCACTTTGCCCTGGAAGTCCTCAAACACTGACTGTGCTTGACTTTAATGTGCCAATGGTACATCCTTCTGAGGATGTGCTTCTGCCTGTGTCCAGCTCTGTCACAACACCAGTTGTGTGAATGATTCTGAGGATATGGAAGTTGTGGTTTAGCACTTAATCAATTCCATTAAAAGGAGCAGAGGAGTTGGGTAGCAGAGGAACACAGAATATCTGTAGTGTCGAAACACGAAACACTTGGCATGAAATTATGCTGATTATTCATGTATTAATTGGAAAAAAGACGAGCTCTGGAGGAGGCTCCGATTGCTAATTCCCCTACTGAGACAGGCACAGAGAGGTCTCTTGGAGCAAAATCCACCCCCTGCGAAGCCCTCCCTCAGCCTAAGAGAGGGAACATTAATAACACAAACCCAGAGAACTTGTCCTGGGGTTAGTGTGACTGTTTAGACAGGGTGAGGTGGCACTGTCTTATCACATGCTTTTTTTCCAATTCCCTTCCCAGGGATACGTCTGTGTGGAAACAAGAAGATGTCTTGTTGACACTTGGGCATCAGCCCAGACACTGCCACCATCTGTTCAGCCCTGGAATGGGGTTGGGAGTCTTTGCAGATGGGGGCTGAGAGCTGATGGTTAGACATAAACCAAGAGCTGTCACCTCTGCAGGTGAAAAATCATCCTCATGCTAGACTGAAGCATCAGCCCTTGCCAGGCAGCCCTCGCTGCAGGGAGCCTTGTTTGCTCGTAAGATCTCTGCCAGCTGTGAGGTGCTGGGAGGGGAGCAAGGTGGAGAAGACACGGTTGTTGCTGGGAGACAGGGAAAATGACAATGGTAAAAGTCACTTCCCTGGTTTGCTGGTTTTGTTGTGGTTTCTTCTCCCCCCCCCCCCCCCGACTTGTGACTCTCTGTACCTGTGAAGAACAGACTCTGAAAGCCAAAACACAGGAGAGAGAGTGGTGTGAAAATCCTGACCTTAAAGATGCAGGGACTGTGATTGTTTCGGTGACTTCATTTATTTTGCTGCTTTACTCCAAGGGTGTGCTGCTGTGCAGCTTAAACCTGGCCAGACGTTCAGCTCAGTTTTGAGCCCTTGGTGTAGATTGATCTTTAGTTCCCACTCCTTCTTCTTTATAGTTGCTTATCGCCAGTCCAAAGAGCCTGGTGCTGAGACCTGCTTCACCCCAGAAGTGATTTAGGCCCTGGGGGTTTCTCACCATAAGGAAGTTGGTCAACCCTTGATCAGTGTTGTTTGTGCACAACACTCAGCAATTAGGTGTGGGTCAGGGATTAAACTGCTGGGTAGGGTGAAATTGTTCCTTCCTGCCACCACTGAGGGGACAGGGGAACCTCAATTATGGCAGCAACAACTGAGATTTTACTAGAGAAAGGGCACTCATGGAGGCCTTAATCTGCCTCACACAGACTGACACCAGGGCAACCTTGCTTTCAACAAGCAGCATGTAAAGTAGCAAGAGAAATGCCCCTCTGCCAACTAAAACAGATTATTTGCCTCAGTAATGAAGGAAGAAAATGTGAGCAAGAACAGACTGCTCCAGACCTGCTGTTTAGCCTGTGCACATGTGTTGCTAAACAGAGGGAGTTGCTAAGCCTGGTCACAGCTGTGTGGGAGTGGGCTCAAGTGACAGACCAAAACATGTGAGCTCCAGGTAATGGATGGAGAGCGCTCCCTGCTCCTCAGGGAGCCTGAGGAGTGAGGATTCTTGGCTGAACTGTGCCTGTGGCTTGGACTGACTTCAGCTTTCCATGGGAAACCCTCACTGTCCTTGCCAGTCTGGCTGCTTGCCTGGGTTGGTGCCTGGGTGATGGATGTGGGTTTGGATGTCACCCAGGCAACAAAACCTTGGTGCTGTGCTCCTGGACATGTGGCACTGCCTGTGGCTGTGCGTGGAGACTCATATTCCCTGCTCTTCCCCACGGCTCCTGAAGGACACGGGCAGCTCTGACATCCCTGGAGGGAAGCTAATGTGCTTCCCTGAGCAGCCCATGGAAAACCAACCGTCCTAGGGACAATTATTTGAAGCGTACGGTGGGATGAAATGGAAAGCCTTTGAGAGCCAGTGCCCAAACAGGTGTGGCTGGGAAGGGCGGTGTTAGCAGCGGGGCTGTTGTGTGTGTTGGAGGAATGACCATGAAGAAGGGTGGTCGATTGCTCAAACCAGCTCTGAGTCCCTTGAGAGGAGCCCCGTGAGCTGCTGAGCTTGGGTTGGAGTGTCCAGTTATCCCTGTTCAGCCAGCTCAGCCTGGAGGGCCTGGGGGTCTCTCTGGGCCATGGGATGTGTCAGTGTTTATATCAAACCAAGGCTTTGGGAACTGCCTGCTGGCAGTGCTGTGACAGGACAAATGGGGACAAAGAGCTCAGGCCCAGCCTCCCCGGGGTCCTGTAGCTTGGTGCTGGCTCCATCCTGGACCAGGGAACCAATAAGGGCTTAAAAAAGCCCACACCCTGTCTTTCTGTGTTTCCCTGGGGTCTAAAAGGTATGAGGTGGGGACTGCATGCTCTCCCAGGGTGCTCTCTGGTGTCTGGTGAGACACTGATCTGTCCCCACAGGCTGTCCAGCTGCGTGTTCGCTGGGGCTCTGCCTGTCCCTCTGCCTGTTTGGTGGCACATGCACAGACTGAGGCTTCTGGCAGCCTCCACCTCTCGAGCCCTGTGGGTTGAAATTAGCTGACCGATTAAGGAGTTACGAGGGTGGGTTGACCCACTGATGGGTACACGTGGTGTTCTGTTGCCTTTCTTCAGAAAACCAGGTTAATAACAGTAATAAAGCCTTCAGCTTTGTTGCTCTGGTGAGGTATCAGCATGCTGTCAGGCTCTGATGGTAAAACACTTCAATCCAAGTGAGCAGAAGGTGATGGGCCTGTGGAGAGACATATGTTCCTGCTCTATTATTTTTATTGCTCTTAATAGCAGTGTTTTTAAAAGCCCTCCATTTCCTGATCACACCTTTAAGTGACAAAAGCCAATCTCCCTGGAGGAGGAAGGCAGGAGGAGAGACCTGGCGGAGGCAGGCACAGGCACAGCCTCTCAGGCAGTGGCTGTTTGAGCTCCATGACTGTGGGCAGAGCAGGATGTGCTGTGGACATCTCAGTGTTCCCAAGAAACCACTTGCTTTGTGCTTCACCCTCCCTGGCTGCTCTGAGCAGGGTGTGCTGCAGGAGCCCTGCCACGCTTGATACCCCATCTGTGTCCAAGCTGCCTGGAAGAGCACTCGGCTCTCAGCAGGGCAGCCATGGCCCATCTGGACTGATTCACAGGCAGAAGGAGCACCTGGGCTGGTTTCTTCGCTGTCCTCCCCAGAGCCATCGTTGACACCTCTCTCTCGAAGCACCAAGATCTTGGGAGCCAGCTTCAGCTCAGCTGGCATTGTAGATCAGGAGGGGGAGAGGGTGCATTTAACCCCTGCTGCCCCCAGCTCCTGATCAAAGCAGTAATGCAGGGTGCAGCCCCCCCAGCAGTCTGATGGAGTAGGGTGCCTCTAAAATTGTATCTTTTGCTGAGAGTTGACAAATTTCCCCCTGTCAGGGGTGACCAAATGATTTAGCTGAGCCAGGGGCTGGGGTCCCTCACTGTAGTGACACTCCAGCACTGACTGAGACACAGAACGTGGCCCATGAGCTGTCACCTTGATAGGCTGGAAATCTGCTCTGTGCTCAGAAATCCTCAGAAGCTGCTAAATGAGAGATACTTGGAGAGATCAGAAGGAATCTGTAATGCCAGTGCTGAGCCTTTTGGCATGACAACGTCCACTTCTAAGAATTAGAAAAAAATGTCCCCCTGAGATGGCAGTGGGGAGTGCACCTGGCCCTGGGCTGGTGATGAATTGCAAATCACTGGTGTTTTGTAACAGGACAGCTTCTTGCTCTTCTCTCCAGCCGCAGGAAGAGATCTCTCTCCTGCAGATCAAAACAAAACAGAGTGAAGTAACAGTTCAGATGAAGGAACCTGTCCACCTAGGGAACCCTGCAAATTGCGCTGCCATCTCCCTGAGAGGACAGAGGGATACACATGTATTTGCTCTCCATTTCCAAAGGAAATGCGACGCAGTGAGGTTTGGAGGCAGAGAGATGGAGTTCAGAAGCGACCTGCCTGTGCGGGTGGAAGCACTGACAACCAGGAAACCTCCGGTCTAACAGAAAATGCTACCTGATAGATGCATTTAATGACAAGGAAATCCGGGGTTTCAGTGCCTGACAATCAAATGTGTGTGTGTGTATGGATGGAAGCTGCTGAGCAGAGTCCTGATCCAGCAGCTCCTGTGTGAAAGCAGGATCTGTCAGGGGGTTTAAAGCTAAGCCATGCCTAAGTGATGGTTTGAGCTGGACTGACTGTTTTAAGTGGGAGAAATGGTCCAGCCTTCCCCAATAAATTCGGGATACTTCCTTTCAGATTCATTAGTAGAGGGGTCCCTGCACATCCCAAGCCCACCCTTATTTGCAGCACAGCCCCAGGGCAGTGCTGTGCCTGGGCCTGTCTGAGCCCAAAATGCAGCATGATCTACGTGACCTTTCCAACCTTCATGGCCCACAGCCAGGGCATTTCACTCTTTTTTTTCTCCTGCTGGCCAATGCAAAAATGACCTTCCTTTGCTCTGCAAAATGCTCGGAGCACCAGCAGGAAGAAAGAAACCAGTTTTGTCTGAATGGAGCGAGGAGGAAAGGGAGAAATGAAAGGACATGTCCCTGGCAGTCTGTGAGCTGGGTTGGTTTCAGTGATCAAAGGTGACATTACAGCAGTGCTGGGAGAGGAGCTGCTTTAAATAAGTGGGTTTCATCTTAATTGCATCTTTCTAAAGCCAGTGTAGCTGTTGTGCAATGAAACCTTTCTGAGCCAGAGCCTGATTGAGAGGATGGAACAAAGGAAGAAAGAGAAGGGGAAGAGCACAGCCATGTCCCCAGCTTTCAGTGAGGAGGGCTGGAGGAGGCTGAGATTTGCCAGAGCACAGCCATGTGTGTCTCTGGCACTCTGCTCTGCTGGGTCCTTGGTGTTGAGATCTCCTTGGGGACAGCTGTCAGGATGACACACCCAGAAAGAAGAGCAGTAACTTCTTCAGGAAGTTTCCAGAGACTGCAGGTAGCCCAGGGGGATTTCTGGCCCATGCCACTGTTGTGAAGGAGGCAGGATGAGATCAATGGTGACTCTTCTGCCTGCCCAGGCCCTGACTTGTGCAGCTGCCACATCCATAGGAACATGGAAAGGAGTTCGAACCAGCCTCTGCTCGCTCCAGCACTGAGGGTCCCTGCAACTTCCCCCTGAGGGGTCAGGTCTCTCAGTGTCCACAATTCCCTGCCTGTGGGTCAGAGGCACAGCTCTGTGGTGATCAATTCACAGCCTGAAAGAGGCTCATATCTGCTGGGATGAGATTTGCTTGCCAGATCCCAGCTGTCTCCTGGAGAGCCCTTCCCCATCTGTGAGCAAAACCAAGTGGGGACAACAACAGAGCTGAGGATCTTTGACATCCCCAGATGATGGAGTTGGCCATACACCATGGGGCTGGTGCTTTATCAGCTGAAGCCAAGCAACCCTAATGAGCAGCTGATTAGTATAATCACAGCTTCACCTGTTCATCAGGCATGGAGCATTTCCTAATCAGCTACAGGAGGGGCCCTGAGAGAGGTCCAAGGTCAGGGAATTTGAAAAATAACTCAGCAGGCAGGAAGGGGACACTGGTCTTTGCAGGTGTTGGATGCAGTTCCATTTCTTTTTTGATTTTTGTTATTGTTGTTTAGGTACCCTTTAGGCTTGGTAGAAGCCTGAGAGCATTTGGTCAGAAAGCACTTCTGCTCCTCTGTAACATGTTGGTTGGATGGTCACATCCAGAGGGTGTTGGTCAACGGCTCAGAGTCACGGTGGACATCAGTGACCAGTGATGTCCCCCAGGGGTTGGTGTTATTTAATATCTTCATAAATGACATAGATGAAGGGATTGAGTGCACCCTCAGCAAGTTTGCAGATGACACCAGGCTGAGTGGCGTGGGTGACACACCTGAAGGATGGGATGCCATCCACAGGGACCGTGGGAATCTCATGAGGTTTAACAAGACCAAGTGCAAGGTTCTGCATGTGGGCTGGGGCAACCTGGTATCAATCCAGGCTGGGGGATGGACAGGACAAGAACAGTCCTGCTGAGAAGGGCTTGGGGGTGTTGATGGATGAGAACATCTGCTGTGAGGAAAGGCTGAGAGAATTGGGATTGTTCAGCCTGGAGAAGGAAAGGCTTCGGGGTGACCTAATTGCAACCTTCCAGTACCTGAAGGGAACCTACAAGGAAGATGGAGAGGGACGATTTACAAGGGCCTGGAGTGACAGGACAAGGGGGAATGGCTTCAGACTGACAGAGTAGGTTTAGATTGGATATTAAGAAGTTCTTTACTGTGAGGGTGGTGAGGCCCTGGAACAGGTCGCCCAGAGAAGCTGTGGATTCCCCATCCCTGGAAGTGTTCAAGGCTGGGCTGGATGGGGCTCGGAGCAACCTGGGATAGTGGAAGGGGTCCCTGTCCATGGCAAGGGAATTTGAACTGGATGATTTTTAACGTCCCTTCCAACTCAAACCATTCAATGATTCTGTGATTTTTGCTCAAGATGTGTCTGTAGTCAGAAATGGGAAATGCTTTGCCTGCTGCAGGAATGCGGCTGTCCCAGGGAACAGCACCACATTTCACATCACTGAGAAGTGCTCAAGAATTGCCTCAGGGTTCAAGCCACAGCACAGACTGTGCAGTCACTCTGTGCCTCAGTTTCCCCACTGGGTTTGACGGCTCTTAAAAGTCATCCAGAAAGTGCCCCTTCAGTTGAAACCACCAGACCTCCCACCCCTTGTAGCTGCTGCCCTGGGGGGGGAACCCTAAGCTATGAGGCCCCTACACTATGCTCTGGGTCTTTTGTGCCAAAGTGCAGCTGGGAGGGAAGGGCTGAGCCTTCTTCCCTAAGAGAAGCTCCCAATGCCTTCACCCTCACACCGAGACATCTGCTATGCCCTCTGTTTTTACCTGCCTTTGGCTTTCAAGCCCACCTCTCCTGTGCTGTCCCGCTCCTCAGCCCCACACTGTGCCTCCTGCCAGCCCGGCTGTGCCGCCGCGGGAGGACGGGGACGGTTGCATAAGCCGCTCTCTGTCCTCCAGCCCGCTCCCGCATCGGCATGCATGCTGCACAGCCCCTATTATTGGGCTTGCAAATGACACTAATTTCCCTTCCCAAGCCCTCCCTATAATTTAGCAGCAATGTCCTGTACTCAGATATTATTAGCTGTGTCTTACGTGAACAGTTGCCCTCTTTCTGTTGGTGGGGGGAGATAATGAATTTGATAGGGATGGCAGACCCGCACCAAGAGCCTTTGTCTTTATTTTTTAATTGACCTGGCTGGCTGGGTCGGAATGGCATTACACAGGCTCTGCTTCAGCCAGCCTCATTCCTCCTCAGCTGTCACCGTCAGCTCAGAGGGGATCCCCAGACCTCTGCACTACAGGAGCAGGATGTGTCACGAAGCAGCCAGCAAAGGCAGTGGACAGAGGGCTTTCTAAGCTCCAGGTAGCTGTGATCTATTTCAAGTCCCTTCACTCCTTGAGAGGCTCAAAGCCACCCAGCTCTTTTGTTACACCCCGTTCCTTTAAGATTTCATTGTGCTGTGCTGAATACAAGGTGACCTTGAACCTTAGGCACACCACACATACACCTGAACGTGTTTTGTCGAGAGTAGAGAGAAGAAGGAACTGTGAAAAGATAAGCTCCAGATACACTGACCTGCCCCAAGCCAGGGCCATCCATGCTGTGAGTAGCTCAGCCCACGCTGTGCTGCCTTCCTGTCCTTTCCTGCCCATGCCTCCTTTCCAGCCAGAGCACCCTTTCCAGTCCAGTCCAGTCCAGGATGCTATACAGGGAATTTCTGGTGGCTCCACAGCCATGTAATAATTCATAGGTTGGCCTGCAGTTCCTCCTGCTCCTCCATCACAGATCAGACATATGTGAACAGACAAATGCCATCAGTATCCCCACTTTCCAAGTGACACTTTGTCCTTGCCCCTGCAAGAAATAAGAGTGGCCATGAGAGGTTTCTACTCCAGCAGAGTGGTCACTAGGATGCTTCTCTAGTTCCCATCAAGGAAAATAACCTCCAACCAGCAGGCAGGAGGAAGCAGGATTGTTTCCAGCAGGCACAGGATGTCCAGGTATGGGGTCTATATCCCAGGCTGCTGTAGTACTCTTCATCTGCTTCTGAGCACACTTGGAGACCATATAACCATAGAATATCCTGAGTTGAAAGGGACCCACAAAAATCACCAAAGTCCAGTTGCTGGCCCTGCAATTGTTTTGCACTTCATGCCACTCCTGTGTTTTGAGGCTCTCCTGCCTTAATTCACTGCCCATGGGCAAACTCTGCTGCTGGGTGTGGACAAGGGCAAGACCCAACCCCTGGGGACCCAGGGAAGGAGCAGCCCAGGAGAGACAGGGAAGCTGTGAGGTGCTGGACAGGATTTCTTGGTTAAAGGTTGGACAACGCTGCTGGAAACTCAGCTTTGTTTCCTCGGACACTGGAAAGAGCACATTTTCCTTCCTCCCACGTAGTCACCAGGAGTCTCACACTGGCGGTAGACGAGGAATTGATGCTCCAGCTTTGTTAATTTTCTGTGCGTGCTTGTACTCAGCAGTGCCATGAGTTTGCGAAAAGGATTTGCATCTGGCTAAGTAAACATATTAGAGATTCAGTCTATAGAGGAAGACTTAGAAGATCATCTTCTCTTGACCCCTCTCCTCCAGATTACCAGCCCTCCCTCGAGCAGATGCTCAGCTCTGCAGCAGGGATCACAGAGGCTGGCTTTTTCTCAGCTCAGTTTCTGCAAGAATATAATATTCCTGCTGATAATTAAAGATAAAATCCAGGGCTTTGCTACAGGCCATCTCTGCTGGTGACCCAGGAACTTAATCTGAAGCTTAGCAAAGGTTTTACTAATTTTAAACCTGGAAGGGCTATTGGGCTGGGCTCAGTAACAGAAGGAGGGAGAAAGCCCAGACAGACTGAGTCGGATCAGCTTGTGCTGTCATTTCTTCTGGCTTTGATTCAGTTCTCCTGGGAAGACACCCAGCTGGGCCCTGCTCCTTCTCCATGTCACCTGAGGTTGCTCCACCAGCTGGCTTCAAAGCTTCAATGCTGGCAGAGATCTCTTTGATATATTCTGTGTTCACCCGAGAATATAAAAAATAAAAGGAAGAGGAGGAAGAAAGCAGGGAGAAGTAAAGCTCCGTGGGCTTTTGGAAATGTGTGATGGATGTGCCCCCTGCCAGCTGTGTGCTGGATCAGCTGTATCAATCCTGGGGGCTTTGAGAAGATCCACCCACCTATTCTTGAAAAGATTCAGGTTGGGAAGAGAGAGCAGAGTGAGGGGAGAGGACAGCACTAAGCACTGGTGTCACCAGAGCCCTTCCAGGACCTGCCAGTCCTTGAGGTTGCTCCTGGCACTTGGCTGACAGGAAGGGACTGAGACGGTTTGGTTACAGGGGGTCAGGCACGGACCAGGACTGCAGGGAGGAGACACTGATGCCAGGAGCCGCTGTTGGGAGTTTCCGTGCAGTATTGCAGCTGTGGATCTCTAGCGTCTGGCTGGAAGGATGTGGTGGTGATGACAGCTCCTCTTTCCTGGCCAAGATCCTTCTGGGGGGTGGATTAGCAGCGGTTTCACTGCCTCTTGGCATATGAAGAAACCTCCCAAACAAACAAATGAGTGAATGGAAGAGGTGAGCTCATGCTGGTGTTTATCACCACTCCCATCAGAGACACTCTGTAATTGTGTGGTCTTTGTCGGAGATAATGAGGTGATCTCTATCAGTGCTGAAATCAGACGGGTCTATCCCTCGTGGAGGAGAAAAACTGGGCAAACCCTGCTGCCTCCCTCCTGTCTCTTCTGCTGGCCAGCAAGAGCAATTTACACATGGAATTCTCTCGGTGTCCGGAGGAGCATCTCTGCTCCTGATACCTCCCTGGTGCTGCCAATGGCTGTCCCCCTCCCTTGGCTGCAGGGTTGTATTTTTCCCTGTTAACCTGTATTTTCCCACCAGCATTGTGATACTGATGCCTCTTATCTCCTGCGGGAAGAGGTGGAAGTGCCTTCTCTAAAAGTTTTGGAACTTGGTTTTGGTTAGGTGATCTCTCAGGATGTTTTCCCCTCTTGCTTTCTTCAGTGTGCTGATACAAAGATCCTTCCCCTGTTCCCCAAATGACCAATGATCAACCATTAAAAAACAACAATCTGAAAACATGAAATTTTTCAGCAGCTATAAATAGGCTTTAACATAGCTTCAACTATTGACATCGGTCTGGCCTTTTGTGTCTGAAGTGGGGGAAAAAAAAGATTAAAAAAAAAAAAGAAAAGAACCAAGATTACAAATACTACCTTTTTTCTTTCCTTCAGCTGGAGGAGAATAACTCCTCTCAAGGCCACCAGCCCCTTTCTCTGCCAAAAGACAGCTGTACATGAATCTTGCAGGTTGTCTTCTGATCCTCTGGTCCTAACATCTAAGTAAATATATGGAGAGTGAACAGGAGAGGCCAGCAGCATCAGACCATAGGGATGATGTGTGTGGAAAAGAACTGTTGTGCTGATTCCTAAGCCCTGACATCCCATGAGCCTGCCAAGATTTCCTGCAGTCTGGCAGCAGTTCGTGCCCAGGAATATTGCTAATGAAACAGCCTTTAGAAGTGTGGAAGGCTGGGAGTTCCTGCACGTTCCCTGGGCGGGGGGTGTCTGGGCTTCTGGAGATTACAGAAGCCGGGGGGAGAAGGTCCTGAAATGTGAGGGTGGGATTTCTTCTGAAGCTTGGTCATGAGCTTGCAACTGGATCTCAGCCCTGCTCCATGGTCCTGGAGAGTTGCACAGGTTTGCAAAGCACTCTTGTGACCTCTCCTGTTGCTGCAAGGAGTTATTAGGAAAGGACAAAATAGAGCAGGGAATGTCTCTGAGCCACCGTATAAATCCACTGTATAAATCTTGAAGATTGGGTTTCATCCTGACACCCAAAGTCCTCAACTCCAAAGGCAGGGCAGGACTGGGAGAGGCAGCGAGGATGGCCACCAGTGTGTGAGGTGTCTGTGCAAAGGACAAAGGGGACAGGACTGTTTGGTCTTGGAGCAGAAACATGCTTCAACCTGGGATCTCTTCTCTTTCCTGATGCTCCTAATAAGAACGCAAGTGTGCCTTGATTGAGCAAAGCAAGGAGAAAATGGAAAATGCACAGCACAGGGCTGATGATAGGACACGTCTCTCTTGCTCTGTCTCTGGGGACTGATTTCCCCCACCTTGCCATGCACAGAGCTCCTCCAGAAAAGCAGGAAATGGTTCTTGGAGCAGTTGGACAGGGAGCTCTCGATGCCATGTACACAGCCTTGGAGGGATCTCTGAGTTTGTTCCCCTTGGGAGGTGGTGTCTGCTCCCTGAGCCTGCAGCTGGAGTGTTCCAGGCAATGGAGACCAATTACCTTACACGTCGAGCAATTTGGGAGTGATTTCACGCTCCCTGGGCGGACCGAAGCCGTGCCCGGAGAACCCGTGCTCTTGGAGCAGGGATGCTAAACATCAAACAGGACTTGAAGTTTCCAGCGTTTAATTTCCCATTTAGCCAAGGCAATTAAAAGCAGCACCATGTAAAGTGGCGGGTTTTCTCCTGCATTTTTTATTTGCCTGTGTCCTTAAAGAGAGTGGCTCAGAAGCAATGACATCCATCCTACTGCAGCAGGAACAAGCCCATCTGCTTGCCCCTGTCAAGGACATCTGAATGCCTGCTCCATATTTACACAGCCCTGGAAGCCTGGACTCTAAGAGGATGCCCTAACCCACCTGAAGAACCACCGTGCAGGCACATCTCCATATGAGATGTCTCTTCTGCTGCTGGCATAGCCAGCAAGGCAGCAAAGGAAAGAGGATGAAAATTAATTTTGAGAACAGGGCCACTGGTTGGGGTGAGAAGGTGGAGCAAGACTCTTCTTGGAGATGCCAAGTGAAAGGAAGAGAGCAATGGATGCAATTTGTGGCCAGTGAAATTCCAATCTGACATTAGGAGAGAAATTCACCCTTGGGATGGTGAGATGCTGGCACAGGGGCCCAGGAAGGTGGTGAGTCTCAGTCCTTAGAGATATTCAAGGCTTGACTGGACAAAGCTGTCCCTGGCCAGTACCAGAGGGGTGCTGGCTGGCCACCTTTGAGCTTTGCTGTCTGGGTTACAGGTCTGAAGGCATCAACTTCTCTTTAAAAAAAGGGAACAGCACTGATGACTGTAAAACTGGTGAGAGGCACCTGAATGGGATGGTGAAGGTGCTCCTGAAAGCACCATAGGAATGAGCCAGCCCTCCAGCAGTGGCAAGTGTGCTCCCACTGCAGGCCATCCCCACAGCTGGCCATTCCCTGGTCACTGGCTGTTCCACTGGGCACATCCAGGTATCTCCTCTCAGTGCTGGCTCTTGGAGGACTTTGAAGTGCATTTCCTTCCATTCAGTTATCTCTGGGAGCTCTGAAGTGTGATGGCAGACGTGGCTGTATCAGTTCATTTGTTCCCCAGTGGCCGGCAGGTTTTTAACCAAGTAATTAAGGGTTGTTTTCACTCGTACCTGAGAATCAACCAGTGAGGCAGAGATAAGGTAATGGCATCACAGCAGGTCCTCCACTGTTATTTCTGGCTATGAATTAATAACAGCCACTGAGGCCCTGTGAGTAAGTGCATTGATCATTTGCTACAACAATGAGAATTTCAACCAGTTATGCTCTTTTCCTCTCTAGAAATGCTTTGGAAACTGCTGACTTAATGAGCATGAGTCCAGGCTCTTCCTAGAACACTAATAGCATCCATTAAAAAAAAAAAAAAATCCATCCCTTTATTTTGTGGCTGCTAAAAAGCCTGTCGCTGTTAACTGCCCATGTCTGGGGTCTGCTGAGGGAGACTGCACTCCCCAATTCACAGGAGGATCCAAGCTGTTCCCTCAGAGAGACTGGGAAAGATTAAAAGCAGCTGAAAGCAAACCATGCTGGCTTGATGAATGGCATTTGGATGCTGTCATGTTGTTGCTGCTGGCATTGTCTTCCTCGAGAGTTGTAGCATGAGTCTCATAAAAACCAGTGCTCAGGGTAAAGCCTTGAGGAGCCACAGGGTGAGCTGAGGATCCCACCTCGCCTTTCTACTTGGGTTTTTAGAGCTTCACAGTGATGGGATGAAATCCCAAACTGAGAAATGTGGTCAGATGGCCCCAAAAGGGTCAGAGGAAAAAAAAAAAATTAAGCAAAGTGGATTATTATGTTCTGAACCCAGGCATGTGCTTTTCAAACCTTTGAAATTCACTGTCTGGGGTGAGGAAAGGGGCTGAACTCAAGACTGGTCATTCCTTTACCCAGAGCAGGACAAGCCTGTACCTTGGGGGCTTTGATACAACATATTGTTTATTTAATCATCCTGCCACTGCCCACAGGGATGGTCTCCATGGCATGAGTGCTGTGGGGCTGGGATGCCATGAATGCCTATGAAGCCAGGATTTGTCACTTCTGCTTTCCAGAAAAGCAGCACTGATGGTGCTGAGCAAACAGCCCGATGTGCATCCCAACAGGAATCACTCAGGACCCCAGGCCATCCCTGCCACGCTTTTGGGATGGGTGGCACAGCTGTGAGTGACAACAGGGACAGTCTGGCTGGACCAGAATCGCCTCCAGATGGCTGCTGTCACATGTTTGTATCCTCACGTGGATTCCAAGCAATAAGAGTGATTAAACACAACTGGAAAAGCCACATTTAACAGTGTGTCTCCCTCATCCCTAAGTAGCTACTTGAGAAAAAAAGTTCGTGCTGTTAAGGGACGTTTCGGGCAAGTTTTTTCCCTCGTGCAGGAAGGATGATCTACTCAAAATGAGAAACAGATACAGGAAATCAAAGCTAAGTTCTGTGCAGACTCTCTAGCCTTTACTGGAACAATCAAATTCCAGATTTTAAGGCTCTGGCCTTTACTATGGACTTGGTAAAGCAGGGCTAATGAGCTGTGGTTTGTGTCTTTACACTGCAAACACTTCCACATCAAGATTACCTCCTAGCTTGTCCAGCTGGGAATTGTTGGTCCAATTTTCAGATGGAAACTGGGCACATGCTATTTTGTAGCAAACAGTGAAGAGAATTCCCATATGTCCCTAATGACTCGAATAGGCAGGATTATTCACTCAGGTTTCCCACCCAAACAAACAGAGGAAACAGCTGTCACAACTAAAATACCTTTCAAGAGTTGAAAAAAACTTTCCAAGCATGGGCTGAATTGGAAGGCAGAACATTGACTTTTGTTACACTACCAAACTACTTAACCCTCAGCATGGGTCAAGTAATATATTTCTTTTAGATACTCTGATATATTTTATTTTCTTTTTTTGATAGTTAAACTTTATTTGAACTTTTATTTTATAAATTAAATTAATTAAATTGAAAAGATTAATAACTTTTAAAAAGCTGATGTCTGAAACTGGATTTTTTTTATTTCTGTAACCATATAAAGAAAGAATGTGGAATGAATCAGAGTGCTTGTCGCACTCAGACACGAAAAAACCATGCAGACCTCGCCAGGTGGGAGCAAGGAAAAAGAGAGAGAGAGCTGGGGCGAGACCCCGAACTTTATTATATATCTCCTTAAAAACCACCGTGGATTGGAGGGAGAAGTTACCACCCCTCAATCACACTGGTCAAAGGAAATATCCATCAAATGTCTCTGCCTAGGAGAATGGAATGAAAAACAATAAAGTACAGTTAACAAAACATGACCATGTTTACAGAAAGTGCGTGAGAAACTTTTACAGAAACTGAAAACATCGAAGAACTGCAAACTCAGGGCAACAAGTGCTTTTTAAATTTGGTTTTGGGGGTTTTTTGGTTGGTTGGTTGGTTGATTGGTTGGGTTTTTTTGTTTGCTTGTTTCAGACAAAATAGCTGCCTTCAGCAGGGTTTGGCAAACATTTGGCAGGGTGACCCATCTTTGGCCTATTTTTCCCACCTGTAGGTGGACCCTCACTACAACAGCTCATGGAGTTAAGGAGAAAGAAGACGGGTCCAGTTACAGTAGGATTCACTTACCCATTACTGACAAGAAATTATTTGCTACACTGCACCAGAACTTTAACTGTATGCTGAATAATCTGCCTTATTTGCCAGACAGCACAACCCAGGAAATTCCTTCATATTCAAGTGGCAAATATTTAAATACTGATTTCACCAGCAAACAGCCCCTGGGCCAGAAAGGTCTTGCTTGGTTTATTTGTTAATAGTTTTCTTTTATTGAACACAGCTGTACAGAGAAAAAGAGGAGAAAACACAGCAATACTAAAGAGGGAGCTGCCCAGACATCCCAGGAGAATCCAGACTTAGAATCCTTCTCTTATCACCAAACAGGAGGGATTCAGATGAGAAACACAGAAATTAGTGCTTAGAAGTTCTTTTGCTTGAGCTTAGTGTCTGTTCTCCAGAGATGTACAAAGATGTTTGAGTTAGAAATAGGTCAAATTAAAATTAAAAAATAAGAATTTTCCTGGCCAATCCAAGATAAGGCCAATTCAAAATAATAGCATTTTCTCACATCCTATTTGTGTATACAAAATGGTGGGGGAGAGAAACCTCAACAATCTTGAATTGCACAAAGAAACGGCAATCAGTAAATATATCATGCTCCTCACACCAAAAAAATAAAGGGTACCAGTGAGGATCAGAGGATTTGAAACAAGCAAAAAAACCCCAACTTTTCCCCACACTGAATTATTAAGTGATGAATGTTATTGCTCCAGGCAAAAATGTAATAGATCCAAAAACAGCCTGAAGTTTTCATGGGAGAAGCACCAGGGGCTGTTAATAGCTGTGTGTCAGTGTCCACTTCAGGAGTCCATCAGTCAGAAATTGCTTGAAAGAACGAAGAAATTCCAAGGAAAAATCACTCCAGGCTTGGTTGGGGTTTTTTTCATTTTAAACAACCCCCTGCTAGAGTTCCCTACCAGTGCCAGATACAGGTGCCGGATCAGATGGACTTCTGGTAATCTTTTTTGGTTTATGCTTTTCATTGGCAATGCCTTAATTCCCACCCATGACAGCTTTTCCTTCCACTAGACTGGAATTTCTCACCAGCACGTGGCCAGTCCAGTGCCAGGAGGAACAGCCCTCCAAGCCTTTGGAAGCACAGACCCCCAGGATTCAGCTTTGACTTAGAAACCATGAACACTGAGCTGAATTCTTCCTGGTGACCGAACCAGGCTTTGCCCAAAGCCTGTGCTCAAACATTTTTCTGACAAGACCAAGGAACTTGGATTTTCTTGCAATTAGGAGACAAAGAAGTGCCAGAGCACTTTATACACGTACCCACGTACCACAGGCTTCTAAATGCCACCTTGGAACCCACCCGGCTCTTCTCTGGAGGTTCAAAGCTCCCACTTGAAGGCACCCAGAGATACTGAGGCCATTCTCCTTGAGTTTGCTCTTCTCGTTTATCTCCCCTCTGCTAAAGATATGCTCCCCGTGTCTTATTTGCATTTGTCTGCCTTCATCTCTCAGCCACTGGCTCTTGTTCCGGCTTTCTCCAATAGATTAAAAAGCTCTTCAGAAACTGGTGTTTTCTTCTGCTGACGGCACTTAGGCACTGTAATCAAATCACCTCTTGACCTCCTTTCTGATAAGCTAAATAGACTCTTTCAAGGTCTTGTTGAAATTTTTTCTGTTGCTCTCAGATTATTTGCAAGCTCTCTCCTGCAGCACTCAGCCTGCACACAGCACTCCCGGCCTCCTCCTAGGACGGGGAGGTGGAATATGTTTTTTTTAAAGAAATGGGAAAAATTGTGGCATAGCTGAGGCTTTGGCTTAGGGTCTGACTTTTTTACAAGATCATCTATGTGCCCACAGCCTGTCTGATACCCATGGCATGCTCCTCCTTTATCTACGCATGCCCAAACTCACCCTTCATAAAATGAATTCTCCTGTTTAGGGTGCGAATGGTCTCAGCACATGTCAGCCCCGATTCCCAGGCAGGAATCCTTCTCTTCCCCTGGAGGATTCAACACCCACTGAACAGGCCTGCCAAAGTGTTTCTTGTGGACTTGGGACAGAGTTGTGCCCCATCACATCTGGTGCTGCTCTCTCTTCCCAGCTGTCCCCTTCCCAGAGCACGTATTCTTCCTCTCTTCTCCTCCACCTTTCACTGCTTCACCCCCTTTATGGGCCTTTATGGGCCACAGCATCCTCACCCTGCACGTGGCCCTTGCAGAGGTGTCTCCCGCCCCCAGTGCCCTTCCTTTGCCGCAGGATGACCAAGCATCTTCTCTGCAGTATTGCAAGAACTGCAGGATATGGAAGATCCTGGTTTTTGCAGCCAGATGTTGTCAGCCTTTGGTTTCTAGCACTGTTTTTATTAGAGATCCTCCAGTGCTCCCACAGCCTCTGCATTTTTTCATCGATGAAGCAAAGAGCCCTCGATTTGAAGCCGTTCCTAAGTGTGTCAGACTTGGAATGACTGCACCAGCTTTTACCACCGCTCAGAGGCATTCAAAAGATATTTAATTAAACCCACATCAGATTGCTGTTAGCAAGCTTTCTCCAATTAGCAAGGTGGAGAGGACTACATGTCATGGGGGGAAATGAGCAGACATGAAATGATTTTGTTGCCTATGCCTTCCTCAGTGTCAGATTAATTGGCACTTTCCTTCCAATTTGAGGCAGAGCTCTGAGTGCATACGGGTCACAGCATCACAGTGCAATCCCATTCCATTTTGTAGTTTCCTCTCTCTCTCAGTATGATTGAAAATTTCCTCAGACACTTGAATCGTGTTGCGTTCTGTCTGCCAGAGAGAAAAAAAAGAAGGAAAATTAGTGGCGCTCAGACTGGTCCTAGGTAGGGTTTTTTCAGGATCTCCACTCTCCTCTTCCTTACCCATTTTATGTGCAAGTGTGTTGGTTTTTGTACTGTTTTAACACATGCCCCAAACCACAACTGGTTGAAATCAACCTCAAATAGGCTTGCAGTGTCTCAGGCCCTCTCTGTATGGTACAGGTGGAATTAGTTAGGTGGTGATCTGCCCTGACTGAGAATCTGCCTTTGTGTTTGTCACTTTGAACTTGCAGGGATCAGCTGCAAGGAGATCTACCCTTCAAGAGCAGTAACAAGAGACTTGCCTAGCAGAGGTGCTCTCCCTGTGACTCCCAAGGACCTGCTGGCTCTCAGGATGTGTCTATGACACTCACTTAAGTCCTTCATGTGCACTGCCACAGCCTGGTGCTGTGTCCCAGCTGGGGCTGAGTTTGCATCCTTGGATCTCCTTACAGGGGTGTCCCAAGGGTGTTGACAATCAGCTCCATTTTTCCTCCCACAGTCACAATTCCAACAACACAACAATTTCTCTTCTATCAAATCAGGGCACCAGGCTTTGTTTATTATTTGGAAATTGCCAACCAGACCTACCTCGATGTGCGAGCCCACGGTGGGGACATGCTGCTATGACAACAACATGAGGCTGAATCATCCAGTCAGACAAGACACACATAATTGTGTGATCACCTGTTCCCGCTTGTTCAAAGGAAATTTTATTAGTGCCGCTGAAGGTACATTAGTGAACAAAGCATAAAACATCCACACACCAGTCGGGGCTCAGCCAATCGATGCAAGCACGGCCTGAGCCTGGTGCCTCAATGTTTTGCTACTCAGCATTTCACAGGATTCAGAATAGGACTTAGAGGAACCTGTGTCTACATGTGAGAGATCAAGAAAAACTCAGCTTCTACTAATATGAAACATTTATACCTTTGGGGTCTTGTTGAGAACATTGGAGTTTTGACTGTGGGATATTTGTCGTCAGTGGAAGGGCAGTCTGGATCCAGGCCGATGGTTAGAGAATGGACATGACTGATGGAAAACATGACCTTTTTTGACATTAAAAATCCCAAACCAACAATAATTAAGAATGGTAGGTGGGAGAGGAAAGATGGTCTGTTGTATTGCAGACAAACAGGAATATGCGGGGTCACAATTCACTCAGCCATACACATAAATCTAAATGTGTTTGTGCCGTGCAGGTGCATCAACCACAACATCCACTTGCAGCTGCTAAGAGCACAGTTCCACCTGTTTCCTTGCTCCCTTGTTCCTCCTAACATGAGGGTGCCAAAATTGCAACTCCAATCATGGGACTGCTTTGTATGTCCTTTTTTAGCCATACAACCCCTGGGCAGCACAAAAATGGCTTAATGTCAGTTCCAGAATATCCCTAAATGGGGATGTCTGGTGCTCCTTTTCAATGCTTCGTCTTTTCCAGATTTGTTGGTGGTTTTGCTTCCTGAAGTCTTTCATATCTTAATCTTATTCACCTAGAAGACCCCAGCGGGTATAAAGGGCTGCTCAAGTGGAAAAAAAAAGCCCATTGTGTTTATTAATCACAGTCTTTTCAAAAAGGTGGTCAAAACATTCATAAGGAACACTTTTTTTTTTCCCCAGGCCTTTTTGTCAGGATTTCAACACACAGTGACAAAAAAAACCCAATTTCAATAGAGTATTTACAGCAGTTGAAGATTTTCTACCAGGAGAATCAATGGCATTTTTACATGACTCGGGGAATTTTCTGCCAGTGCTCTGTTCTGATAGTGCCCAAATAAATATCAGTCAAATTTCCCCAGAAGCTGACAGGGGGCATTGTTGGCAGCAGCAATAAGACCCGAGACGTGGATGTTTCCTCTGTAGATAATGCACATGCATGAGTGTCTCACTGAGAACATTTCCATCTGCTCCATGGTGAGCGGAAAATGTGGGTATTCCACAAGAGCCATGCTGAGACCACTCAATCAACCACTAATAAAACCAGCCCCAGAGTAATCTGAAAACAAGAGGCTCAGATGCACAGACATGAAACATTGCTGGGTGAGCCTGTGCTACAAAGCAGGGCCACTCCAGTGACGGAGCACATTGTGAAGAGCAGCACCTCTCCCATCTGCCCCCGTGTGTGGCACCAAGGCTTAGCCAGGTGCAAGGAGGGACTGTTTGAAAGTCAGCTTCAAAAGGCATTGAGGAAGGAAGAAAAGTCCCAGGAAAGAGAATAGTGAAGCATGACAGTATATCTGCAGACAAAAGCAAGACCTCTGTGTTGAACAGAGAGTGAAGTGCATTGAAAACTGTCTGAAGGGCCATTCTGCAGGGTGGTGATCATCAGCACGAGGTCTAGTTGGAGCCCAGCAGGTAACAGTGTGTCCCAGGGGTCAGTACTGAACCCATTCCTGTTGAACATCTTTATTTACAGTCTGGATGATGGGGCAAGAGTGTACCCTCAGCAAGTGTGCTGATGACACCAAATTAGGGGGAGTGGCTGATACACCTGAGGGTTGTGCTGCCATCCAGAGGGACCTTGACATGCTGGAGAAATGGGCTGGCAGGAACCTCGTGAAGTTCAGCAAGAGTGAAAAGCCCTGCACCTGAGGAACTGCCCCAGTGACCGCCAGTACACTGTGGTGACCAAGCACTGGTACAGGTTATCCAGAGAGGCTGTAAAGTCTCTGTCCTCGGAGAGATTCAAAAGCTGACTGGACATGGTCCAGGGCAAACAGCTCTAGGTGTCCCTGCTTGAGCCATGCAGACCAGCTGACCTTCAGTACGTCAGCCTCAACCATTCTGTAACACTGTCATTCTGAGGAGGTTTTAAAGGGGGGGGTTGAACAAATATATGTTCAGACTCTTTTAGGAGGATGGACTAACCTTGTGAAGGCTCTCCCAGTCCTGCCTGGATTCTGGCTGGGGTTGAGAGGAGTATCTTCACACCAGGTCTGCACCAGCTGGCAGTGTCTCAGACTGCCACCAGACCAGATCTAGCAGCTGCGTTTGCTCAGTGACACTGTGCTGTTAACAGGAATCTTCAAGAACAGATGGTGCTAGAAGATTTTTGCTTAAGAATGGGGGAAATCTTGATTGCTTTGTTAATATTTAAACTGAATGCTGTGTGGAAAAAAACCCCCACATTCCACACTCTTTCTGATTTTGAGTTTTCTTCTGCATCTCCATCTCCAGTCAGAAGATTGTAATGTTGCTGCACAGCTACAGAAGAAGAGGGGCACCTGTGGGCATGGCTGTCACCTCTTTGGTCTGAGTTAGAGAGACAAATTCTAAAGCAGGAATCTCAAAAAAAAAAAGACATCAAAAAGCAATCCTATGACCTTGCACTGCTTAGAAATCTGGGGATGCCTTTTCATGGCATCCTCTTGCCACAGGTGAGGCAACCTTGTGCATTAGCCTTTAAGCTCAGTTTTCTTCTGCAGCTTGGCAGATGGATTTCATGATTTGGAAAGGTCTGACTAAGCTGGAGAGAATGGATGTGCCTCAGATCTCTGCCTTGAACCCTTCTCCTGTCGAACAAAATGCAGGAGATGGACACAGCATAAAGCGTGGGGGTGGCTGTCATTCTGCTACGTCATGTCATCAGTCATCTCCTCTCCCCACCAGCCCAACTTAGGAAAGATGGGATCCTTCCTACCTGTCTCAGTGAACAGAGCCAGGGGAACACACATACAGCAGAGAACAGAAATAACCTAAGCTGGCAGAAAGCAGGCAGGCTGTCACACCTCCAAGGGGAAAACTGATACAGCCTCTTGCTTCTGTTTCAAAATCAATTTCAAGCTGGTTCCCCGAAAGAAGTGGCATAAAGGGCATTAGATCTGGCAAGAGAGGCTGCTGTTCCCAGGATGATGTATGGGAGATGAGCACAATTACCTGCTTGCCTAAAGCTGGTACACAGCCTTTTAGGTTCAGCAGACTCTGGCTGTCCTTCCCCATCAGCAGGAAGATCAGAACAAAGTCTGCAGAGCTTCTTATGGGGCTGGGCTTGTCTCTGCTCTGGCTATCTTGGAGAACAGAACGAGGAGCAGCAGTGGCAGCTGCTCAGCAAGGATCATCTGTAATGCTGTACCAAAGATGATCTGCTGCACAGTGATGCAGGGGAACCTCTTGTGCATCAGCAACGCAGTGCCACGGCTGCTCTGCCACTCTTTCCTCTACCTGCCATCCCCCCTCCCCCAAATTCACCATCCCCTTCCCTTCTGCGCCTAATGAGAGAAGCAAAGCAGAAAACACAAGACTAATTCCTACACACACCCTCTTGCAAGTGCCACCTCATTTCCTTTGAAGGCTCACCTGGAGTTGGCATGGACAGTGGGACCATCATGAGCTTGTGGGGAAAGAGATGCTGAGGTCCTGGCACCATCCATGCAGCCAGTGCTCAGTGGGCCACCTCACAGAATGGGGACACCTGCTCAGGAGTTGTGTGATGCTCACACAGTTGGATGTGCAGCAGGTAGAACATGATAAAACAGCTGAACACCTTTGGCCCCTGGATTTCATTTCTGTGGAAGAAGGAGACATAGGCAAGCAGTGGTTGCTGCATTCTCCCCTGAGTGGCAAGGGCCTTGCACTGGCTTCTTCTCTCTGCTTTTGTTTGGAAGTCAAATGCAATAGGAAATGCCAGAAGGTGGAAGTTGTCTCCAGCTGGTGGCCCTGGTTTTTCTCAGGCTGACAAAAGCTTGGAGATCTATAGCCCATTTAGGAGAGATGAGGCCAATGGTGTCTCATGTTATTTGGTGAAATTAATGAAGTCTAATCTTTTTTTTTCCTCTTGAAAATTGAAATGCCTTGGGAAAACTGTATCCTCTGTCTCGTGGCTACAGGCAGCTCTCCTGAATAAGCTATTGTCAGGCCTCAGAGATGTGAGTCACAGCATCTTTAATCTCTGGGCGGGAGCGTTCTCCATGGCTTTCATGCTTTGGAATAAATCTTCAGAGATGTTCCCAAATTAACCACAATTCCTTTCTAATCTCCTTGCACTTCTTCCTCTCCCCATTTTATCAGCCAGGCTCAAACACATTTCGCATGGCCTACTTCGAAGCAAACTGATTAATGCGATCGCTTCAGGTTTTAGGAGGGATCAGTGCTTACAGCACGGGAAAGGGCTCCTACTGTTGCTGGCAGCACCAACTCCACAGCGGCTTGGGTGGCTTAGAGGGATCTGCCTGTGAGCAGAGCTGACAGCAGAGGGTGGAATCACAGACTCACACGGGCATCTTCCCAAGTCCAGCAGGACTCAGTGTCCAGGCGATTCCCTGAGCCTGCAAGGATCAGAAGCAGCATCACGCTGTATAAAGTGGCTGGTGCCTCCTGGGCTTTGGGGTGAAGGAGGGAGGAGCTGCTGGCCTGCAGCAGGGATGTGCTGTGCTGCCCAGTGGCACCGTGCCCCTTTGGCAGCAGCCGGGTACCACAACCTCTGCCTGCTCCTTCAGCCAGAGGCAGCCGAGCAGAGGATCGCAGCTCGTGCTGCTCTGCTGCAGCTGGCACACATCTGGCGTAGAACAGAGGGTTTGGGTCTGCATCACTGCCACGTGGGATTCAGGCCTAGCTGTGGGGTGTGAAAAGCTTGAGTGGGGAAGCAGCCGTCTGAATGTCAGTCAGGGATAGAAAGGGATGTTGGAACGAGGCGGTGAAACGCTGTGGGAAAAACACTGACTCTGGATCCATATGTGTGTATTGATGTTGCTCACAGGGAGAAAACTGCTCCTCTCGGCTTTTGTGAATCAATTTTTCTGATAAAAGATGCAATCTCTCTCTGCCAACCTGCCTGTGTTCAGCTCATGCAGGTCATCTTCTGTTGTCTGACAGAGGGGCTGCTCGCCTGCGGTGTCCTTGGACAGCCCCCAAGAGCTCACAGCCTACACAGACAAAAGCGGTGCCGTGATCAGCTGTGTTTTACAGACAAGGAGTGAGAGATGGAAGAACTATGAGGGAAGGAATCTCCCTCTGCAACTGCAGCTTTGAAGCAACAGGATCCTGAATCCAGGCCTACATTTTCCTGGGGCTGGGAGACTCAGAAGTGTAAGTTGACCTTTGATTTGCCACCAGGCTTCCGAGTGAGACAGGCTACAGTTCCTGAAGGTGAATGAAAAAATAACTAAAATGTTGAAGTTAAAAAAATGGTCTATTTTGATGGGCAACACCAGAATGGGACATTGCCTATGGAAAGTTGAACCTCATAGAGCTCCACAGAGCTCATGGAGCACAGTAAATGTTGATGGTGGAGGGGATAGGAGAAGCACAACTAAAAAAAAAAAAAGTCTTGACAGACTGTGGGCCTCCTGAAGCTGCTTGTTTCCTGCAGAGTCTGTGCCTTGAGCAGAGCAGGGTGATGAGGAGCCCTAGAGCTCCTGCCTTTGCAGTCTGGCCTATATGTCTACAGCCTTGTGCATTTTTTTTCCTTGATTGACAAGAGTGAAGGACCCTCGTGCTTTAGTGAGTGTATAATGGCTGCCTTGATGTCATTTATTGAAGCTTTGGAATAGCTGTGCTTTCTAATTACTTCTTCCCACCTGCCTGAAGAGCACCTTTTGCTTTCAGATTAACTTCTTGCTGTCTCTTTGAACTTGTGCCTCTGTACTCCAAGCACCCTGGGTTTTGTGAGATCAAGGCAGGCCTGGTTAAGGTAAAAGGCAAGTAGTGATCAAGGTGGTTTTTATTTCCTCTCCTGCACAGAGACGTGCCAGGTTTGCTGATTAGACTGTGTGTGGCACAATCAGAGCCCTTGTGCCTTCAAAGAGACCCTCCAAGAAGAATAAGTTAGTAAGTGGCCTTTGAAGGGGAAAAGCCTTCTTCCTAATCTTCAGAGGGGCATCAGCAGTGTCCAGCATGAGCATCCATATGCACTGCATGTTTATCCTGGACGTGTGCTGTGGCTTCTTTGCTCTGGCAAGCACAGAGATTTGGGGGCTGTGTGATAGGTGCCTCCTATGTGAGCGACGTTCTGCAATTGAAGCTGCAAGGGTTGATTTACTGCAAACAGTTAAATGTCCTGGATGGAGACGCCAAAGTCCAGATCCAGATGGGAATTCTCCACTATATAGTGAAATAGTGGTTTGACTGAGTTTAAATTGGCAACAATCACATTGTTCTTACCGAATATGGATTCAGCACAGCTTTTAACATGCCAATTCACTGTAGTTTAGTTGTAACATGGAGGAAAGTCCTATGGTTTTCCTGAATACACACAGGACATTTAGGCATGAATGATAATCTGGAATTTGCAGCATCCTTATTGTCCGCAGCAACGGGGCAGGAGCTGTCCTTGGGCTTTGTGCAGCACTGAGCACATAAGGCAAGCTGAAGAAATGACATCCTCTCTTCCAAGCTTTGTATCCTGCCCATCTATGTCAAGCAGAGCATTAAGCTGCTGGTGGTCTCCTCAGAGATGGTGGTTTCTTATGGAAAACTAGAAATTAAGTCAGGAGGGAGGTCTAGGAGTCACTTCTACCCGAAGCATAAACCCAGCTGAAGGGTGTACTGCCTGCTCTTGAAAACTGCAGAGGTGGAAGGCCATCCTTGTCCAGACAAAGTTTTCCTTAATTTCTGTCCCATACAAATCCTCTTGAGCTGCAACTGGAGCCTACCACTTCCTTTCCTACTTGTTGTCATCACTGAGAAGATGCCCTAGTTTGCAAAAAACTTCTCATAAATTCGCAGAGTGCTCTCATATTTCCACTTCCCAAGACTAAAACAATCACAGCCCTTTCAGTCTCCTTCTGCACTTCCTATTTTCAAGGGCTTTGATAATGCTGGTCACTCTCCTCACCTCCTAACGCACTGAGACTGGGTACCCAAAGCTGGGCACAGAATTGCAGCACTGAGGGAAAGATGCTGTGTGGCATCTGATGGTTTATGCCTGACGATAAAGTCCAGGATGCAGCAGAGCTCTTTAACAGCTGCACATGTGGTGGCTCCAGCAGCTGAGGACTAAAGGAGCCCTGAGCACAACCTCCATCCGTGCTAGAAATTATTGCTGCTTGCACATAGGCATTGCTCTGAGCAAACTGCAAAACCCTGCTGTAAAGCAGGACAAGTTACTTGGGAAGCACATGGGCTGAACCAAGCACAGCCCGTTTCCCATGGAGTTATTCCTGGAGGCTGAGTTCTGCTTGGAGCCCATGGTGTCCTGTAAATGAGATGTTTCATGCTCCGATGTCGCTGTCGAGAGGCATTTTGCACTAGCAGAGTTTCTCTCTCCTCTCCCCAGCTGCCTGTTTTCTCCAGACCTGTCAGAACTGCATGTCTGGTTCCCCTGTGAAAAATTTGGTGCAAGCAGCCAAAGGATTTAAAAGTTATTAGGAAAAAAAAAAAAAAAAGGGAACGGCAGCATAATTCTGCTTCCTTCAAAAATAAAGCTTAAAAAAGATGAAAGGTATTTGCCTTCACTCTCTGGAGGCTCTAACACGGCAGCCAGCTGGAGAGAATTTGGGAAAGCAATTCCAGGAGCCCGGAGCTCTTACTGTCAGTAAAACCTGCTGCTGGGACAGCGGAGCCATCTCACTGCAATCCGCTTTCCTCTGCTTCCTGGCAGTTTCAGTTTTTTTATAGTGATTTTTTTTTTTTAGCTGGAAGTCCCCCAGTAGCTTGATCCACTTCCTGTACAAGATGGCAAGTGATTGCTCACAAATGGCAAGTCAATTCCTTGCCTGGCAGTCTAGGCTGTGGCACTGAGGTTCTTCCTTTTAGTTTTTTTCCTGCAGAGACCCATAAACATTCTTGTACAGGAGGAGAAAACAAGGATGACAAACAAGGTGTCACAGCTTTAGAGTACATCTTGAAGTCTGTATTGTGGTGGGGCTCAGTGTGTCCAGCACGGCTGCATTGGATGAGGCTGGCTGGGAGAACACCCACACTCAATTATTCATGTCCCTGCTGTGGACAGAGCCCGAAGGTTTCAACAAGTTTTGGCCCACATCTCTGCCTTTTAAAAGCTACTTCTCCCATGACTGTAGATGCCACTGCACATCCCAGATCTCCCTCCATGACAATCCCAGGGCAGTGAGAGGCATTAGGACATTTTTCATTGGGGCACTGAACCGAAGGCTGAAAACTTGAGTTAGTGGGAGTGGGACAAGGGGTAGGGGTGCCCATCCTCAGAGATCCTCAAAGCTCAACCAGAAAATGCCCAGAGCAAACTGATTTAATCTTTGAAGCTGGTCCTTGGAAGCTGGAACATGAAGTTGGACCAGAGAGTGCCAAAGGTCCCTCCTTACCTAAATGAGTCTGTGATTGCAGGCATGGTTTGGGGTAAAACTAATCTTTCTGGTCTCCATCTCCAGTAGAAGGGAAAGTCACCTTCCTGATTCTGCATTGCCCATCCAGCTGAAATCATAAAGCGGAAAGTCAAAAATAAAATACCCAATCCCTTTTTTCAAGGCTGGAAAGATTGTTGTGCTTGTCAGACATTTCATTTTTTATGACATTTTCACTGATTTTTTTTTCCCTGAAAATGTTATTGCTTTTTAGCTTGACTGAAAACCCTGCTTTCAGAGAGAACTTCTCAATAGCCATCTCGATAACGCTTCCTGTTGTTTTTTAAAAACCCCAAATGATTAAAAGCCCTCATTACAACTGCTGAAAAATCCCCCACAGTCTGCCTGTTTTGAACCAAGCAAAATGAGAACAACAGATAGTTCTGTATTTTTCACAAAATAGTTCTTCCCCTTTATTTTTTTTAAGTCTTCCCATTCAGGCTGTGAGCTTTTCAGGGCAAAAATTGCCTCTTTAACAATGTCATTTTCCAGCTCCCTCTTCACCAAGGTTTTCAATTTGGATGGGAGCTCTAAGTCAGATAATCATTCAAGACCACAATGTCTCTGGTTCAAAGCAGTGCTGACCATTTGAGCTCACAACTCTAAACTAAGACTTTCAGTTTATTAAAGCCCTAAGTTTGAAGGTGGTTTTTTTTTTTTCCCCCCAGTAGCTTTGTTCACTGGTGCCCTGTTTGTTTTGCAAGCTAATATAAAAAAGCAATTGTTTTTTCAGGGAGATGCTGTAAGTTCTTTGCTTTTCAGGAATTGCAGCTCTCAGAAATGATCGTCTCAGTGCCTAAGAGATCTGTCATGTCTGCCCCTTCCCTTAACACTTACAAACATGTATCATGTTGATGAATTTAGATGGTCATTTAAAGGCAAATTGCTTGTCCTACTTTTTGCTTCTTATTGATTGTCATATAATTAACTGATTCATTTCGTTAATATAATCCAGAGTGCATGTAACCCACTTAATCAGCAGAGCCTGATCGGAAGACTTGGGTTTAATTAGACTGCTCTAATTGCCCCAATGAAATGATGTTTCCTCTGTCCTGAGCCATTACTTACAGAAGCCAGATTTTTTATTTTTTATATTGAGATTTAATCAGGGGCAGAGAGAATAATATTTTGCCTCCTGCCAGAGGGAGGACTTCTCTAGGCAAAGAGAAAGGGGTTAAGGAGAGCAGTCCCACATGGTTAGAGGAGACACATCCCTTATTACCTGGTGAGGACCCAGCAGGGTCTGTCCATGGTCCATAAGGCTGAGATCTGCCCTTGGATTTGCTCTGCAGCTCTCTGAGTGCTCTGTAAGTATCTGAGCTTGGCAAGAAAAGTTGTAACTGATTGTAAATTTCTTGCAAAAACGGACCTTCAGCAGGGCTAAGCCAATTTGCAAAATCAAGTTGAATTTGGGAAGTCATTTCAGCCTCCCATCCTCCCCATAAGAAATGAGGGATGTGTTTTTGGAAGTGCCAATATAGCTTGACTCTGATGTTTCCTAAATCCAGGCTTTTTCATATTCACAGGTTGTGTTGTTGGCTTGCATGTCCTTATAAAGGTGAGCGAGATAAGACTGGCTAATTAGCTTGTAAACAAAATAGAACATTTTGCTTTGCATCAAATGAAATATTTTGGGTTGCTGAGTCAGACTTATGCATGTTTAAAAACATTTTGGCAAAAAAATTAAATTAGATGCAAAGGTGGTGCAGGGGAAAATACCCTGTGGGGATTGCCTTCCTCTCGAATGAAGGGCTGGCTCCTGAAAGCAGTCCTGACAAGTGGGAAAATGCCTGAAGCACTCAAGCTGCTGATGGCTTTTCTCAGAGTGAGGGGATATCACTAGGTGGGCAAGCCTCTGTTTACAGGTACTTTTCAGCCAGTGCCAAGAGCCTGAAGAGGAATCAGCTGATTAATGTGAAATTAGTGCCAGAGACTGTGATTAATGCTGGATGCAGCAACAACATAGAAGGAGAAAGCTCCCGGTTTAGTCTCTGGAGGAAGTTGTTGTGTTACCTCGAGGCCATCCCTCTTCCTGCTATCCCACTGATTCCACATCCTCCTCCTGTCTCTGTGCCACTGGTCCCTTCTCCATCTCATGACTCTCAAGCCATGGCCTGTGGCTCAGCACGGTGTGGAGGTCTCTGTCCTCCAGGATGATTTCCAGCACAGGGGCAAGGAGGTATTTGGAGTAGGATGCAGCAAATCCATGAGGAAGAAAGTGAGCTTGCAGCATTTCTGGGGCTCAGAGCTCCCTGGAGCAGCAGCTGTGGAGATTTTTCCCTGCTCCTTTTGCCTTTGCTGCTTTAAGGAAATAGGATTTTGTGTGTCTCCTTTCTTTTCTTTTNAGGGTGCTGCTAAGCACTTCCAAGCATCCCCCATTGTTTGTCTCCTTTTTTTTTTTTTTTTTTTTTTTTTTTTTAAATAAACACGATTAGGAAGGATTTCTTTTTTTTCCTCTTTTAACAGTAATAAGGATTAGGTAGGTACCACTGGAGCAAAAGGGACAGCAGTCAAATGAACCAAAAGAAGCAGTGAAATCTGGTATGTAATGTTTGAAGGTGAAGGGCCCCGAGAGTGACTCAGACAGGGTCACCCAGCTGTGCCACCCCGCCGAGGGACACAGAGCTGAGCCCGGGGTGTGCTCAGGCTGCAGTGGGTGATGGAGGGTGGGAGGGCTGGGCTGTGGGTCAGCCCCCTCAGCCCTTCCCCACCAGGCACAGCTGTAAGAGCTGGAGGCTGTGCCAGCTCAGCATCCAGACGGCCGGGGGTGGGATGTGGATCAGCGCCTGACTCACATCGCTCTGGGCTCGTGACTGTGTTCCTTTGGGTGGTAATCAGGCAAACGTGCCAAGAGCAGCAGCAGTGCTGGGATCCTTGCTGCCGATCTCCTGTCTCCTTCCAGCCTGCGACCTGGCTGCGTGTAGAATGGCACCTGGCCTCCAGAAAGGAAAAGGATTTTTCTGAAGTTAATATCTTCAAAGCACTCAGTGTTCCCCCCCGCTCAGCAAGTAGCTCTGTTGGAAGGGCAGATGAGCTGTCTCTGGTGGTGCTGAGACAGGATCACAACTCCAGCTGGCAGTAACTTGGTGTGATCATACTCAGTTTCCCTCTCGTGGTTTGCAAAGGAATTAACTGGAAGGATATTTAATTACTTTCTCAGGTGAATATGGCCAAGCTGTGCTGGTGCAGAGGGATCCTCATCCTGCAGTCCTGGTCCCTTGAGAGCTTCACCTGAGAAGATCCAGGTGGCACTGCCGAGTTTTGTTAAAGCTGTAGCTCTGCCCTTCTGGCCATAATTACAGATTTTCGTCTCTGCTTTCCATTGCAGAATGGCTGGAGCTGTTAGACACTGTCTGAGGTGTCCTTCCATTAGGAGATATTTTCTTACATTCTCTCTCCCTCATGCTGTTTTCTGCCTGCTACAAAGGTCACAAATTCTCTTGTGTAGGACCTGTCCTTATTCCTGCCTGTGAAGAGCTGGATAAGAGGTCCCAGTTCTTCCAAAACATTTCTTAAAAGTTTCCATGGGGGAATGGGGAAGGCTTGCGTTCCACAGAAAAGGAAGGACCCTCAAAAATAAAAGAAAATAAGGGGGAGGGTGTAAAAGAAGGGAGATCCCGCAACTCAGGGAGGTCAATAGAGAGCCACAGCATCCACAGGGTCTGAGTGCAGCAGTGGTCCCAGGAGGATGTGGTGGTGGTTGACACCCAGGGAGTGCCACGGGCTCATACCGTGGTGGTGACTGGAAGATAGGCTCTGTTTGATGTGGACAAACAATATAAACAATTAATATTTTTGGACTGCTTTTTTGCCTAATTCTAGAGTCCCTGAGGAAGATGTTTGGCATCCTCCCCTCTCCTTGCTTGTACTGGAGGGACTCAGTATCCTGCAGAGACAGCAAGGGAAATGACAGGATTATTCCCCATGGTGATTATCCTGTGATCTCTCAGGGCTGTATAAATGGGAGCTGATTACTGCAGAAAAGGAGTAAATTGTGTAATTAGAGAGGGGGAAGAGAGGAGGACTTAACCTCTGCCTGAGGGTGCTGGTTTGGAGAGAAGAGTGGAAAAGAGGACACGAGCAGTGTCTGTGCTGGGACCCATAGCTCTGGAAAGGGCTGACCTGGTCTCTGGCTGCTCCTGTTGCTTTGGGTGAGCCCTTTCCTCTTCTCTTCTGCAGAAAGAACAAAACATTTCTTTCTGCTGGAGCTCTTGGCCAGTTTCTTTGTGAAGAAAGTCCCCCGTGCATGTTCACCTTGCCCCAGGCTTGCAGTGTGGTTGCCTTACAAGTGGCCTGGCTGTACTCAGACATTGCCATCACCCCAAATTTCCCTCTGGGACTTGTCATGAATGGTTAGAAGAGCCGTTGCAAGATGGAACCCACAGCAGTTCTGTGTTGGGTGTAAGATGACTAAGATCTTTCCTGCTGCTCTACATGGAGCAGGAATTTTGCCTCCCCTTCCCTCTATTATTGACCCAGCCTGGCCTGGGCCGTAAAGCGTGTCTGTTCCCATTGCAGGGGAAAAAAAGCACACAGCAGAACTGCTCTCAGAGCCACGGAGAGGGAGGCTATTAATGCGAATATTATTCATGCCAGGAAAAATAGCCAATTACCTTCCTATAGAACCACTCTCTGCCCAGTGAGCCAGTAATTGCAACATCTAACATTCATCACGGAGCTCTGAAAGCGCTTCGGGAATAAAACACTGGCAAATTGATGGACTTGAAAAAGACAGGGGAAAAAAGTAAAGTTAAGGCACAGGATATTCAGGCTGCAGGGAATCCATGCCCACTTACACCTCAAGTCTTACAGATGGCAAGGATCTGGCTTTGTCTTATATCCACTCTATTTTATGTTTTAAAGGTCCATAACTCTATTGATGTAGATGTTTAATAAACTGAATAGTAAAACAGGATGTAACTGAGGTGGGGATACTGCCAAAGGGGCTTTCTTGGTGTTTAAGAAGGTCAGCTGTGCAAGTGTGACACAGTTAAGGTCTTGCATTTATTTCCCAGGTTTACCAGTGAAACAACCAACAAAGGGGAAACCCATCCTCCCTTTTCTCCTTTTCCTCCTTGGAGGAGGAAGAAAAGACAAAGTTCTTTCAAGAGCTGCAGGACATTAAATATGTTTGCTCTGCTGGACTGCACTGAAGGCCACGTTTCACTGCCTGCCTGTCCCCAGGTGCTCCATGGAGAGCATCTAGAGATTTGTCAGGCTTCTCAAGATTAATTAATGCTGTCAGCTGCTGAGGCCTCCAGGAACCCAGGAACCCACAGGCTCTGGGGGATGTGCTCTGAGGCCTGTGAGCAGCACCTCTTCCCCACAAGCTATGTGGGAATCTCATCCTGATGAGGATGCCTTTCCTACCCGACAATGGAAGGGTTAACTGCATGTGTCAGAGGACTTGCCTCATTTCACCGAGTTGTTTGGGGCTTTCCCTGTGTAGCCAGAGGGATAATTTAGCTGTGTGTCTTCAAAATGCTGTGGTTTTGCAGCCTGTAAAACATCTGTCCTTTAAATTGCTTGGTGAGCACCAGCCCTCATTTATCATGTCAGCTGTGATCCATGGAACAGCAACAGCCTCGCTCTTTCCCGAGGACTAGCCCGCCCTTCTCTCTGAAGGAAAACAAATCTACACTGAAATTGCTGCTGCCCTGAGTTTGCTTTTTCACCCTGAAGCCTCACAAATACCCTTCAGGGTGCTCCAAAGGGATTTTCTTTTTGTTCCATGAGTGCAGAAAACGATGCTGGCCCATAATCAGAGCTTTTGGGTCAGCCATAATGTCATATAAAAGATAGGTAATGCCAAACCTGTCAGAACAGGTAAGTTCGCAAAATAACCTAAGACTGTGCCAAATTGAGACACAGTTGTAAAGGGACAGCTTCTCCCTCTGCGCTGCCCTTTCCTGGGTGCCAAGGGTCACCCACCTGCCCATCACAACACCCAGGGCTGTAATTCCTGCTGCCAGGATTCTCTGCAGCCATGCCCACGCTCTCGTCTTCACACCTTCGTGTGGAGATGGCTCCCCTCATCTCCCTGCCAGCACTCGAGCTGCTGAAGAGCCGAAAGAAATAGCTTAATTGCATATTTCTTTGGACTGATTTCCCTACTACAGTCTTACACCCTGACTCTTTTGTGGCACAACTTCTGTAGGCCAGCACTACCCTTGCTCGAAGGGAACAGCCCTGGCGAGACCTTTGTTGGGGGGGGGGAAAAAAAAAAATAAAAAAAAATCCACTTTTTTTTCCCCTCCTTTTTCTCTCCCACTCCCCTTTTTGAACAGCTCTACTTGACACAGAAATTCATGATAAAGCTCAAGTCCTCCTACTGAGTTATATGTGTGTATATATATAAAAGATTGCATTTCTTTGCCGTGACCCCTTTCCTCCTCCCCTGCCTTCCTTTTTTTTTTCCTCCCTCCTTCCTTCCCTCTATCCCGCCTTCCTTCCTTCTCTCCCTCCCTTTCTCTCCCCCCTCTCTTTCCTTTTCCTCCCTCTTTCCCTCTCTCCTTCTCCTCCCTCCCTCCG